>CM067374.1:22077736-22136789 GCA_034401795.1 Chaetoderma sp. LZ-2023a
CGTCATGACATAAGCTCAGTTGGCCTTTTAGGCTGGGTGAGCTAGAAACAAATGGACATCAACAGCGTAGGTATATGCCCATATATGCCTTAAATGTATGCATTATTATCCCCACACGTTTTGGGGAAAATGGTTTGAAGAAAATCCCTCCAGGGATCGTCTCCACCCATCCGTCTATTCATATGTCAGTCTGCCCAACTGATTATCTCCTCAAAAATGATTTAAAGGAATTCAACAAAATTTGTTATGGGTTACCCATATCATTAATGATTGAGACATTTTCACTTGGCTCTGTTCCACGGTTCTTTTTGAAAATTTAACCTTTGTAGGTAGTCGATCGAGTTCTAGGAATCTGGCCTATGAAAATTCTGGCATGATGAACAGACTACCGGGTAAGAAAAGTAGTATTATTCCCTAAACCTACATGCCGGTTCGATTGGTACACGTGTGTCTAGTCATTGCGGGAAATAATACGGGATTATCACGGACGCATATGATTGCAGATTGTGAGACGATACATGTATTTATTGCGGGCTGCATCCCATGATGGGTGAGCGTGTGTGGCTGGGGTGTGTGGGTGTGTGTGTGTGGTGGTGTGTGGGGGGGGGCATTCTTTCCATCACTCTTTCTCCTCTGAAAGCATTTGGTGAACTCCAACCAAATTGTTACATCCCCTTTGCATGGGGTAGGTGCGGGGCCAAAAAGGTCAAAGCTGAGGAAAATGATGGGGATTTGTGATTGGGTAATTAAGTCTAACAGATGTGGGAAAGTGGTGGATAAGCCAGACAAATAATCCGACGGGAACTCTACTATATATAGTTCGATGTTTTTTAGAATTTATTTGTTTTTATACGAATCAAAATGTTCAAATTTAATTGATTAATTCATGAAATGATTACTAATTCGGAGGCGCGGCTAACACGGTTAGAATAACTAGGAGGACTACAGCAGTAACAGTGGCTACGCATTTAATTTATTATTAGAGCCTATATATAGTGTTATTATTTTGTTTATTTCATATGTGGCTATACCAGTGAAAAACATGTGTATGGATTTGTAGAATAGTTAATGCGCCCCTTTAACGTCGGGGAAATGCAACAAGAATGTGCCCGGAATATGAGTGACTATACCCGTGACGTTTCACTATTATGACGTCATAATTGGATGTTCATTAATGCTAAAATAGCATTGATTACGACGTTAAAAATGCCTTATTAGATCGCTTTGTTGGTCTTTCTAAATCGGCTGAAAAAAGGACAGTTAATGGCATGAACGATACTGGGACGGTATTTTATGCACATAATATATGTCAAGCAGATATTCTGTCAGGGTGAATCATGCCTTTTATCGAATGTTGTTTCTCATGGCAGCCATATTTATCTGACTAGTTTGAACTTAAGACTGCTCTATACGTCTTAAGAAAATTACGTTTTTGTCTTATATATTGTGTAGCTTTGAGCTTAAGATCTTTCGAGAAACGCATTTGTAGTGATTTAAGAAAATAACTACGAGCTAAGCAAATTACGTGACTTAAGTTTCGTGAAATCAGGCCCCGGACTAGAAGGCTACAGCCTTCTAGTTCCGGAAGTTAAAAAATCCTGTAACAGGAGAATCATTTTTAGAAATATAAGAAAGGTCATGTCTCTCCCTTACAATGTTGGTGCTATGAGTAGGATTGTTTTATTATTAGAGGGTGTTGTAATCAATATGCAGGAATAAATGTTAAAACAGATTAGGATCCAATGGCACTGGCAGATTGAAAAAAGAATGCATAGGACTAGCACACTAATACCCTTATACGGGTCTATGTCGACTGGATCGTGCAACTGGAACATCTGGATTGAGGCTGATTGGAGAATGGGAATGAGTGAATCGTGTTGAGATCGCTTTGGATCATTGAAATTGTTTTGACTCAACTGGTCGTCCGATCTGTTGTCTCCCTGGAGTCGCTGTGTAAAATTGACAAGTTTCTCCCTGGCTTTGCATTAAGGTAATTTCACAAGGAGAGGGTGTTGTCTCTAGTTCATCTAAGGTTAATGATGGTCACTTGGCGTGAGGAATGCCTTACCATGTGGACAAATGATCTCATTATGACATCACATACTTGAGTGGTAGATATCTGATCGTGATGTCGTATACTTGAATGATGTTTCCAAGGAGAACGCTTAAAGTTGACTAACAAGTTTAATTATAATCTATTCAATACAAGTCTCATGACTTTGGGCAGACTATGGTCGATATGGTCTCTATTCGAGGAGCAAAAAATCGTTCATTTACATTCAAACTAATTGTTTGTGAATGATGGCTTATTCTGCTATACGAGCAGGAGCCATATCTAATATTTAAGTATGTATAACATGTTTGGTTGTGACATCATAAGATGTGATTATGACGTAATTGATTATGACACCACATACTTGTGTGACATGTCTACGATGATCACGAAAAGCTGACTAATCGATCGACCTAGTGTATACGGTGTTATAAACAAAGTATTAAATAATATTATGGAGAGATATATCCGACACAAGTATTCACCCAGAGTATCCGTAGATCACATGACGGTTGTATATCACCCATATATGCGTGAGGGAATATAAATGTATTGGAGAAAAATGCAGATAGCACCGAGGCCTAGATTATAAGTTTGACCCGTTCACTTTGTAAAGTTCATGGGCAAGCCAAATCTTAACACGAGGTCATCAATGACAGCGATGATGAATGATGTCATAAAGTCACCAACATCAGAGACAGGATCGGCAGCAACGATGAAGAGAACTGCAATCACTCTCATAGGTAGAAAGCATGTGAAATCAATACAGTCCGGAACTGGAATCTATTGTGAAAGCCAGAACTGGATAAATCATTTATTACGCTAAACGGTGATGATAAACGTAAGCTGATTTAACTTACGGGTACGTGCATGACGACAATTGACTAGGATAGAATGTCAGAGCAAGGAATGATGGTGGTCATGTGACAAGATAGCTGGATATAAAGTGTTCGTTTAGAAGAAACAGGATCACGTAATTGAATGATAGATCGATGATTCAGAATGACAACCCACTGATCAGCTCATCAATTTCAACATGGAATAGTTGAAATGTTCGGAAATCATGGCGGTGATGACTTGAAGAATGTCCAGAACTTAGATGGACCAAGGATGGTTGGACAGCATAGATAATGATGGTCGGTGACCATATATCAACTGAGGGCAGGAAAATCAGACAGACATAGAGACAGAGTGGTGAAGATAGGCCAAGTGTGTAATAGCGTTGAAGGTATGATACCAGTATAAACTACTTGTCGATGGAGAGCCGCCGAGTAGATTAAATCTGGTCCAAGGCTTACGCTATTTTATCACCACTGTCCAACAACATAAAATATGTAACATCACTACAGCACGCTCACAACGTTTAATATAAACAAGAGCCATCAGAAGACGGCATATCCCCCCGGATCCAAACATTTCAGATAAACATACATCGTAGCTAAACTGTAGTTGTGTTGACCTCTTGAAATGACTGCCAGAGATGGATGGACCGACAGACTGACACACATACATTCTATACAGACGCATGGATGTACAGGCATACGGATGGCACATGCACATCTTCAAGTGGTAATGAGAATCCTTACTAAGTTTCAATAGAATCACAGCTAAATTGTAGTTGTGTTGACAAGAAATGATTGGTACTGCAGTTTATGTATCTGCTTAAAGGTATTTAAAGGGAGCTAACGCTGTAATGAATAATTTTCTGGCCGCGAAAAAAGCACATGCACATCTTCCGATGGCAATGACTAGATTTACCATGTTTCAAAAGAATTGTAACTAAACTGTAGGAGTTGCATTGACAAGGATGGACCGACAGACGAACATACATTTTGGACAGATGGATGGATGTACAAGTATACGGATAGCACATGCACATCATCCTGTAATGATAACACGGAGCTAAACTGTAATGATAACACTTACCAAGTTTCAAAAGAATCGCAGCTAAACTGTAAGAGTTGCGTTGACAAATGATTGGCAGTGCAGTTTATATATTGGCTTTAAGATATTTAAAGGGTGATAACTCTGTAATGAATACGTTTTTGGGCACGAAAAAAGCACATGCACATCTGCACATTATACTGATAATGTGGACAAAATTTAAAGTTAATACATTGAGACCTCTAGGAGGAGCTGTGTTGACAAGAAATGATTGTCAGAGATGGATGGAGTGACAGATGGACATACATACATTTTGGACAGACGGATGGACGTACAGGTACACGGATAGCACCTGCACATCTACATATGGCAATGATAACACGTACCAATTTTCAAAAGAATCGGAGCTAAACTGTAGGAGTTGCGTTGACAAGAAATGATTGGCAATACAGTTCATGTATCGGCTTCAAGGTATATAAATGGGGAGAACTCTGTAATGAACAATATTTCGGATGTGAGAAAAGCACATGCACATCCGCACGTGATACTGATAATATGGACACAATTTTAAGTTAATCCATTTAGACCTCCAGGAGTTACGTTGACAAGAAATGAACGCAATACAGTTTATGTATCGGCTTCAAGATATATAAAGGGGGATAACTCTGTAATGAACAATATTTCTCATGCGAAAAAAGCACATGCACATCCGCACATTATACTGATAATGTGGACAAAATTTTAAGTTAATCCATTGAGACCTCTAGGAGGAGTTGCGTTGACAAGAAATGATTGGCAATGCAGTTTATGTATCGGCTTTAAGATATATAAAGGGGGATAACTCTGTAATGAACAATATTTCTGACGCGAAAAAAGCACATGCACATCCACACATGATACTGATACGGTGGACAAAATTTTAAGTTAAGCCATTGAGACCCCTAGGAGTTGCGTTGACAAGAGGGGGACAGACGGACGGACGGACAGACGGACAGACGGATGGACGGACGGACGGACGGACGGACGGACGGACATGCTGATCACTATATCCCCCCGTCTTCCAGACCGGGGGGATAAAAACGGGCCAAAGATATTAGGGCTACCTTCCCTGAGTCTACTGGAACTTCATGGTAATTTTATCAGGCAAGACAAAACATGTCTTGCGCTGACAGTGGTTGATTCGAGACTGATATCTTCCTATCCAAGAATCTCAGATGTGCGCGGTTGGCTTTGCCGCCAAACAAGAGCATGCTGCCAGTTAATGAATTCATTGGTTGAAACAACATGGCTGAATTATGCAATTCAACCCATGTGACAATGTTGAAATCAACACCTGAAATCAATATTTGTTATTGAGTTAGCTTAGTTGACTATATTGTGGCGCGAAGCTTGGGCAATGGATGGATGACATGCGTAAGACATGTGACGTTATGAATATTGGATTACGTCACATGTCACAGTAACATATGATTGAAAGGTCAAGTTTCTCCCTTACAGATATGATTAATTTTTAAATGGGCAACATTTCCATACCTGTATATAACTGGCATTAATGTAGTCGGAGGCCTCATCATCATCGAACGGAAGGAGCTTCACACGAGTATTGTCAACTGAAAATAAGACATGGGTTTGGACTAGATTGGGATTCAGATTGTCACCAGACAGAGTTTATTTTCGTGAATTGATTAAAAATTTGGCACTTTTATATCCACAAAACAATCTAATACTTATATATGGCACACTCATTGGAATTTTCTTAATGTTTATAGGCTATCTTCTCAATTTTGTAAGATAACTCAAAGGTGAGAGATTAACAGCCAAATACTAATTATTAAGTAGAGTTAAAAATCTGCCATTCACAGCTGTCATATCATTAGGAATGGATTTAAAACCGACTTAAAAATGAATTCAACAGCTCTGCTATAATTTATATGATGGCAAAGACTGGCTGCATAGGTTGTAGGTATTCGTTTCATAATCATACACATCAGAGCTTTTTATTTCAGTTCATCTAATATTTAATCATTGCATACAGTTTCTGTGCTCCCTTTTTATAAGACAAGAATCTGGTAGGAGGCATGCAGGCAACAATATAAGGGATCCATTTCTAGCGATGCCATGACATTTCGCAGATGCTAAGCTCCGCCCACTTTCAGTGCACATTTGAATAGATTTTAATACTTTGAACCATGAATTACAAATATATCTGCATTTGTACATATGTTCTTGTAAATAAGCTAAGGGTCAAGATGAAGAACAGTCGGATGACTGACTGTGATTTGACCATCTATAAATAAAGATTTTATTATTATTATTATTATTATTATTATTATTATGATGATGATGATGATGATGATTCCCAATATCCCAATTTCAAGGTGACTAAGTACAGGTAGGCTGTTGAATATTTTGAAAGCAGTTTTCCTGGGGGATTTTGTGCCTATGGCATAAACAGCTCCAAATCAAATTAGTTTCAAAACATTCAAAAGAATTTTTATTAAATCGTAACTTCACCAAAGGCCTACATAATCCGAAACTTTCATGACGGACCATTACTTGTGATAACAAGTGACACAGCACTAACAAGTGACATATTTGATTATGACATGAGATATGTGAGTGATAGATCTGATCCCTCCATAGACTAAATTCCTTCATTAGTGAATCAACCCATCATCAAGTAGATACTATTATTATTATTATGTGAATATCAATAAATTTCTCAAAGACAAACCTAAGAATACCCATATCAATATACTTCTTTACAATATAAAAATTATTCTGTTTAATAGGTCGAAATTAATTTAACTGGAAGCTGTTGCCGCCTAAGGCGGCAACAGCTTCCAGTAAACTTAATTTCAAAATATTCAACAGTTTTCCTGTACGGGTGACTTGAAAATTAGATATGGGAAATATGGGTAAGAGGGTTAAGGATCACGATTAGTAAAGAATCTAATTTCTTGTTTAGTGAGTGTCTATTTGCAGGCCAAGCCTGCAGGCAAAGCGAAGGATATTTTTGTGTAAATTTACCACTGGAATTACTGGCTCGGTTAACGAGTCAGCCAATCCAGTGGTAAATTTTCAAAAGATGCTTTCTCTTGGTCTGGAATAGGTTAGGATATTTCTCCACATTAGGGAACATCAAAATGTTGTCACTAAGCAGCTTTTGGAGTCGTAAGATGGGTGATCGCTAAAAACTCGTGAACAAAATCTTATTCCCTCATATGTTAAAGAAACCCCCACTTTAGGCAGGGGGTGGTCCCTTTAGAGGGGTTTAATAACTCACATGCGAGGATGTCAATATAGCGGTTCTTTGGTCTATTGCTCTCTAACGTTGCGGCTAGTGTTTCATGTCGTGGACTCATTTCTTTAATCCACTGAAATACAACGAGAAGCAATTGTTACATTTGTTATCGGAACCAAATACATATAGAACACTATGGCTAGGAATGCCCGTGTACTCTCTAAGTAGAGTCTATTATGTTAGGGAAACTACAAAGGTGTATGTGGCTATACGATGGTGACTCTTGTGGCCATTCGATGGTAATACAACTACCTATTTTAAAACACCACAAAATTCTTCCTATGGCAACTCACTTGTATCTACCATTTAGAGCCTTTTGTGGGCTAGACTTCTAACTTCTATTAGAACAAGAGTTGTTAAATTTTTCAAACAATATCTCTGAAAACGGGGCAGTGGTGGGCTTATATTAAAACAATTTGTAGTTGCGACTAGCACCTAGTATAAGTCAGTCTGTCAGTCGGTTTGTCTGTCCATGGGTCTCTCTGTTGGTCAGATCTTTGTAATTTTTGACAAAGCTGTAAAACTTGGAACAGCAGCATGTAACACGTGTTCTGAAAAAATAGATTATCTCCACAAAATTGGCTTGCAGGTTAACCAAAATGGAATAGGCCAATCTAATAATCATATTAGTAAGCTTGTATTCTATTGCATAACATTCAGTAAACTATTACTTGCGCGCTAGTGACGCACATCAAATATATTACTACGCCTGTTGTTGCTTAGCAGGGATAACATAATAATACAGCTTGTAAGTTTATCTTACTACTGTTGAAGTAAATGTATAATGAAACAATTTGACAAATTTTAAAAGAAAGCTCAGGATTTTAAACAAGAGGCCCAAGGGGCCTGTATCGCTCATCTACAATTATTGGCCACTGGCACAACCGAACAAAATGAGATGAATAGCAAGACTACTGAAAAAAAATCTACCAATTAAATTTCTGTAAAGAAGGTTTAGCCAAGTTTTACTAAAATTGGCCCAGTGGTATATTAATAAGTTGTCTATGATTTTCTCAGAAATTTGCAGAAAATCCAGATGTATACACCCCCTCCTCCCAAAAAGTTAAATTTTGATTGATTCATGGTGGAAATGTTATTCTGACATATCTCCATGGAACAAACTCTAATGACCTTTAATCCCTAATCGTATCTCCCAAATTTTGTCCCTCAACCCACCCAGTGGTTCTGGAGAAGACATTTTCGCAAAAACTAGGTCATCCAAGATGGCCACCAAACCATTTGGGCAATCAGGTTCCATTGAATAAATTTGGTTCATTTCTTCCCCTAAATAATATTTCATGAATTTAGAATATATGTCCCAAGCGGTTTCGGAGAACAATGTTAAAGATATTTTTTTAAATCAGCCAAAATCCAAGATGGCCGCTTGCCAAATTGGCTGACAGGGTTCGTTTGAGCAAACTTGAATCTCTATGCCCTAAGAATTGTTCCTGCCAAATACAATTGAAATCGGCCAAGTGGTTATCAAGAAGACATTTTAAATTTCACATTGCTTAGTATGGGAGCTTTTGGCGGGAAAATGATCCGTTTATCCGAAGGTTTCGAAAATCACAAATTTGAAATCAGAATACCCCAAAACATATAAAACCAATTTCGGCACCAAAATCTATCAAATAAAAAAATCCAATATGGCCACCAAACACGCTACATTTTGATTGCCCAACAGCGGCCATGTTTTTTTAGTGATCAATTTCCTTTGCATCTATACTTTAATAGCCCTTGGTCCCTAAGCATATCTTCCATATTTTGGCCTAATCCCTTCAGCGGTTCTGGAGTTGTTTTCACGAAAACTAGGTCATCGACTGCCAAACTATGTGGCCAATTAAGTTCCCTTAAACAAACTTGGTTCAACTCTTGCCATAGATGATATTTCATGAGGTTTGAATTGATCCCCCAAATGGTTTCAGAGATTTTTAAACACATTTCTAAAAATCGGCCAAATTCCAAGATGACCACTGGTTAAATTGGCCGATCGTCTTCATTTGAACAAACTTGAATCTCTATACCCTAAGGATGCTTCCTGCCATATATAATTGAAATCGGCCCAGTGGTACTTGAGCAGTTGTTTAAAGGAAAAATAAACTAAAAATAATTTAAGACCTAAGAAAATAAGATGTTGAGTTCGTCACTATATTTTGTTGTGTAAATACTTTCAGGATTAAAACATTAGTGATAAACGAAAGCAATTCAAAATGGAAAGAGAATCGACCTTGAAAATTCAAAGTAAAAGCGTGTCATAAAATCTCACAATACTTGCCATGTTGTATCAAATTTATCACACCCTCAAAAGATTCCAAATAAGGTTTTACTTAACTTGTGTGATAAATTTGATATGAAAGGGCAACAAATGCATACGAAACTATTTCCTTGAATGAATAAAATCTGCTAAACTACTAATCAGTGCGCATTTAGAGGGTGTTTGTGGTTGTAGTTGAGAGCCTGTGATTTATTGAAAATGAACAAATCTTGTGTTATAATATTCGCTACTACGTGTGGTCATTCGATGGTAATATGCCCATTTTAAAATACCACAGAAAAGTGGCAACTCAGTTCTATTTTCCATTTAGTGCGTTTTGTAGGCTAGACTTCTAACTTCGATTAGAACAAGGGATGTTCAATTTCTCAACCAACATCTCTGAGAATAGGATGAGGGTATGCTTTCATTACAAGGTTTTTAGTTGCAACTTGAGTCAAGTATAAGTTAGTCTATTGGTCGGTTTGTCCATCTACGGGTCTCTCTGTCGGTCAGATTTTTGTCATTTTTGACAAAGCTGCATAAGTAGAAACAATAAAATGTCACATATGTTCTAAAATAATACAAGGACATCTGTTTAATATTTTGAAACTAATTTAACTGAAATGTGTTGCTGCCATAATATTCCTTAAATCAGACAGAGTTTGACATTTCTGATTTGTAATGGAAGGATAGCATTCGACTTACTGTATATTCAGTTGAGAATAGGAGATTTGAGTCCCTGTGCATCCTTTCCAAGTCAGTCTCAAACTGAGTCAGCTTAACTCGTCTACAAAACAACATAACCTTTCAATGATAGACTGAAAGTGACATTTCAGAAGAATCAATCTCATAAATTAGCTCACATTCGGGCCATATGTCCCATAACATTAGGGCAGTCAGTCTAAAGCTATGCTCCTTAAATATGTCCTTTATCCACACAGACTTATGATGAGTACCCTATTCAAACTTGTTTATGATATGCACTCCTATTCAAACCTTGTTTGTGATATGTACTCCTATTCAAACTTGTTTGTGATATGCCCCCCTATTCAAACTTGTTTGTGATATGTACCCCTATTCAAACTTGTTTGTGATGTTCCCTATTCAAACTTGCTTGTGACATATACCACTATTCAAACTTGTTTGTGATATGTACCCCTATTCAAACTTGTGTGTGATATGTACCCCTATTCAAACTTGTTTGTGATATGTACTCCTATTCAAACTTGCTTGTGGCATATACCACTATTCAAACTTGTTTGTGATATGTACCCCTATTCAAACTTGCTTGTGGCATATACCACTATTCAAACTTGTTTGTGATATGTACCCCTATTCAAACTTGTTTGTAATATGTACCCCTATTCAAACTTGCTTGTGACATATACCACTATTCAAACTTGTGTGACATATACCCCTATTCAAACTTATTTGTGATAGGTACCCTATTCAAACTTGCTTGTGGCATATACCACTATTCAAACTTGCTTGTGGCATATACCACTATTCAAACTTGTTTGTGATATGTACCCCTATTCAAACTTGTTTGTGATATGTACTCCTATTCAAACTTGCTTGTGGCATATACCACTATTCAAACTTGTTTGTGATATGTACCCCTATTCAAACTTGCTTGTGGCATATACCACTATTCAAACTTGTTTGTGATATGTACCCCTATTCAAACTTGTTTGTAATATGTACCCCTATTCAAACTTGCTTGTGACATATACCACTATTCAAACTTGTGTGACATATACCCCTATTCAAACTTATTTGTGATAGGTACCCTATTCAAACTTGCTTGTGGCATATACCACTATTCAAACTTGCTTGTGGCATATACCACTATTCAAACTTGTTTGTGATATGTACCCCTATTCAAACTTGTTTGTGATATGTACCCTATTCAAATTTTTTTGTGACATATACCCCTTTTCAAACATGTTTGAGGTATGTACTCCTATTCAAACCTGTTTGTGATATGTACTCCTTATGTACTCCTATTCAAACTTGTTTGTGACATGTACCCCTATTCAAACTTGTTTGTGATATGTACTCCTATTCAAACCTGCTTGTAATATGTACTCCTATTCAAACTTGTTTGTGACATATACCTCTACTCAAAACTGGTTTGTGATATGTACCCTATCCAAACTTGTTTATGACATATACCGCTATTCGAACTTGTTTGTAGTATGTACTCCTATTCAAACCTGTTTGTGAAAAGTACTCCTATTCAAACCTGTTTGCGAGATGCGTCTCTAGTGGTACTTTATTCATACCTGTTAGTGATGTGTTCAGGGATAGCAGTCTCTGTCTCTAGTGGTACTTTATTCATACCTGTTAGTGATATGTGCAGGGATAGCAGTCTCTGTCTCTAGTGGTACTTTATTCATACCTGTTAGTGATATGTTCAGGGATAGCAGTCTCTGTCTCTAATGGTACTTTATTCATATCTATTAGTGATATGTTCAGGGATAGCAGTCTCTGTCTCTAGTGGTACTTTATTCATACCTGTTAGTGATATGTTCAGGGATAGCAGTCTCTGTCTCTAATGGTACTTTATTCATATCTATTAGTGACATGTTCAGGGATAGCAGTCTCTGTCTCTAATGGTACTTTAATCATACTTGTTAGTGATAGGTTCAGGGATAGCAGTCTCTGTCTCTAGTGGTACTTTATTCATACCTGTTAGTGATATGTGCAGGGATAGCAGTCTCTGTCTCTAGTGGTACTTTATTCATACCTGTTAGTGATATGTTCAGGGATAGCAGTCTCTGTCTCTAATGGTACTTTATTCATATCTATTAGTGATATGTTCAGGGATAGCAGTCTCTGTCTCTAGTGGTACTTTATTCATACCTGTTAGTGATATGTTCAGGGATAGCAGTCTCTGTCTCTAATGGTACTTTATTCATATCTATTAGTGACATGTTCAGGGATAGCAGTCTCTGTCTCTAATGGTACTTTAATCATACTTGTTAGTGATAGGTTCAGGGATATCAGTCTCCATTTCTAGTGGTACTTTATTCAAACGTACTAGTGATATGTTCAGGGATAGCAGTCTCCATCTTTAGTGGTACTTTATTCATACCTGTTAGTGATATGTTCAGGGATAGCAGTCTCTGTCTCTAATGGTACTTTATTCATATCTATTAGTGACATGTTCAGGGATAGCAGTCTCTGTCTCTAATGGTACTTTAATCATACTTGTTAGTGATAGGTTCAGGGATAGCAGTCTCTGTCTCTAGTGGTACTTTATTCATACCTGTTAGTGATATGTGCAGGGATAGCAGTCTCTGTCTCTAGTGGTACTTTATTCATACCTGTTAGTGATATGTTCAGGGATAGCAGTCTCTGTCTCTAATGGTACTTTATTCATATCTATTAGTGATATGTTCAGGGATAGCAGTCTCTGTCTCTAGTGGTACTTTATTCATACCTGTTAGTGATATGTTCAGGGATAGCAGTCTCTGTCTCTAATGGTACTTTATTCATATCTATTAGTGACATGTTCAGGGATAGCAGTCTCTGTCTCTAATGGTACTTTAATCATACTTGTTAGTGATAGGTTCAGGGATATCAGTCTCCATTTCTAGTGGTACTTTATTCAAACGTACTAGTGATATGTTCAGGGATAGCAGTCTCCATCTTTAGTGGTACTTTATTCATACCTGTTAGTGATATGTTCAGGGATAGCAGTCTCTGTCTCTAGTGGTACTTTATTCATATCTATTAGTGATATGTTAAGGGATAGCAGTCTCTGTCTCTAGTGGTACTTTATTCATACCTGCAAGTGATATGTTCAGGGACAGCAGTCTCTGTCTCTAGTGGTCCTCGATTTATACCTGTTAGTGATATGTTCAGGGACAGCAGTCTCCATCTCTAGTGGTACTTTATTCATACCTGCAAGTGATATGTTCAGGGATAGCAGTCTCTGTCTCTAGTGGTACTTTATCCAGACCAGTGATATGTTCAGGGAGAGCAGTCTCCGTCTCTAGTGGTACTTTATTCATAGCTGTTAGTGATATGTTCAGAGATAGCAGTCTCTGTCTCTAGTGGTACTTTAATCATACCTGTTAGTGATATGTTCAGGGACAGCAGTCTCCATCTATAGTGGTACTTTATTCATACCTGTTAGTGATATGTTCAGGGATAGCAGTCTCTGTCTCTAGTGGTATATCATCTGGAATGTGGATCATCTTCCTTGTGGGTCTGAAAATATAAAATAGAATACATTTAGTCAAGCCACCAACAGCTTTCAGTCAAATTGTTTTCAAAGTCTTCAGCAGATCCAGAGTTATTGCTCATTGAAATTATTGTCTGATGCCTTGCAGCAGTCAGACGGTGAAAACTAATGTCAGATTTCTCATTTTTACGCATGATATGATATTTACTGTAACGATGACGTCATTTACTATAAAGATGACATTAGATGTATAAACCTTTATCGACCTAACTTTATAATTACAGAACAAAACTAGTTTTAGTGATGCAGTGCATCACAAAGGATATTCCCACCTTCCACTGAACCGAGCCTTCCACTGAACCCCCACCTTCCACTGAACCCCGCCTTCCACTGAACTCTGCCTTCCACTGAACCCCCACCTTCCACTGAACCCCGCCTTCCACCGAACCCTGCCTTCCACTGAACCCTGCCTTCCAGTGAACCCCGCCTTCCGCTGAACCCCGCCTTCCACTGAACCCCGCCTTCCACTGAACCCCGCCTTCCACTGAACCCTGCCTTCCTCTGAACTCCGCCTTTCACTGAACCCCGCCTTCCACTAAACCCCGCCTTCCACTGAACCCCGCCTTCCACTGTACACCGCCTTCCACTGAACCCCGCCTTCCAATGAACCCTGCCTTCAATTGAACCCCGCCACCTTCAACTGAACCCCGCCTTCAACTGAACCCCACCTTCCACTGAACCCTGCCTTCCACTTCTTCTTCTTCTTGTCGTTCGCTGATCATACCGCCAGTCCTGTAAGTGACTATCGACATGATCATAAGCGTTAAGTGCGTGGATCCATGGTTTATTAGAGTGCGCCGTGCGGCCTGGAACCTTCCAGTGATCCCCACCTTCCACTCAATCCCACCTTCCACTGAATCCCACCTTCCCCTAAATCCAGCCTTCCACTGAACCCTGCCTTTAACTGAACGGATGCAATTAATCTTGAAGTTGGGTGAACCATGAATTGATACTACAAGTAGAATTCATCTATACACCAAGATTTGTTAATGTATACAGAAGACTCATAAAACTAAAGCCTAGACAATTTTTTATCATGATCAATGAACCATGAAAAGTAAGTCAGTTTGACCTACATGTACCTTTGATACATGACATACCTTTAGGCAATGATGCATCAATATATCAGGTTTGGTTAGTGTATAAAAAAACCTCTTGAAACTACAACACAGACAAGAATAATCTATGGTCTTCAGTGAACCATGAAAAGTAGGTCATACTAACCTACTTTTGATACCTGACACACCTTTAGGACATGATGCATCCATATACCAAGTTTGGAGACGATATCTGAAAAATCCTTTCGGGATGGACGCAAGCGATTACTATATAACTCAGCAAGTGGGGGGAATAACTAGAACTTGTCCCTATGAGACAAGTCATCTGTTGTTGATAAGAATGTTTTGTTACATTCTGAGACACCATAAATTAAACAAAATCACAGATTTCTTTTTTCACGAGAGTTGATACTTACCTCCCTAATACTCTTTGATATTCCCAAATATCGACATTCACTCAATAAACACTCAGATTAAAAAGGTTAGGTGCCCCTAATGGGCAGGTAGCTAGATGACAGTCCAGTGGATGCCAGCCCCAAACTCCGCGCATGCGCAGACTAGTACTTCCTCTGACTAATTTATTGGCTCACACTATGCAACTTTAAGAACGCCTGAAGACCGAGCCTCTGTGGGGCGAAGAGGCTGGGTCCGTATTATGGAGGTAAGTATCAACTCTCTCGTGAAAAAAGAAATCTGTGATTTCGTTTATTTCACTTCGCGAGTGTACTTACCTCCCTAATACTCTTTGATATGGCCAGAATTCGTCAGAGAATTCGGCGGGAGGGAGGCGAGGTCAAAAGACCAGCTCTTCTCTATGCGTTTTCTGCGTTTAAGGCAATTAAACTTCTGAAATTGTGTGAAAACACAACCAGGGATAGATTTGAATATCGGATAACACAACCGATGGCTGAGAGAAGACCATATGTCATATGCGCTCCCTTCCCCCCCTCCCACCCCCTCTTCTTGGGAGGAAGACAGAATGACCTCAATGTCCCATATGCTCTCTACGTACAAGTGCCATGTACTATAGGACATAAAACCAAAAGGCTTCATTTTCGTATACTCTCAATAATGAACCACATAAAACATGTACCATCACCAGATTAATAACGAAGGATCATGTGACAACACAATCAACAATGAACAACACATAAGCAAGACTGACCTTGTGGAAGTTGGCTGCTGTCATCATCTTCCCATTGGTGAAGGCTGATGCAGTCCAAATAAGTGGTTGTTACCATTGATTAATTGTGAAATATGTAAAAAATCATCAAAATATGTACACCTAGATTATCTTTTCAAAATCGATACGGCGAGAGGATACGAGGTGTCACGGAGGTAATGGTCGGTAAAACTTGACTCACAGTGCCATTGGGCTACTGACATAACGTCATCCACAGGAACCCCATTAAACAGGGCAGTAGAAGCCACTAGGCCACGAACACTGTGAGCCTTAGCTAAGTCAACTTGTTTACCTGTAGCAGATTTATGACAAAATTGAATGCACTCTACAATCCACCTGGAAATGGTGTCCTTAGATGCCCTGCCATGGGGTTCAATATATGACAACCATAACGCCGTAGGGTCCATTCACCATTCCTGAGTACGTTGTTTGTACCGGTTTAATGCTCGGACTGGGCACCATGCTTTTGAATTAGGATCATATCTAGTCAAAGCAGGTACAAATATGGGTTGAGCTGGATATTTCAGACTGATTTTTAGCCATGAAATTTATCCCAGGTAGAAGCTTAAGGCCTTCCCTTGTAACCACAAAACGGTCTGCCTTGGCTGACAAGGCGTGAATTTCACTTCTCCGCCTTGCCGAGGCTGCAGCAATTAAAAATAGTTTTTAGTGTCAACATTTTCATAGAAATGGAACTTAGTGGTTCAAATGGCTTATCAGCTAATACCTGGAGCACTAGAGATAAACTCCAAGACGGAATCACCGGGGGATTCCTTGGTCTTAGATTGCCCATGCCTTTAATTAAAGTATTTAATGTACTTACTTCATCACTTCCCCTATTAGCCAAGCAAGGGATAACTGTCATTAAAGCTGACTTATAGCCAGCAATGTAGTTAGGCTTGAGGCTATAGGCATCATACAGGTGACAGAGGAAATTGGCTACTACCTGAATAGATGAATCCATTGGATTAATACATCTTTTAGAGCACCATTCTGCAAATCTCTTGATTTTATAATCATATGCTCTGGAGGTTGACCCCTTCTGTCTTTTGCCATGAACATGGCTGCTTGCTCAGAAAAGCCCTCCTTAATTCTAGATTCATTGACAACATCCATGCAGTCAAACTGAACATTGATGGATTGTTGTGAAGGGCCTTACCCTGGAAGATAATATTGTCCATCAGAGGTAGAGGAACCAGATTGCAGACCAGAAGGTTCAGCAGATCCGTATACCATGATCAGCTTGGCCAATTTGGGGTGATCAGAAGCACTTGGCACTCCTCCTGTCTGATTTTCTGAAGAATTTTTGGTATCAGGATTGCTGGAGGGAATGTGTATGCATATATTCCCACCCAGCTGATAGCTAACGCTTCTGTTGTGATAGCGCTCGGATCTGGAATCAGAGAGACGTACGTCGTCCTCTTCACATTCTTCTTCATTGCGAATGTGAAGGTGGTGAATAAGAGGCTCCAACACTGACACGTTCGAGTCCAGTGATCCTGTACTCTGGATCCATTGTGTCATGAGAAATAACTGGATAGGCCGCCTGCGTAAGGCCGCCTGAGAAATGACTGGTACTAGAGAAACCATCAACCCCAGCATTCTCAAGTAAACCTGTGCCAGGACATGATGACTGTTGCACACATCAATGGGATGAGTACTTGTACCCTCTCCTGAGTAGGATAAACATATCGTACAGATCTCTAGATCGAAGAACATTCCCAGGGAAACAAACTTCTGGGATGGAGTCAGCTCTGATTTTTTAGTTGATTATCTAGCCTAAGTCTGTGAGAGTTTTCAAAACTATCTCCAGGTTTGCTGATAGACTTTCCTGATTCTGTGCTTTTTACAGCCAGTCGTCTATGTATGTGTGGATTGCTATGCTTCTGCTGCGGAGGTATGCTGTTATAGCAAGAACCACCCTGGTGAAGACCCGAGGAACCGTTGAAATTCCAAAGGGTAAAACCCTGAATTCCCACTGTCTGCTCTGGAATGCGAACCTCAGGAACCGACAAAAACTCCTCGCTATTGGAATGTAGAATAAGCATCCTTCAGGTCTATTGATGCTGTCCACATTCCCTTCTCCAACCCTGCCAACACCATTTTCACTGTCTCCATTTTGAAACTGGGTGCGTCTATGAACTTGTTCAACGGCTTGAGGTTTAAAATTGGTCTCCATCCTCCAGTGTTCTTTGTCACTAGGAATACGGCTGAATAGAAGCCTGGGCAGTTTTGTGCCGGTTGAATTGCTCCTTTTAGTATGAGGGAATTTATTTCCTCCTCTATACACAACTGTTGATCTAGATCTCTTGGAATTTGAGTCCAGACTGGCACCAGAGATAGCCGCGATGGTGGGCCTGCTATCCAATCGGGATGAGACCTGAGTGAAAGCCCTCGCAAGACTAAACGTTCCTGAATCAACCGTTCCCACTCTTGCTTGTGGTGGGCCAATCGGCCTCCTACTGGACCACCTAGGGAGAGAGGTGGACATAAGAAGCGTAAGAGTGGCACTGTCTCCTGGTCCAGAAGCGCTGGAGTGGTTCTTACCGTGGTAACCGACCTTTCAGGTATGATTACCACAACCAGATCCTGGCGTGCCATGGCCTGCGCCGCGTGCACCTTGGTGCGCGGGCGGCTGCCTGCGCTGGAGGAGCCTGTCCCCCCTCGCTGCTGGCCGAATCACGCACGGCCGTGGTTGGTGCTGCGCTGCACTGGTGGCTGGCCTCTGACCTGGCCACCACCACCTCGAGCCTGGCAGAGATGATACGCAGGGGGAGCTGCGCGAACGCACTCTCTGCGGAGCACTTCAAATTGCTCGCACAACGCCCTCTGGTTATTGCCCAGGGTGACCATCTCCAGGAGGTGCTTACATCCCTCACCTCCAAAGAGACCAGGACCTACCATAGGCGTATGCAGCAGCCTATTATAGAGGTCCTGGGACGGGCACAAGTTGTCCAAGGCAAACGTGCGCTGCGCCCAGACACCCCTGGTCACAGACCGGGTTAAACAAACCAGAGCTGGGAGACGTGTGAAAGCGCTGCAATTGACGCTCTCAAACTCTCCTCCGCATCGCGCAACGCAGTATTAGCTGAACGCAAAGCGTTCGAGCACAGCGCTCCCATGTCAGACTGGGAGCCTGGCCGCGTATCTTCGCCTACCGCAGCGCAGTCATTCGCGCTTGGCTTAGGCACTACACTGTACCTCTGATACTCATCAGATACGATGCAACATCATTTTGCCACTTCGCGAGATGTCCATGTGCCTTGATGGACGTCTCTGCCGCTGTAAACATATCTACAATATGTTCCACCAGTGGCAGAGATGGCATAACGGAAGTAGTCGGCTTACCTGCCAGCCACGGGTGCTGGTCCCGTTGGCTGGCCGACTGTTCCACAGCAAGACCTGGCCTGACGTTTATTAGCCAATGACAAGCATCAGACCAGTCTTCCTCTGTGGCTACCTGCGAATGCTCGACAAGGCGAGGGCCTACGTCATCCTCCTGAGCACTCGCAGGCGTGTACGTGGCTACAGGAACTGATACTCCTGGCAAGCCAGAGAAAGCATGCAGGCCTGAAAGAGCAGGCATGTTAAACTTACTGGCTTGACCAGGAGCAGGCGCCGTGGTATTGCGTGGGGAAAATTTTGCCACACCATGGCCCTGGCCAGCACCTGCTACACCATCAGCAAGTCGAGGTATGCGGTAATACTGGCCATCAGATCCCACCCGGGCTACCTTCTGCGCCGTGAACGCTACTCCTGCGTGAGTAGTTCCATGGACAATGTTGCCCGTGTTCACCGTGAGGGGTGCGCGTACGTCAATGTCCATGGCCACGGCGCAAGAAGGAGAACCCAGCAGATAATCCTCTTCTTCCTGGCCAAAAAGATTAGACTCCAGGTCAGCAAAGAATGCTAACACGGACTGGCCAGGAAAGGTACCATAGAAGGAAGTGGTACCTGTAGGGTGCGGATAATCCTGGCCTGATAAGCAGGCACCAGGCTCCAGTGACACCTGTCCCCGAACAACGGCGCGGCAAGCCTGCTGCCAGTGTCCTCATAGTAGACTGCCCCCTCTAATGGGGCCACCTCTGAATCTTGGACGAAAACTGATGTCCCTACAGGGCACAGATTCAGAGGTGGGGATTATCTGCTCCGGAGAAGCAGAAGACGACAATAAAGAATTTGGTCCAGGAAGCATGCCATCAAGCAACTCTGGAGCCAAATCCTTAATTGTCCTCTTCATCTCTCCCATCATTTCAACTCGGAAGGCCTCCATGGTGGACGAGGCCCTCCTCTTACCCTTCTTACCAAGAACCTCTCTCCTCGATCTTCTCTCCTCTTCAATCGCCTTCTCCTTTGTCTGTAACGATAAAAACTCAGACATTAGCTCGTTCCCCCCCCCCCCACTGTTTACAGATCTCACAGTTAAGCAACGGTCCACAAAGACTGCATAGAAAGCATAAATGAGGGGCGAAACATTCCTTGACAAACCTTCCACAAGAAGGACAACCAGCCTTTTGAAAAAGGCCAGAAGACGAAGATAATGAGAATTTTAGTTAATGAATTAGAAACTCAAAACCAAAATAAAAGAGAGTGGGAAGGTTGCCATAAAGACCACTAACTAATAAGAAACCAGCGTTGGACAAAGCTTTATAAGTGTTAATAAAGTGCAAGGCTGATTATGACATCATAACTTCAAAAATAAGAAGTTAATCCGATCCGAAAACAATCTCCAGGTGTAAGAACGAATTGAATTCATATCCAGAACATCTAACTGGAAAGGATAGTAGAGACAGACTGTGCAAACATCAGATACACAATGATACAATGGCAGCAGATTTCAGAAATATTTTCAAAAATAACTGAAGTGCCTAATATCCTAACTATGATACCTGAGTCTTTAGTAGGGCTGGGGCGAACATTCGAACCTTCGAACAATCGCTAACTCTAGGAAGACAAATCATATTCGAACATTTATTTGACAAATCTTGTGGTTCGCGAACCATACATTAATTTTTTTTCGCATGTATTTTCCATCTATCTAAGGCAAATATACGGAAAGCATGACGAAAACAATTTACTAAGCACTTATTCTAGCCGTATACAAGTTTTGAATGATAAACCGTAATTCAGATTTACGACAATATTTTGAATTATTTTCCGAGTAAGTTCAACCCGCACCCATGATAGCGTAATCTTCCTGGAGTAACACACCTTCCTCGCTTAAATGGTTTAATTTACCGGCAAATATCGACATTACAAGCCAAGAAAATGTTGTTATCATGTGTATTACACCATCTCAACATATTACAGGCTTATAAGCTCTACGAGGCACGCATGCTCTGTCAAAGAAAAGGCGAGTGACATTTTCTTCGTTATTTGCAAAATCGGCCATGATTTCCGAAAAATGATAGTGTTCAAATTATTCTTCTAATCATTCTTCTATTACATTTTCATTGGCTATTATAATGAACACCAGTCAGTATATCCAATCAAAATGCGATGTGCTTTCTCTGATTAAAATCGAGGATGTTCAATGGTCAATGTCCTAGAATGCTAGATATAGATTTACAATTACAGTATAGATCGCACTAAATGAACTACCAGTAAAACCACTGTTTAGAACAGTTTTCTCGACCAACTCCGTTTATATGGGCGTATTTTTTTGCAAAATGTTATGCATTCTAATTATCTAGTAATATCTTGATACAAAATCCAGTTCAAAGTAGCCGCGAATTTGTATTCATCAAAACTATTTTAGCTGTTTAAACTCAGATCTCTATCAGATCTAGATATCTGTGTTGTCTAGATGAGGTTCCCGTATTAGCCTGGTTCCCTGTATCGATTTATTTAACTAGTGTCATCTATAAAACGGCAAGAAGCAACCAACTAACCATGCAATGAAACTTATTTTAGTGTATTGAACTTATCTGGCTGGTATATACTAACCATTTGTTCTGTATTTTGTCACTAAAGCCACTTCGAATTTGCAAATGATTTTGTGTTTCACAATATTTCTAATTCTATTTCATCAGTTCAGATTTCGAATATTAGATGGCTCGTGAACTGGTTCATGAACCGGACAAGCGTATCGCGAACTGGTTCGGTTCGTGAAAATCTTCACGAACCACAGCCCTAGTCTTTAGCATAGACAAACCATCCGATCTGATGAACTGGTAGCTCCACTAACTCTATGACCTCTTAACTCTCTCCACCATTAAGGGAAGGAAGTGGACCAAGAGGGCAAAGTGAGAAGACCTTCTTATGAGGCCTCCAACTCACTGGGCATAGATTTTGTATTAGTTCATTCTAACATTGTTAGTAGGAAATGGAACCTTGGTGGAGAGAAAAACAAACCTTCTGATGATGTGTTGTCCTTTTAAATCATAGGTAGATACCTGTGGACACAAACACAAAGAGAGATTAGTATTTCATAGCGCCATATAGAAATAAACCAGTTTCATTGACGCTTATCACATCTAATCGCGAGCCCCGGAAACACATTACATCGGAACTAAAAAGTTAAATTAGACAAACATTTAATAGAATTCACCTGATGACTTGGTCCTGGGCCCGGCTCTGGCGACTTACCATGCTCAGACATGATATTCAGATGATAATTCCGTTTAAAGTGATTTAACACAGCAGAAAAATGCATGTGTCTCTTTTGCCAATAAATTGGAAAAGAGGAAGTACTAGTTTTGCAAATGCGTGGAGGTTGGGGCTGGTATACGCCGGACTGTCATCTGACCACCTGCCCATTAGGGACACCTAACTTTTTTAATCCGAGTGTTTATTGAGTGAGTTGATATTTGGGAATATCAAAGAATATTAGGGATGTAAGTATACTCTTGAAGTGAAAATATATAGCCCGAGTTATCTCGTTTTAACTGAAATTAACCCTTTAATGGTCAAATTTTCTCAAGAAATTCAAACTATTTGCTTATTAAATGTCCATTTGCATGATAAGGGAATATTTGTAAAACTTTACCACTGGAATGACTGGCTCGGTTATTGAGCCAGTGATTCCAGTGGTAAATTTTCAAAAATCGTTTTCTCTTGTCCTGCAAATGGAGATTGCTTAAGACAACTAAAGAGGCCGGTTTTGGCTGGGTTGACCATTAAATGGTTAAAATGTAGGAAAGTTATTAATGTTTGCGTTATAACAAGAGGCCAAAGGGGCATGCATCGCTCACCCAGAATTATAGGCCACTGGCCCAGCCGAATAGATGGCCAACAGAAAAATTTCCTAATCTAATTTTTGTGAAGAAGGTTTAGCCAAGTATATTAAAATTTGCCCAGTGGTTAATACGTAGTCTTATATATGATTTTTTCAGAAGTTTTCAGAAAATCCAAATACGTTAAATTTTTATTGATCCATGACGGCCATGTTATTTTGACATATCGACTTTCCATGGACAAAGGGCTTTTTCATGAAACTAGGTCAAACAAGATGGCCACCAAACCAATTGACCAATCAAGTTCCCTTGAACAAACTTGGTTCAGCTCTTGCCATAGATAATATTTCATGCGCTTTGAATCAATCCAAATGGTTTTGGAGAAGATTCTTAGACATTTCTAACAAGAGGCCCAAGGGCCTGTGACGCTCACCTGGACCATTAATATTTGAACCATTTGCATTTAAATAGATATGGATAATTTTCGGAAAATCCAAGATGGCCACCTAAAAAACACATGAATCTAGATTCTCATTTGACATTTTGAAGCCTAACATCATAGAATCGTGCGACCCAAGTTTGGTTGAAATCAGACTACTGATTAAGGAGTACCATATTTAAATGGACCGAGATAATTTTCAGAAAATCAAAGATGGCCACCAAAACATTGACCTAGCAAACTTTGGAATAGAATTTCTAGAGGCTACCACTATAGGATCCTTCCAGCTAAATTTGGTTTAAATTGCCCAAGGGGTTAATAAGGAATAGGGTCTTAAATGAATTCCCATTTTCTGGAAAATCCAAGATGGCCACCAAAAAAAATCAAGCAGTCAAAATTCTCTATACAAGTTCTAAAGTGTACCAGACTAGAGTCCGTCCAGCTGAGTTTGGCTGAAATCGGCCAAGCGGTTTAATGAGTAGTCTTTTAAATGATTTCCAAAAAACAATCAAAATTCTGTATACATGTTCTGAATCCTACCACCATAGGGGTCCTTTCAGCCAAGTCTGATTGAAATCACCCAAGCAGTTAATGAGGAGTAGCCTTTGAAACGATCTCCAGCCATTGTTCGGAAAATGTTGGCAATGAACAAATTGATCAATCAAAATTCTGCATACAAGCTCTGAAGCACACACCTCTAGGGTCCTTCCAGCCATATTTGCTTGAAATTTAAAAAAAATTCCAGATGGCTGCCAGGGAAATTGAACAATCAAAATTCTGTATACAGGTTCTGAAACCTACTAGCCTAGTATCCTTCCAGCCACGTCTGGTTGAAACTATCCAAGCAGTTGATGAGTAGTGTTTTAAACTATTTCCCGCCATTTTTCGGAAAATTCAAGATGGCCACCGAAACAAGAGGCCCAAAGGGCCTGTATCGCTCACCTGGAATTATTGGTCACTGACACAAATGAACAAACCAAGATGACCACTGGAATAATTTTGTAACGGTTTAGCCAACTTTTATTAAAATTGTCCCAGTGGTTAACAAGAGGCCTAAGGACCTGTGGTGCTCACCTGGACCATTAGCATTTAAACCATTTGCATATAAATAGACATGATGGATGATTTTCGGAAAATCCAAGATTGCACCAAAGAATTGACCAATCAAGACTCTCATTTAATATGTTGAAGCCTACCATCATAGGACCGTTATACCCAAGTTTTGTTGAAATCGGGTTATTGATTGAAGGAGTACCATTTTTAAATGGTTCCGGAAAACCATTAAAAAAATCAGAGATTGCTGCCAAAACATTGACCTATCGAAATTCTGAATAGAATTACTAGAGGCTACAACAATAGGATCCTTCCCGCCAAAATTAGTTGAAATTACCCAAGCAATTAATGAGTAGCATTTTATGGCCACCATCAAAATCAAGCCGTCAAAATTCTGTAAACAGGTTCTGAAGCGTACGGGCCTAGAGTTTGGTTGAAATCTACCAAGCGGTTAATGAGGAGTACTAGCCTTTTAACTGATTTCCCAAAATATTCAGAAAATCCAAAATTGCCTCCGGAAAAATTGACCAATCAAACTTCTATATGCAACTTCTAAAGCCTATCACCATAGGCTGGTTCCAGACAGTCGGGTTGAAATCGCCCAAGTAGTTAATGAGTAGACGATTTTCAGCCATTTTATGGATAATTAAAGATGCCACAGAATAAATTGACCACTCAAAATTCTATATAGAGCTCTGAAGCATAGCACTTTAGCATCCTTCCAGCCGAGTTTGCTTGAACTCATTCAAGCGGTTAATGAGGAGTAGCCTTTTAACTGATTTCCCAAAATGGTCAAGATATCCAAGATGGCCACCAGAAAAATGGACCAATCAAAATTCTGTATACAAGTTCTGAAATCTACCAGCCTAGTATCCTTCCAGCCAAGTCTGGTTGAAATTGCTCAAGCAGCTAATGAGGAGTAGCATTTTAAATGATTTCCCGCCATTTCTCAGAAAATCCAAGATGGTTGCTGGAAAAATTGATCAATCAAAATTCTGTATATAATTACTGAAGCATACTAGGCTAGCCTTCTTCCATCCAAGTTTGATTGAAATCGGCTCTGCGGTTATTGAAGAGTAGGCTTTTAAGTGATTTTCAGAAATTTTCAGAAAATCCAAGATGGCCACCAGAAAATTTGACCAATCAAAATTCTGTATACAAGTTTCGAAACGTACCAGCCTAGTATCCTTCCAGCCAAGTCTGGTTAAAATTGCTCAAGCAATTAATGAGGAGTAGGGTTTTAAACGATTTCCCGTCATTTTTTGGAAAAGTCACGATGGGCGGCGGAAAATTTGACCAATCAAAATTCTGTATACACGTTCTGAAGGATGCCACGCTAGGGTTCTTTCATCCAAGTTTCATTGAAATAGGCCCAGCAGTTATCGAGTAGGCTCTTAAGTGATTTCCAGAAATCTTCAGAAAATCCAAGATGGGCGCCGGAAAAATTGACCAATCAAAATTATGTATACAAGTTCTGAAACATACCAGCATATACGTACTATCCTCCCAGCTAAGCCTGGTTGAAATTGTCCAAGCAGTTAATGAGGAGTAGCATTTTAAAAGATTTGCGGCAATTTTTTGGGAAAATTTAAGATGGCCGGCGAAATAATTTACCAATAAAAATTCTGTATACAGTTCTGAAACCTACCCCCATAGGGCCCTTCCAGGCAAATTAGGTTGAAATCCGCCAATCGGTTAATGAGTAGTTTTTAAGCAAAGGTTTATGATGGATGGACGCCGGACGGATGCCGGATAGACGCAGGACAGATGGACAGATGGACGGTCGCCATGCCATAAGCTCACGTGGCCATTTTGGGCAGGTGAGCTAAATATTGACCATTCTGTATATAAGTTCTGAAGCATACCACTCTAGGGTCCTTCCAACTGAGTTTGCTTCAAATCGGCTAAGTGACTAATGATGAGGAAGCTTTTAACTAATTTTCAGAAAATCCAAGATGGGCGGCGGCAAAATTTACCAATCAAAAATTCTGTATACAAGTTCTGAAACCTCCCACCATAGTATCCTTCCAGCCAAGTCTAGCTGAAACTGCCCAAATGGTTAATGAGGAATAAAATCCAAGACGGACACTGAAAAAAACTGTCCAATCAAAAATCTATATACAAGTTCTGAAGCCTACTTCCTTAGGGTCCTTCCTGCCAAATTAGGTTGAAATCCTCTAAGTGATTAATGAGTAGCATTTTAAAGAAAAGGTTGACGGACAGGCGGACAACGGATGGATGGTCGTCATGACATAAGATCAGAATGGCCAGGTGAGCTAAAAATCAGCCAAAATACAAGATGGCCTAACGCTGATGCCACCGCCATCACCAGCGCAGTCACAGGGTGACGCGGAGGGCATCATAATAGCTTGTTTTACGTCGCAGTCGAGATAAAAACGGCAGGAGAATTAGACACAATTGGTAACAAATAGATTTCTGATCACAATGGCTATCTCATTTCAAATGCACAGCACTCAAATAACAAGAACAATGTCTCGCCTGTAAAGGCATGGATAGTGTAGATTGCCAAAGTAAACTTGGCATGGTTCGTAATACACATATTCAGTAAGGCACCAAAGGAATCAAACATGGAAAATTTTACCAAACTGTGGATAGTCTGATCTTGAAACATCAAGAATCAAAATTCTGTATACATTTTCTGAAACATACTAGGCTAGCGTTCTTCCATCCAAGTTTGATTGAAATCGGCCCTGCCAAAGAGTAGGCTTTTAAGTGATTTTCAGAAATTTTCAGAAAATCCAAGACGGCCACCAGAAAAATTGACCAATCAAAATTCTGTATACAAGTTTCGAAATGTACCAGCCTAGTATCCTTCCAGCCAAGTCTGGTTAAAATTGCTCAAGCAGTTAATGAGGAGTAGCATTTTAAATGATTTCCCATGACATAAGCTCAGAATGGCCAGGTGAGCTAAAAATCAGCCAAAATACAAGATGGCCTAACGATGATGCCACCGCCATCACCAGCGCAGCCACAGGGTGACGCGGAGGGCATCATAATAGCTTGTTTTACGTCGCAAAGTCGAGATAAAAACAGCAGGAGAATTAGACAGAATTGGTAACAAATAGATTTCTGATCACAATGGCTATCTCATTTCAAATGCACAGCACTCAAATAACAAGAACAATGTCTCGCCTGTAAAGGCATGGATAGTGTGGATTGCCAAAGTAAACTTGGCATGGTTTTGTAATACACATATTCAGTAAGGCACCAAAGGAATCAAACATGGAAAATTTTACCAAACTGTGGAGTCTGATCTTGAAACTAGTAATGATGCAGATAGTACCCTGCCTAGCATATAACTCGGCTGTAAAATTGCGTTGATATTTGGTGAGCCATTGTTGAAAATGAGTGGTTTATAAAAAACAATAAAAAAAAAACAATGAAAAAAGTTCAAAGTCCAAAACCACGTAAAAGATAATAAAAATTGCCCAAAATCATATCAGTAATGACGCATATCATATCCCTACATTGTATTGAACGTTTCTGAAAAGTGTCATTGAAATCGGAATGACCATAGTTGAGCTACATGCTCGATAAACAATCTTAACACAAAATCTATGACAAAAATTCAAAGTCCAAAGCTGTGGAAAAGAAATTTTCCAAAATTAAATTGGTAATGATGTGCATAGTAGCCTTGGATAGTATATAAAGCTGCTGTAAAATCTTGTAGCCCCTTGTTGAAAAAGAATGGTCCATAAAAGAACTTAAGCAGGAAAATATGAAAAAAGTACAAACAAAAGCCCAAACCGTGAAAAAAATAGTTAAAATGACCCAAAATCAAATCTGTTGTTATGCCGATCGCATTCCGGTATAATATAGATCGATTCTATAAAGTTTAATTGAAATAAGATGAGACATTGTTGAGAAATAAGTTGATTTATAAACCTTAACCAAAAGTGCACTGGTAAAATACATGAAGAATGTCCAAATCCAAAACCATGAAAGAAATAGTTACAATGACCCAAAATTAAGTCTATTATTAGGCAGATCACATCCCTGTATAGTATAGATCACTTCTGTAGTTTCATTGAAATTGGATGAGCCATTGCTGAAAAATAAGTTGATTCAAAAACCTTAACCAGAAATGCTCAAATGACGGACGACAACGCCACCGCTAACAACGCCACCGCTAACAACGTCGCCGGAATTAGTGATCCCTATGTCTCGCTTTCTGCTTTGCAAGTGAGACAAAAATGTTGATAGTAATTTCATTTGCAACCTTACCTTCCGTCTCTCCTACGTCTGTAGAGGAATATGGCTGCTACTATCAGACCCACCAACAGTAAGGGTATCAAAATACCGAGAGCAATAGGAAGGACCTTGGAACCTGGTAAGCAGAATAAAACATCTTACAAAGAAGTGACGCCTAAATTTGCGAAACTAAAGGCACAGATTAAAAAATAATAGAGGTTCTATTTCTAGTTATATCATGCCTATATCTAGCTACGCTTTCTGCCCACTTTGCCGATATCTAGCTAAGCCTTCTTCCCACTTTGCCCATATCTAGCTAAGCCTTCTGCCCAATTTGCCCATATCTAGCTAAACCTTCTGCCCACTTTGCCCATATCTAGCTACGCCTTCTGCCCACATTGCCCATATCTAGCTACGCCTCCTGCCCCCTTTGCCCATATCTAGCTAAGCCTTCCGCCCACTTTGCCCATATCTAGCTAAGCCTCCTGCCCACTTTGCCTAAATCTAGCTTAGCCTCCTGCCCACTTTGCCTATATCTAGCTTAGCCTCCTGCCCACTTTGCCTACATCTAGCTTAGCCTTCTGCCCACTTTGCCTATAGCTAGCTAAGCCTTCCGCCCACTTTGCCTATATCTAGCTACGTCTCCTGTCCACTTTGCCCATATCTAGCTAAGTCTTCTGCCCACTTTGCCCATATCTAGCTACACCTTCTGCCCACTTTGCCCATATCTAGCTAAGTCTCCTGCCCACTTTGCCCATATCTAGCTAAGCCTTCTGCCTACTTTGCCCATATCTAGCTTAGCCTCCTGCCCACTTTGCCTATATCTAGCTTAGCCTCCTGCCCACTTTGCCTATATCTAGCTAAGCCTTCCGCCCACTTTGCCTATATCTAGCTAAGCCTTCTGCCCACTTTGCCTATATCTAGCTAAGTCTCCTGTCCACTTTGCCCATCTCTAGCTAAGTCTCCTGCCCACTTTGCCCATATCTAGCTAAGCCTTCTGCCTACTTTGCCCATATCTAGCTAAGTCTCCTGCCCACTTTGCCCATATCTAGCTAAGCCTTCTGCCTACTTTGCCCATATCTAGCTAAGTCTCATGCCCACTTTGCCCATATCTAGCTAAGTCTCCTGCCCACTTTGCCCATATCTACCTAAGCCTTCTGCCTACTTTGCCCATATCTAGCTAAGTCTCCTGCCCACTTTGCCCATATCTAGCTAAGTCTCCTGCCCACTTTGCCCATATCTAGCTAAGTCTCCTGCCCACTTTGTACATGCCTTTGAATCAACTTTAATATGTTGAAGCTTGAATTCCCAAAATCTTAATTCCAAGGTAACAATACACAAATATTTTGAAACTAATTTACATGGGAGGTGTTGCCGCCATCAGTGATTAGTATCACGATATTCCAGGGACTGGTTATTAATATTAAGATAACCAAGGACATAGAATTTAGATGCCTATTGATGAAGCTTTTCCCCTTGGGCCTACATCATTTAAAAGAGAAAGCCAGTTTTAGCTACGCCCTGCCCATCTCTAGACATATTTTACCTATGATGTCAGAGTGAGAAATCTAATCCCTCAGTAGAATCTGCATATACAGTACCTTGAATATATGAGATGAAATTCACATTACCTGTTCTTGACCGCGTTTTGCAACCGGTGTCATAAATCAAAAGCCATTATTGTTTGTCGTAATGGACCTTTCAAGGGTATCCATCTATCAATCTGATGTCATATGACGTCATAATCATCTAAGCGGTGTGGAGGATGACGTTATAATCATTACGTCATAAATGATTCTATTAAGCCCTTCTTTAACGATTAATATTCCGACACGTTGTACAAATTCTATGTTTTTGATATTTAAGAAACATGCTGTTGAATATTTTGAAACTAATTTGACTAAGTGCTGTTGCTGCCATAGGCAGCCACAGCCACAGACACAGCCAGCAACAGCGCCTAGTTAAATTAGTTTCAAAACATTCAACAGCATGTTTCTTAAATAGCAAAAACATACAATTTGTACGTTTGGGACTATTAAGCATTAAAGAAGGGCCATAGGCAGCGACAGTACCCAGTCAATTTAGTTTCAAAATATTCAACCGCTTACCCGTATAGTTTTCTGGAAATTGATAGTCAGGGATTTCAGAGATCGATCGATCACAATACGAGCGAGGTGTGGGTGGACTTTAGCTAGAGATGAGTGGGGCATAGCTAAAACTGGAATAGTCCATTGACATTGTGTCACGTTTATCACAGATCACTGTACAATCAAACAAGTTAATCTCAAATCTGTAAGGCATTCACAGATCAAGTTAATCACGAATATGTAAGGCATTGACATTGTGTCACGTTTATTACAGATCACTATGATCTAACAAGTTAATCTCGAATCTGTAAGGCACTGACATTGTGCCACGTTTATTACAGATCACTATGATCTAACAAGTTAATTTCGAATCTGTAGGGCATTGACATTGTGTCACGTTTATTACAGATCACTATGATCTAACAAATTAATCTCAAATCTGTAAGGCATTGACATCGTGTCACGTTTATTACAGATCACTATGATCTAACAAGTTAATCTTGAATCTGTAAGGCATTGAGAGATCAAGTTAATCACGAATCTGTAAGGCATTGACATTGTGCCACATTTATCACAGGTCACTGTATGATCAAACAAGTTAATCATGAATATGTAAGGGATTGACATTGTGTCACGTTTATCACCGATCACTGTACGATCAAACAAGTTAATCTCGAATCTGTAAGGCATTCACAGATCAAGTTAATCACGAATATGTAAGGCATTGACATTGTGTCACGTTTATTACAGATCACTGTACATTCTAACAAGTTAATCTTGAATCTGTAAGGCACTGACATTGTGTCATGTTTACTACAAATCACTATGATCTAACAAGTCAATCACGAATCTGTAAGGCATTGACATTATGTCACGTTTATTACAGATCACTATGATCTAACAAGTTAATCTCGAATCTGTAAGGCATTGACATATCACTTTAATCTCGAATCTGTAAGACATTGACATTGTGTCACATTTATCACCGATCACTATGATCTAACAAGTTAATCTCGAATCTGTAAGGCATTGACAGATCAAGTTAATCATGAATCTGTAAGGCATTGACATTGTGCCACATTTATCACAGTTCACTATGATCTAACAAGTTAATCACGAATATGTAAGGGATTGACAGTGTGTCACATTTATCACAGACCACTGTGATCTAACAAGTCAATCACGAATCTGTAAGGCATTGACAGATCACATTAATCTTGAATCTGTAAGGCATTGACATTGTGTCACATTCATTACAGATCACTGTACGTTCTAACAAGTTAATCTCGAATCTGTAAGACATTGACATTATGTCACGTTTATTAAAGATCACTATGATCTAACAAGTTAATCTCGAATCTGTAAGGCATTGACGTTGTGTCACATTTATTACAGATCACTATGATCTAACAAGTCAATCACGAATCTGTAAGGCATTGACATTGTGTCACATTTATTACAGATCACTATGATCTAACAAGTTAATCTCGAATCTGTAAGGCATTGACAGATCTAGTTAATCACGAACATGTAAAGCATTGAAATTGTGTCACATTTATCACAGATCGCTGTATGATCTAACAAGTTAATCTCGAATCTGTAAGGGATTGACACTGTGCCATGTTTATCACAGATCACTATGATCTAACAAGTTAATCTCGAATCTGTACGCATTGCCATTGTGCCATGTTTATCACAGATCACTATGATCTAACAAGTTAATCTCGAATATGTAAGGGATTGCTCAAATAACCACCTATTGAGAGTTCACTCATAAGCACACATCTCAAAGCCAGATTCAGATATCCTAAGTAACCATTTACCAGTAAAATTTAGTCGCAAAAAAATTCAATATTCTCAAAAGCAAATGTTCATTTGTAGACCAAGATAATGGCTATTTTTGAAAACTTACCACTGGAATGACTGGCTTGATAGCTAAGCCAATCATTGTAGGTTAACTTTTTTCAAAAATATTCTTCTCTTAGTCTGCAAATGGACATTTCACAGGAAAACAGCCGAATCCAGTTTTAGCCACCATGATCATTAAAGGGTTATTTCAGAGGGAGGGAGGGATGGACGGATGGACAGAGGGATGGACAGAGGGGGACAGGGGAAGAGAGTGGGGAGAGGGGAGATGGGGTGGGACAGGGGAGAAAAAGATTTACTCTTAGTTCAAGATATATAAGTCACTCCATTCATTGCATAATTATATAGATTTATGTGACATGGCGTCCTTATGTAGTTTTCAGGCCACTAATATACACCAAACAGGCATATACCTACAGGGAACTGATATATTTCAAACAGGCACAAGCCTACAGGGAACTGACATATTTTAAACAGACACACGCCTACAGGGCACTGATACATTTCTCAAACAGACATGTGCCTACAGGGCACTGATACATTTCAAACAGGCACATGCCTACAGGGCACCGATACATTTCAAACTAAACGAAATCACAGATTTCTTTTTTCACGAGAGAGTTGATACTTACCTCCCTAATACTCTTTAATATTGCTAAATATCGGCTTTCACTCAATAAAAACTCAGATTAAAAAAGTTAGGTGCCCCTACTGGGCAGGTAGCCAGATGACAGTCTGGCGGATGCTAGCCCCACCACCGCGCATGTGCAGACTAGTACTTCCTATGACTAATTTATTGGCTGACACTATGCAACTTCACAAAAGCCTGAAGACCGAGCCTCTGTGGGGCGGAGAGGTCGGGTCCGTATTAGGGAGGTAAGTATAAACTCTCTCGTGAAAAGAGAAATCCGTAATTTCGTTTATTCACTTCAAGAGTATACTTACCTCTCTAATACGCTTTAATATTGCCAGAATTCGACAGAGAATTCAGCGGGAGGGAGGCGAGGTCAAAAGACCAGCTCTTCCCTATGCGCTTTTCTGCGTTTAAGGCACTTAAACTTCTGAAATTGTGTGAAAACACAACCAGGGATAGATATGAACATCATCTAACACAATCGATGGCTGAGAGAAGACCATATGTTGCGCTGCCCCCCCCCCTCTTCTTGGCAGGAAGACTGAATGACCTCAATGTCCCATACGCTCTCTATGTACAAGTGCCATGTACTATAGGACATTAAACGAAAAAGCTTCATTTTCGTATACTCTCAATAATGAACCACATAAAACACGTACCATCACCATATTAATAACTAAGGGTCACGTGACATTACAATTAACCATGGACAACACATACACAAGACTGACCTTGTGGAAGTTGGCTGCTGTCATCATCTCCCCATTGGTGAAGACGGATGCAGTCCAAAAAAGTGGATGTTTCCATTGATTAAATGTGAAATATATAAAAAATGAGGATACCTCATCAAAATATGTACACATAGATTAGCTTTTCAAAATCGATAAGGCGAGAGGATTCGAGGTGTCATGGAGATAATGGTCGGTAAAACTTGACTCACTGAGCTACTGACATAATGTCATCCACAGGTACCCCATTAAATAGAGCAGTGGAAGCCACTACACCACGGACACTGTGAACCTTGGCCATGTCAACTGGTTTACCTGTGGCGGATTTATGGCAAAATTGAATACACTCTACAATCCACCTGGAAATGGTGTCCTTTGACGCCCTGTCATGGGGTTCAATATATGACAACCATAACGCTGTTGGGTCCGTCCGCCATTCCTGAGTATGTTGTTTGTACCGGTTTAATGCTCGGACTGGACACCATGGTTTTGAATTAGGATCATATCTAGTCAAAGCTGGTAAAAACATAGGTTGACCTGGATATTTCAAAGACTGGTTTTTAACCAAGAAATTTATCCTAGGTAGAAGCCTAAGGCTTCGTCTGTAACCACAAAACGGTCTGCCTCGGCTGATAAGGCATGAATCTCACTTATATGCCTAGCCGAGGCTGCAGCAATTAAAAATACAGTTTTAAGTGTCAACATTTTCATAGAAATGGAACTTAGTGGTTCAAATGTCTTATCAGCTAGTACCTGAAGCACTAGTGATAAACTCCAAGACGGAATCACTGGGGAATTCCTTGGTCTTAGATTGGCCATGATTAAAGTATTTAATGTATTTACTTCATCACTTCCCCTATTAGCCAAGCAAGGGATAACTGTCATTAAAGCTGACTTGTAGCCAGCAATAGAGTTAGGTTTGAGGCTATAGGCATCATACAGGTCACAGAGGAAATCGGCTACTACCTGAATAGATGAATCCATTGGATTAATACATCTTTTTGAGCACCATTTTGCAAATCTGTTGATTTTATAATTATATGCTCTGGAGGTTGACCCCCTTCTGGCTTTTGCTATAAACATGGCTGCTTGCTCAGAAAATCCCTTCTTAATTATAGATTCCTTGACAACATCCACGCAGTCAATTGGAACATTGACGGATTGTTGTGAAGGGTCTTGCCCTGGAAGATAATATTGTACATCAGAGGCAGAGGAACCGGATTGCAGACCAGAAGGTCCAGCAGATCCGTATACCATGATCGGCTTGGCCAATTTGGGGCGATCAGAAGCACTTGGCATTCCCCCTGTCTGATTTTCTGAAGAATTTTTGGAATCAGGATTGCTGGAGGGAACGCGTATGCATACATTCCCTTCCAACTGATAACTAGTGCATCTGTTGCAATAGCACTCGGATCTGGAATCGGAGAGATGTACGTCGTCATCTTCGCATTGTTGGGTTTCCCCCAGTGGTTGAACAGACAATCCGCCACACATTGATTTAGTTGCCATTCCGTAGGTAAAACACTCATCCTTCGGCTCAATGAGTCTGCTAGCAGATTTAACCTTCCCGGAATATGAACTGCTTTCAAGGTAATCCTGTGATTCAGGCACCAACAAAGCAGTCTCCATGTCATCATACAGAGACTGGGCGACTTCATTCCGCCCTGGCGGTTTATGTAAGTCACTACTGTTGAGTTGTCTGATCGAATTAGAACACTCTTGCCCTGAACTTTCTGTAAGAAATGTTCCAGGCCCAGGACTACTGCTCGTAATTCCGGTAGATTTATATGTTCTTTTGACTGCCCTGATATCGTGGATTCTTCCAGGCAAGCTCCCCACCCCTCCATCGATGCATCTGTATACATCGTTAACTGAGGGTAAGGAGGGGTTAGCATCACCCCCGCCAGGAGATTCTCTATTGTAGGTGGTGAATTAGAGGCTCCAGCACTGACACGTTTGAGTCCAGTGAACCATTGCGTCATGAGAAATAACTGGATCAGCTGCCTGCGTAAGGCCGCCTGAGGAATGACTGGTTCCAGAGAAACCATCAACCCCAGCATTCTCAAGTAAACCCGTACCAGGACATGACGTCTGTTGCACACCGACTGTATTACTGAGATGAGTATTTGTACCCTCTCCTGAGTAAGATAAACATATCCTATCTCCAGATCGAAGAACATTCCCAGGTAGACAAACTTCTGGGATGGAGTCAGCTCTGATTTTTGAAAATTGATTATCCAGCCTAAGTCTGTGAGAGTGTTCAAAACTATCTCCAGATTTGCTGATAAACTTTCCTGGTCGTGTGCTTTTAACAGCCAGTTGTCTATGTACGTGTGGACTGCTATGCTTCTCCTGTGGAGGTATGCTGTTATCACAAGAGCCACCCTGGTGAAGATCCGAGGAGCCGTAGAAATTCCGAAAGGTAATACCCTGAATTCCCACTGTCTGCCCTGGCATGCGAATCTCAGGAAGCGACGGAAACTCCTTGCTATTGGAATGTGGAAATAAGCATCCTTCAAATCTATTGAAGCTGTCCACAATCCCTTCTCCAACCCTGCCAACACCGATTTCACAGTCTCCATTTTGAAACTGTGTGTGTCTATGAACTTGTTCAATGGCTTGAGGTTGATAATTGGTCTCCACCCTCCAGTGCTTTTCGTTACTAGGAACACGGTTGAATAGAAGCCCGGGCAATTTTGTGCCGGTTGAATTGCTCCTTTGAGTATGAGCGAATTTATTTCCTCCCCTATACACAACCGCTGATCTGGATCTCTTGGAATTTGAGTCCAGACTGGCACCAGAGACAGTCGCGATGGTGGGCCTGTTATCCAGTTGGGATGATACCCGACTGAAAGCCATCGCAAGACTAAATGGTCCTGAGTCAACCCTCCCCACTCTTGCATGTGGTTGGTCAATCGGCCTCCCACTGGTCCACCTAGGGAGAGAGGTGGACATAAGGAGTGCAAGAGTGGCACTGTCTCTTGGTGCAGATGCACTGGAGTGGCTCTTACTGTGGTAATTGCCCCATCAGGTACGATTAACACGGCCAGATCCTCGCGCACCACGGCCCGCACCCCGCGCACTTCGGTGCGCGGGCGGCTGCCTGCGCCGGAGGAGCCTGTGTCCCTCTCGCTGCTGGCCGAAGCGCGCGCGGCCATGGCCGGCGCTGTGCTGGTGGCTGGCCTCTAACCTGGCCACCGCCACCTCAAGCCTGCAGAGGATGATACGCAGGGGGAGCTGTGCGAACACGCTCTATGCGGAGCACTTCAAATTGCTCACGCAATGCCCTCTGGTTATTGACCAGGGTAACCGTCTCCTGGAGGTGCCTACATCCCTCACCTCCAAAGAGACCAGGACCCGTCATAGGCGTACGCAGCAGCCTATTATACAAATCCTGGGATGGGCAATAGTTATCAAGAGCAAACGTGCGCCTCACCCGGACACTCCTGGTTACAGACCAGGTTAAACAGTCCAAAGCCAAGTTAATTCCATCTTGGATGGCTCTCTGGACAGTCACCGGACTAAGCTGGCGCAATGCGGATGCCGTTACCACCCACTGTAACAGCTGTGAGACGTACGAAAGCGCTGAAATAGACGCCCTCGAACTCTCCTCCGCATCGTGCAACGCGGTGTTAGCCGAACGCAAAGCGTTCAAGCACAGCGCTCCCGTGTCAGACCGGGAGCCTGGCCACGTATCTTCGCCTAGCGCAGCGCGATCATTCGCGCTTGGCTCATGCACTACATTGTATAACATAATATATCGACAATATGATCAGCCAACGGTAGAGATGGCATAGCGGTAACAGTCGGTGTACCTGCCAACCACGGGCGCTGGTCCTGTTGACTGGCCGACTGATCCACAGTAAGACCTGGCCTGATGTTGATTAGCCACTGACAAGCGTCAGACCAGTCTTCCTCTGTGGCCACCTGCGAATGCTCTACAAGACGAGGGCCTTCGTCATCCTCCTGAGCAATCGCAGGCGTGTGAGTGGCTGGAAGAACTGATACTCCTGGCAAGCCAGAGAAAGCATGCGGGCTTGAAAGAACAGGCATGCTAAACTGACTAGCTTGACCAGGAGCAGGCGCTGTCATCGGCAAGCCGAGGTATGCGGTAATACTGGCCATCAGATCCAGCCCAGGCTACCTGCTGCGCCGTGAACGCTACTCCTGCATGAGTAGTACCATGGACAATGTCACCCGTATTCCTCGCGAGGGATGCACATGCATCAATATCCACGGCCACGGCGCCAGAAGGAGAATCCAGCAGATAACCCTCCTCTTCCTGGCCAGAAAGATTAGACTCCAGGTCAGCGAAGAATGCTAACCCGGACTGGCCAGGAAAGGTACCATAGGAGGAATTGGTACCTATGGTGTGCGGATAATCCTGGCCTGATAAGCAGGCACCAGGCTCCAGCAACACCTGTCCATGAACAACCGGCGCGGCAAGCCTGCTGTCAGTGTCCTCATAGTGGACATTACCCTCTATTACGGTCATCTCTGAATCATGGACGAAAACTGGTAGGTCCCTAGGTAGCACCGATTCAGAGGCGGGGATTATCTGCTCCGAAGCAGATGAAGAGGACAACGAAGGATTTGAACCAGGAAGCATGCCACGAAGCAACTCTGGGACCAAATCCTTAATTGTCCTCTTCATCTCTCCCATCATCTCAATACGGAAGGCCTCCATATCCATAGAGGACGAGGCCTTCCTCTTAACCCTTCTTACCAGAACCCTCCTTCTTAACTTTCCTCTCCACCTCTAGAGCCTTCTCCTTGGTCTACAAAGATAGAAATTCAGACATTAGCTCTCCCCCCACCCCTACTTTTTACAGATCTCACATTTAAGCAATGGCGCACATGGGCTGCACTGGGAGCATAAGTGGGGGGGGGGGGGGGGGCGAATCTATCCTTGATAAACCTTCCACATGAAGGACAACCAGGTCTCTGAAACAAGCCAGAGGACGAAGACACTGAGTATTTTAGTTATTGAATTAGAAAACTAAACCAAAATAAACAAGGAGGCTGGGGGCCATAAAGACCCAAGCTAATAATAAATCAGCGTTGGACAAAACTTTTAAATGATAGTAAGGTGCAAGGCTGATTATGATGTCATAACTTCAAAAATAAGAAGTTAAATCGATCCGAAACAAACATCCAGGTTTAAGGACAAATTGTATTCAAATCCAGAACATCCTAACTGGAAAGGATAGTGTACACAGACTATACAAACATCAGATAAACAATGATAAAATGGCAGCAGATTTCATAAACATTTTCAAATATAATTGAAGTGCCTCAAACCATAACTAGAATACCCGAGTCTTTAGCCTAGACAAACCATCCGATCTGATGCACTGGAAACTCCACCAACACTATGACCTCTTAACTCTCTCCGCCTATAAGGGGAAGGAAGTGGACCAAGAGGGCAAAGTACCTTCATCCGAGGCCTCCAACTCACTGGGCATAGAATTTTTGGTTAGATAACCTAACAATATTAGTAGGAAATGGAACCTTGGTGGAGAGAAAAACAAACCCTCTGATGATGTGCTGTCCTGTTCAATCATAGATAGATACCTGTGGACATAAACACAAAGAGAGATTAGTATTTCATAGCGCCATAATATAAATAAACCAGTTTTTAGGCGCTTATCACTCTAAACGCGAGTCCCGGAAACACATTACAATGGAACAAACTCGCTAAAGTGTTGTTGAATTCACCTGATGATTAGGTCCTGGGCCCTCCTCTGGAGACTGAGCATGTTCTGACATAATTCACAGGTATTTATTCTTGAATTGAGTGGAAAAAACCAGCAGAAAACTTTATGGAAAAGATTTGCATGTGGACTCTCTGCCAATAAATTAGCAAAGAGGAAGTACTAGTCTGTGCATGCACAGTGGTGGGGCTAGCATCGGCCAGACTGTCATCTGACTACCTGCCCAGTAGGGGCACCTAACCTTTTTAATCTGAGTTCTTATTGAGTGAAAGCCGATATTTAGCAATATCAAAGAGTATTAGGGAGGTAAGTATACACTTGAAGTGAAAAGGCATATGCCTACAGGGTCCTGATACATTTCAAACAGGCACATGCCTACAAGGCACTGATACATTTCAAACAGGCATGTGCCTACATGGCACTGATACAATCTCAAACAGGCATGTGCCTACAGGGCACTGATACATTTCAAACAGGCATGTGCCTACATGGCACTGGTACATTTCAAACAGGCGCATTCCTACATGGCACTGACACATTTCAAACAGGCATGTGCCTACAGGGCACTAATACATTTCAAACCGGTACATACCTACAGGGCACTGATACATTTCAAAGAAGCATGTGCCTACAGGGCATTGATATGTCCTAAAAGGCACATGCCTACAGGGCAATGATCCAGTTCAAACAGGCACATGCCTACAGGGCCTTGCATAGATATGCTTTAATAACTGCTGAACAGCCAAGCCAGTAAAAAATGATTTCTTCAGTGGTCTTGAGAAATGCCCATTTGCATAACATGAAAAGGACCTTATTGAAATTACACCAGTTATTACGGTTTCAAAATTATTAGTCTCTATGCCTGCAAATGGACATTGTTAATGCAAAAGCTAATATTTTCTCAACAAATCTTGGCAATTAAAGTGTAAAATGTGTACTTGTGATTTCTGTTTTCTGAACAGCACTGGCACTGCTAACTCCATACGAAACTGCAGTAACATTGATTTCATACTCTCCAGAGTCCAATTCGATTGTTACATCATTAAAGGTAGGACTACTGTCAGTCTTTTTCATCCACACCTGAGCCCCTATTTCCACTGAATACACTGTTGTATAAATCTGATCTGTTTTGCCAGCACCAGCTTTCCATTTTATGCGCAACTTAGAATCTTCTACAGCTACTTCTAATGATTCTGGCTTAGCAGGGTCTGCGAAAATATAAAATAGCCTAGGAATATTAAAATGAAACAAAATTACATTTGAGAAACATTAGAAAAAGAAGCCTATACTTCATAAATTAGAAACATGTCATGTGAGCTATTGCTTTACGAGGAAGGTCACTTCAAAGGATTTCTGGAAAACCTTTTGGGGAAATCCAAGATAGCTACCTGGACAAATCGACCATATGAAAATTCTGAATAGAATTGCTGATGCCTACTGCCATCAGATCAATTCAGTTAAGTTTGGTTACAATCTACAAAGCAGCTTACCACAGTCCATAAGATTGTTCCATCCAAGTTTTGTGAAAATCGGGCCATTAATTAAGGAGCAGGAGTGCTTTAAAGGTTTTCCTGAGGATTTCGGAAAATCCAAAATAGCCAGCAAAAATTGACCAATCAATATTCAGAATACAAGTTTTGAAGCCTATCGCCAAAGGATCCTTTCAGCCAGATTTGGTTTAAATCTGCCATGAGGGTAATGAGTAAAAGTTTAATGGACAACAGATAGTCAGTATGCCATAAAATTACCTGGCTCTTTAGACCAGATGAGCTAAAAACAGTAATCCTCTTCACACCTCCAAGGACAACCTCCAACCCAGGTTTGGTAAAAATGGTTCCTTCAGCAGAAAATGAGTTATTATCCAGAAAGATACACAATGTCCTTAATTGAGACCCGATACCTATTGACCCAATACCTATTGAATTTTTGACAATCAATAAGGTAAACTACCACCTATGTTTGGTGAGAATCTTGTCAGTAGACCACGAGTTATTATCTGAGACAGACACACAGACATACACAGAACTAGCAGCCTACGCCTGCATGCCGAGAACTATGGGCAATTTTGAACAATTAACATTCTTATCAAGCCATCATACGCTGTGCGTAGGGCTCGACAAAAATCAAATGCTACATTCCATCCATATACTTATATGGAGTGGGGTAAAGACATAAATGTATCTTCTTATATAAAACAAATAATACATTAAACAACAGAGATGTTCTAAAGGCATTCTTTTAGCTGGTAGGTTAAAAACCACCAGTGAAATATTTAAATTTAGGATAGAAAAAGAGGGATAAACTTCTAGCAATACCCCACCATTTTCTAGCTAAGCTCTGCCCATGCTTTGAGCGTGTTGTGATCGATTTATATACTTTGAATGCTAAATTCCCAGAATCCCAATTTCTAGGTAACTATACAAGTCACCTGTTGAATATTTCGTTACTAATAATTTGGCAGGGTGCTATTGCTGGCTATGGCAGCAACAGCGCCAAGTAAAACTATTAAATGTTCATGACAGGACTGGATATGCCATTCATTACGCATTTTGATTGTGACGTCATCCTACCTGTGACATAAATGATTATGATGTCATATACTTGAGTGACAGATCAGATCTATCCATATGCCTTAAGAATAATCATTGGATCTAAGTATCTATGTCACATAAAGGGATCCATTTCTAGCTAAGCTCCATGTATTTTGCATGCATATTTCAATCGATTTTAACCCTTTCAAAAACAAAATTTGCAAAATCCCAATTTCAAGGTAAATATATATACAGGTAAGCTGTTAAATAGTTTCACCATAATTTGACTTGGAGCAACATCTCCCATTTAAATTAAGTTCAAAATATTCAACAATATGTTTATTACTTGTAAATTCACCAGAAATACAGGTGCTTAGCATCAGACCTTTGCCACTTCCATGATAGGCCTACGTTATTTGATTGTGATATCAGCTAACAAGTGCCTTATTTTGCTGAGCACATCACTAACAGATTGAGTTACTCCATAGCATAAAGCAAACATGAATTCTATTATAAAGTTTCAGGAGCGATTTGAGGTCATAGATTCATATGTATACTTCCATCAAGCTCAAGTGTACATTCCACTTGCCCAGTAGGGGCACCTAACTTTTTATAATTCTGAATATTATTGAATTTAGAGCCGATATACTAGTATATCAAGAGTGTTAGGGAGGTAAGTATGTTCTCATGATGTGAAACGTTGGTCTCAGCCACCATAACTTTGAAGTCTCATAGTTCACTCACCTGTTGGACCAACCCTCCATTCTGAACCAGGACTGCTACAGCTACACAATCTGCGACACCCTGTTGTAATGTAAACTCTAACCGCTGGTTATCTGTGGCCTGGACCTGCTGGTACTCTCGCTCCACATGTAGGAATCACTGTCTAGAACCCACACATTTTAGTTCCTGGTCATTCACATCATGCCAGATGTGAAGTCGTGGAGAGGGCATCGTTACTCCATCAAAATGTTCAGTGTACACCCGAAGGAACAGATCATTGCGCATCATGGCCGGGTTCACGTACGTTTTCTCTAGGAGGGAGAAGAGTGGCACCGCAACAGGCATTTCTACATTTGGTTGCAAGCTGAATCCCATGAATCCCTCATTAAACCCCACAGCACAGTACCCCTTCCCCATCACATAGTAGGCAGGTCCACGAGCCACTGGAGCCAGGACCCGGTACTCATTGTTCAAATAGGTTGTGTCCAGGTGCTGTTGCTCTGCACAATCTCGCACCTGCTCACCAGTTACGGGAGCTCCAAATCATTCTTCGCAGTGCTCTCGAGCTTAAACTAGAGCATCATGCTCCTAATCTCACAGATTTGTCCCGAGATGGCAAAATTGATGTACTTCCCAGCCCCGCCTCGACTGAAAAGGCTGGATAACGCAGGGAGACTAAACGAAATCACAGATTTCTTTTTTCACGAGAGAGTTGTTATACTTACCTCCCTAACACTCTATGATATTTCCTAAATATCGACCTTCACTCAATAACCCCAGATTAAAAAAGATAGGTGCCCTTAACTGGCAGGTAGACAGGTGACATTCAGCTGGATGCCGGCCCCAACCTCGCGCATGGGCAGACTGTTATTGCCTCAGTTTGACTATTGGTCGACACATGTAACTTAAAAGCCTGAAGCTCTGTGGGGTGGAGAGGTCAGTCCATGTTAGGGAGGTAAGTATAACAACTCTCTGTAAAAAAGAAATCTGTGATTTTGTTTATTTCGCTTCAAGAGATATACTTACGTCCCTAACACTATGATATTGCCAGAATTTGTAAGAGGATTTGGCGAGAGGGAGGTGAGATCAAAAGACCAGCTCATCACTTACGCATTTTGCGCATGAAGCACTAACATCTAAAATTGTGTGACACACACAATCAGGCAATGATTTGAACATCGGATAACACAACCGATGGTGAGAGTAATGACCGTATGTCAAATGCACTCCTCCCCCCCCCCTCCTTTTGGGAAAGGAGAAGCTATGACCTTAATGTCCCATACACCCTCTAAGTACTGGTGCTAAGTACTACAAAACAAGAGACGAAAGGCTTCATTTCGTATACTCTCAATAAATGAACCACATAATACACAGGTACCATTACATTATTGTTAAATAAGGGTAATACATTGTGACAATAAATTATGTAACAACAAAAGGCAGTACTGACCTTATGCATAAAAGCTGTATCCATCCAGTCCACATCAGTGAAGGAAAAATGATACACGAATATGCGGTTGTTTCCACAATTAAAATGTGCTGTCTGAAGACAGCAAGTGCAAATTATCTACAATATATACACTTAATCATCTTTTGAATATGGATAAGGCAAGAGGATTAGTGGTGTGACGGAGGTAATGGCCAGTAAAACTTGACTCACAGTGCCGCTGAGCTACCGACATAATGTCATCCACCAGCACCCCGTTAAACAAGGCGGTGGATGCCACTACGCCGCGGACACTGTGAGCCTTGGCTAAGTCAACTTGTTTACCAGTGGCTGATTTGTGGCAAAATTGAATACATTCCACAATCCACCTAAATATAGTGTCTTTTAACGCCTTGCCATGGGGTTCAATATAAGACAACCATAACGAAGATGGGTCCATCCGCCTTCCTGTGTACGTTGTTTGTACCTGTTTAATGCGCGGACTGGACACCATGATTTTGAATTAGGACCAAACCTAGTCAAAGCTGGTAAACCAATTGGTTGACCTGGATATTTCAGACTGGTTTTTAGCCATGAAATTTATCCTAGGTAGAAGCGTAAGGCATTCCCCTGTAACCACATAATGGTCTGCCTCGGCGGATAAAGCATGAATCTCGCTTCTCCGTCTTGCAGAGGCCGCAGCAATTAGAAATACAGTCTTAAGTGTCAACATTTTCATAGAAATGGCACTTACGTAGTGGTTCAAAGGGCATGTCTGCTAGCACTTGAAGTACTAGAGATAAACTCCAAGACGGAATCGCTGGTGGATTTCGCGGTCTTAGATTACCCATGCCTTTTATTAGTGTTCAATGAACAGACTTCGTCACTTCCCTTATCAGCCAAGCAAGGGATAACTGCCATGAAAGCTGACTTGTAGCCAGCAATAGAGTTAGGCTTGAGGCTATAGGCATCATACAGGTGACAGAGGAAATCGGCTACTACCTGAATAGATGCATCCATTGGATTAACATCTCTGTTTGAGCACCATTCTGCAAATCGATTGATTTTATAATTATATGCTCTGGAGGTTGACCCCCTTCTGGCTTTTGCCATAAACATGACTGATTGCTCAGAAAAACTCTCCTTAACTTTAGATTCCTTGACAACATCCACGCAGTCAATTGGAACATTGATGGGTTGTTGTGAAGGCACTTGCCCTGGAAAATAATATTGTCCATCAGAGGCAGAGGAACCAGATTGCAGACCAGAAGGTCCAGCAGATCCGCATACCATGATCGGCTTGGCCAATTTGGGGCAATCAGATGCGTATGCATACATTCTCTCCCAGCTGATAGCTAACGCATCTGTTGCGTAAGCGCTTGGATCTGGAATCGGAGAGCCGTACGTCTTCATCTTCACATTCTTGTTCATTGCGAACAAATCTATGCTGGGTTTCCCCCCGTGGTCGAACAGACGATCCGCCACACATTGATTTAGTTGCCATTCCGTAGGCAAAACATTCATCATTCAGCTCAATGAGTCTGCTAACAGATTTAGCCTTCCCGGAATGTGAACTGCCTTCAAGGTGATCATATGATTTAAACACCAGCAAAGCAGTTTCCAAGTCATCATACAGAGACTAGGCGACTTCGTTCCGCCCTGGCGGTTTATGTAATTCACTACTGTTGTCTGATTGAACTAGAACAATCTTGCCTTGAACATTCTTTAAGAAATGTTCCAGGCCCAGAACTACTGCTCGTAATTCCAGTAGATTTATATGTTCCTGTGACTGATCCAGACTCCAAAGCCCTGATACTGTGGCTTCCTCCAGGCAAGCCCCCCCCCCCCCCACACCCCATCACTCCATTGATGCTTCTGTGTATATCGTTATTTGAGGGCGGGGTGGGGTGAGCATCAACCCGCCAGGAGATTCTCTCTCTTCATCCACCATTGAAGGTGGTGAATAAGAGGTTCCAACACTGACACCTCTGAGTCCAGGAACCCTGTCCTCTGGGTCCACTGTGTCATGAGAAATAACTGGATAGGCCGCCTGCGCAAGGCTGCCTGTGAAATGACTGGTTCCAGAGAAACCATCAACCCCAGCATTCTCAAGTAAACCCGTGCCAGTACATGATGACTGTTGTACTGACTGTATTACTGAGATGAGTATTTCTACTCTCTCTCTCTCTTGAGTAGGGTAAACATACCCTATCTTTAGATCGAAGAACATTCCCAGGTAAACAAACTTCTGAGATGGAGTCAGCTCTGATTTCTGAAAGTTTATTATCCAGCCTAAGTCTGCGAGAGCTTTCAAAACTATCCCCAGATTTGCTGCAAAACTTTCCCGATTGTGTGCTTTTAACAGCCAATCATCTATGTACGTGTGGACTGCTATGCTTCTCCTGCGGAGGCATGCTGTTATTGCAAGAACCACCCTGGTGAAGACCCGAGGAGCCGTGGAAATTCTGAATGGTAAAACTTTGATTTCCCACTGTCGGCCCCGGAATGCGAATCTCAGGTACGGACGAAAACTCTTCGCAATTGGAATGTGGAAATAAGCATCCTTCAGATCTATGGACGCCGTCCACATTCCCATCTCCAACCCTGCCAACACCGTTTTGACTGTTTCCATTTTGAAACTCAGTGTGTCTATGAACTTGTTCAATGGCTTGAGGTTGAGAATTGGTCTCCACCCTCCAGTGCTCTTTGTCACTAGAAACACGGTTGAATAGAAGCCTGGGCAATTTTTTGCCAGTTGAATTGCTCCTTTTTGTATGAGGGAATTTATCTCTTCCTCTATACACAATCGTTGATCTGGATCTCTTGGAATTTGAGTTCAGACCGGAACCAGAAACAGGTGCGATGGTGGGCCTATCACCCAGTCAGGCTGGTACTGAGCTGAAAGCCATCGCAAAACTAAGCAGTCCTGGGTCAACCGCTCCCACTCTTGCTTGTGCAAGGTCAAACGACCTCTCACACGGGTCCACCTAGGGAGAGAGGTAGACATAAACAGTGCAAGAGTGGGACTGTCTCTGGTTCTAGTGGAAATCGACCCATCAGGCACCATTACCACGACCAGATCCTCGCGCGCCACGGTTTGCGCCAACCACGCCACAGATTGTGCTGCCCGCGCCACGGCTTGTGCCGCCCGCACCACGGCCCGCTCCTCGCGCACCTTGGTGCATGAGTGGCTGTCTGGCTGTCTGCGCTTGAGGAGCCTGCGCCCCTCCCCACACCACCCACACACCCCATTACAGGCCGGTGCTGGCGTGGCCGTGGCCTACGCTGCACCGGTGGCTGGCCTCTGACTTGACCAGCGTCACCTCAGGCCTGTGGTTAATTCGCAAGCCGCCCATTAGACTTAATGAACGTCTCTGCCACCATGAACATATCAACTATATGTTCTGCTTACGGCAGAGATGGCCTGGTGGTAACTGCCGGCTTTCCAGCCAACCATAGGCGCTGGTCCCGCTGGCTTGCCGACTGTTCTACACAGAGCTCTGGCCTAACGCTTACCAGCCATTGGCACGCGTCAGACCAGTCCTCCTCTGTGGCTACCTGTGAGTGTTCGACAAGGCGCGGGCCTTCGTCATCCTCTATTGCACTTACAGGTGTAAATGTGGCTGGAGCCGTGGATACTGCCATGGAAAACATGTGGACCTGAGAGTGCAGGCATGTCTTGCGCCACGGCTGAAAAGTCATGAGCGGGCACCATGGAAACGTGCGGGGTGTAATCCACCATATCATGGCTCGGACCAGCCGCCATCATATCCTCGGTAAGCCGAAGTATACGGAAATGGCGGTCATCCGCTACAACCTGGGCCACCCTTTGAGCCGTGAAAGCTAGCCCTGCGGGAGTAGTTCCATGGAAAAAACTGGTGGTGCCCCCGTTAGGGGTGCACGATCGTCCATTTCTATGTCCACGGCTTCAATGGGTGAACCCAGCAGAAAATCCTCTTCCTCCTGGTCATCATACACTGCCTCTGGGCTAGCAAAGAGCGCTAACCCGGGCTGGCCATGGAAGGTACCGTAAGAGGCAGCGGTACCCTTCGGGCGCAGACATTCTAGGCGCGAGCCTGTGTCCAGCGGCCCAGGTCCAAGATCAGCCGACGAGGCAAGCCGCCAGCCGCGATCATTTAGACCTCGGCTGGCCTTCCAAGATCTACTGAAGCCACCTAACCCGAGCTGGCCATGGAAGGTACCGTAAGTCGCAGCGGTACCTTTCGGGCGCAGACATTCTAGGCGCGAGCCTGTGTCCAGCGCCCAGGTCCAAGATCAGCCGACGAGGCAAGCCTCCAGCCGGGATCATTTAGACCTCGGCTGGCCTTCCAAGATCTACTGAAGCCACCACTGATTCTGAAAGATTTTCGAACCACGGACCATGACGGACACCAGAATCAGCGGTGGGGATTTTCTGCTTGGGGGCAGATGAAGAAGACAATAAATTACTCGGCCCAGGGAGCATGCTGCGAAGCAGCTCTGGTACCAAATCTTTTATTGTCTTTTTCATCTCCCCCATCATTTCCAACCTGAAAGGCTCCATTTCCGAAGTAACAGAGGCCTTTCTCTTACCCTTGCCACTTACACTCTTTTTCGCACACTTCTCCTCCTCCGATGCGTTATCCTTCGCCTGTAATGACAAGAATTCAGAGAATAAGTCGCCCTCCCACTGTTTACAGACATTACATTTTAATAATGGTCCGCAAGGTGAACATTTTACACAGAGGTGAGGAGCAAACTTTGACTTGATTGATCGGTTACAACCAACACAAGAAGGCTTCAGGAAAAAAAAAGGGACAAGATGACGACAATGAGTTAAAGCCTCTTTAATAATTTTAATAAATTAAATAACACATAAAGGAGAAAGAAATCACCTATAGGCCTACAAAGGACGGTAAAAAAGGTGAACAACTAGTCTCAAAGAGGATATTAAAAATAATAATACGGTTGATTATGACATCATAATTTCCAAAAAAGAAAGCAGACAAACAACATCCAGGTGTAAGACGAATTGTATGAATACAAGAGCACACTAAATAGTAATGTGAACACAGTAATAGCTCATACTATAATGATACAGATAAACAGTATGACTGAAAAAATATTGGCAGCAAATAATTACAAATATTTTCAAATATTTTAATGTGCCATAAAGCATAACTCGAATACCTGAGTCTTTAGCAAAGGCATACCACCACGTCCAGCTCTGCGAAGCTCCACCAGACATCTTAGCATTGATGTGATGGGAATAAAAACAGGAAAGCTTGTTTCAAGGTCATAAGTCTGAGGTCTGAAGAGCCGCATATGGCGGCATGAGACAGGTGCTGCCTATGGAACAACAGTTCTATGGGTAGTCTGTTTGGAAACTGCTTGAACTGCTTTGAAACTGTTTTGAAGCAGCAGCTATGGGTAGGGGAGGGTGGTGGGGCCCAGCCTGGGGTGGGGTCAGCCCCAGTGGCATAGATCAGCTGTAATCAGTGTGTGGTACCTCGCCCATGCATGCTATGGCTGGGAGCTGCTAGATACCCTGGGGCCGGTCTAGTCAGATTTCTTGCTTGGCTGCTTGTGGGCGACACTTACTTCACTACCCTCCAAAGAAGGGAGTGGTCCAGACTATCATTTTATAACTATTTTAAGGAGACACAGGTTTAACCGGCCAACATCAGCCTCTTCAAAGATTTTCAGGAATCCTCATTTGCAGGCTAAGAGAATAGATTTGAAAATATACCACTGAAATGCCTGGTTCGATAATTGAGCCAGCCATCTGTGGTAGAATTTTAAAACTAGCCTTCTCTTGGCCTGCAAATCGACATGCACTTTTTTTTAATATTTCATTGTTTTTTACAATCTTAGACTTTATTCTACGTATGACTTTGCAAGATGCACTTACGAACGATTAGTGATCCAATGTAGTTTTCGTTTGAGTTTTTATCATACGAAATCGATGTCACCATAAATGTGTAGTTCTCACCGGGCGTAATGTCTGTCTGAAAGTTGGTTTTGTATTGTTCTGAGTTATCAGCTGAATAATCCACTACCTTCGTTACCGTCTTGTCACCAGACGTGCCAGATGCTGTAGATAATAGGACTCGAAACTTGGCAACACGGCCCATATTGCTATCAAATTTCCACTGGACATCCACACTACTATCACCCGAGTTTGAGATAGATTTGACATCTTTTGGCGTGGTAGGAGCTAATAAAAACAAGAGGAGTGCATGCATTTATTACATGAGGATCCCTATACCCTCCACTACTCCCAGCCACACCTGTCAATATTAGCAATGACTATGAGTAGTACAATCTATATTCAGTATGGCATCTACATATGTAAAACACAAATCAGGCAACTTCTACATTCAACAAGATTGTAACGGCATGGATAGTGTGGATTGCCAAAGCAAACGTGGCATGGTTCGTAGTACACATATTCAGTAAGGCACCAACAAACAAGTGTAAGGAAGAAAAAAAAAAGCATCAAAGATTTTACCAAACTGCGGTTAGTCTGATCGTGAAACTTTTTTCCAAAATGAAACTAGTAATTATGCAGTTAGTACCCCTGCATAGTATATAACTCTGTCATAAAATTTTGTTGATATCTGGTGAGCCATTGTTGAAAATGACTGGTCCATAAAAAACTATACCCCAAAAACCAAAAAACATGAATAAATTTCAAGTTCTCAAAACCGTGGAAAAAGTACTAAATATTGCCCAAAATTATATCAGTAATGATGCAGATCATATCCCTGTATTGCATAGAACACTTCTGTAGCTTCATTGAAATCAGAATGACCATAGTTGAGTTACATGGTCCATAAACAACCTTAACCCAAAAAACCATGAACAAAATCCAAAACTGAAAAAGCTGGAGAAATTGGAAATGATGTGGATAACATAGTATATATTAATGTTATAAAACTTTTCTCCATATCCGGTGAGCCATTGTTGACAAAGAATGGTTCATAAAAAAACTTAAAGTCCAAAGTCCAAAACCGTGAAAAAAATAGTTAAAATGACATAAAATGAAATATGCTGTCAGGCAGATTGCATCCCTGTATAATACAGAAAAATTAACCATTGTTGAAAAATAAGTGGATTTAAAAACCTTAACCTAAAGTACACTGGCAAAATACATAAAAAAGTTTAAGTCCAAAACTGTGGGGAAAAACCCGCAGTTAAAACGGCCCAAAATCTATTGCTTTGATGATACATTTTGAAAATAATTGGATTTAGTGGCCACATAAAATTTTATAGGCACATAATCTAATAAATATATGTAGCTAAACCTGTTTAAAATGAGACATTTAAAGCCAAAAGCTGTTATTTATGTCCGGTGGTTATCAGTCATAAAGAAGCGCATCATATCCTCCCCCCCCCATCCCTCCCCCCACCCCAAACACCCCCCCTCCCCCCATCATGACATGAAGTTGTATTAACCTCTAAACCCTCAATAGACCAGAATTGACAAATTACTTATAATACAGGGAATATTCTGTTGAATATTGTGAAACTAATTTCAGCTGGGAGCTATGGCAGCTTTGAAACTTTAAAAATATTCACCAGCTTTCATGTATAGTTATTTTGAAAATGGATTACTGGCATTTCAAGGGTTTAAAGGCAAAAAGACATCTATGCTTATTGAGCTCCTCTTTAACCCTTTAATGGTCAAATTTGGTGAAGAGTCTAAAAATGGTCTTATTCAATGTCCTTTTGCAGGCCAAGAGACCATTTTTGAAAATTTACCACTGGAATGACTGGCTCTGTCATCGAGCCAGTCATTCCAGTGGTAAAATTTCAAAAATAGTTTTCTCCTAACCTGCAAAGGGACATTCCTCAAGATCCCTGCAAAGGCCATTTTTGGCCGGGTTGACCATTAAATGGTTAAATCTCGTTATGTACTTTTACATGTAACAATAGTGTAATTTACCCAGCATGCAATATTCATACGTCATATTCGATTCAAATATAGTTATTTTGACAATAATTTGACTGAAAGATGTTGCTGCCATAGACAGAATCCTGGATTTGATCCAAACTATGACCAGTGTCTGGCATTGTTTCAAGCTAAATTTCCTAAGAAATAGTGAAAACAAACAAACAAACAAACAAACAAACACAGACAGACAGACAGACAGACAGACAATTGTTTTGCATGTACATGAAAACTAAAAGAATTATTGAAATTTATATCATATGCGGATATTCGGGCCTGGTCTGGATCGAAACTGTGGGAGAAGAAAATCAATCTAGATCTGAACAAGAGGCCCAAGGGGCCTGTGTCGCTCACCTGGAGCACCATCAATTTTTGTCAAAATTGTTGGTGGGTGGTTTAGCAGTCTTTTAAATGAGTTGGTGGACATTTTTGGAAGTGCAAAATGGCCGCCAAACACATTACATTTTGATTGGCCCACGGCGCCCATGTCTTTTTGATGGATCAACTTCCCTTGCACAAATTTTAATGCCCCAAATTTTGGCATGATCCCAGCGGTTCTGAAGGAGTAATATTCGTGAAAACCAGGTCATCCAAGATGGTCGTCGAACCATTTGGTAAATAAAGTCCTCTTGAACAAACTTGGCTTACCTCGTGGCCTAGATGAAGATTCTGCAAGTGGTTTCGGAGAAGATTTATAAAGACATTTCCTGAAATTGGCCGAAATCCAAAATGGCCACTGGGCAAATTGGCCGATCGGGTTCATTTGAACAAACTTGGATCCTTATGCCCTAAGGATGCTTCCTGCCAAATATAATTGAAATCGGCCTGGTAGTTCTCAAACAGACATTTTAAATTTGCTTAAGCATGAGCTTTTGACAAGCAAATTATGCAAGATGGCCGCCAAACCATTCATCCGACAGTTTCGAAAATTACAAATTTAAGATCAGAATACCCAAAAACACATATAAAAACAATTTCGGCCTCAAAATCCATCAAATAAAAAAATACAATATGGCCACCAAACATGCTATATTTTTATTGGCCCATGGCAGCCATGTTTTTTGACGGTTCAACTTCTCTTGAACAAACTTTAATGGCCCTTAGGCCCTAATCATATCTGCCAAATTTCGGCCCGATCCCTTCAGCGCTTCTGGAGAATAAGTCATTTTCACTACAACTAGGTCAACCAAGATGGCCACCAAACCATTTGACCAATCAAGTTCCCTTGCCATAAAACTTGAAAGGCGCTTGGTCCCTAAGCATATTTACAAAATTTCAGCTCCATCCCTTCAGTGGTTCTGGAGGTCGTTTTCCCGAAAACTAGGTCATCCAAGATGGCCACCAAGCAAATTGGCCAATCAGTTTGCCTTGAACAAACTTGGGTCTATGGCTGCCACAGATGATGTGTTATGAGGTTTGAATCAATTCCTCCAGCGGTTTCGGAGATTTTTTAAAGTGTCTAAAAATCAGCCATTTTGGCCGACGGCCATCTTGTATTTTGACCGATCCGCTTCGTATGAACAAACTTAGAACTCTATGCCCTATGAATGCTTCTTCCAAAATATAATTGAAATTGGCCCAGTGGTTCTTGAGAAGAAGTCTTTTAAAGAATTCCCCATTGCTTTACTATGGGTCCATTGCTTTACTATGGGAGCCTATGGCGGGAAAACAAACCAAGATGGCAGACAAACCTTTTATCCGATAGTCTCGAAAGTGGCATATTTGAACTCGCCACACTGATAAGCATATATAAACCAATTTTCGCCATCAAAATACATCAAATACAAAAAAAAGCCAAAATGACCAACAAACGCTAAATTTGGATTGGTTGATGGCGGCCATGTTTTTTAACGTACGAACCTCCCTTGAACAAAGTTGAATGGACCTTGGTCCCTAAGCATATTTACCAAATTTCAGACCTATCCCTTTAGCGGTTCGGGAGAAGTCATTTTCGCGAAAACTAGGTCATCCAAGATCAATAGATTTTGGTGGGAAAAGGATCCAAGATGGCTGCCAAGCCAGTTATCCAACAATTTTGAGTGGCAAATTTTAAATCAGCATACACAAAGCCTTTATAAAACCAATTTCGTCTTCAAAATCCATAAAAATGAACAAATTCCAAGATGGCCACCAAGACCCTGAATTCTGTTTCTTTAAAGTGCTAACTTTCATTGCGGAAGCTTAAATGGCCCCTAACTGTAATCATATCTTCCAAATTTCTGCCCCATCAGTTCAGCGGTTCATGAAAATTAGGTCATCCAAGATGGAGGTAGAAACATCTGGCCAATCAAGTTCCCTTGAACAAACTTAGTTCACCTGTTGCCCAAGATTATGTTTCATAATTTTCAAATAAATCCCCCCAAGCCATTTTGGAAATTTTTAAAGAAATGTCTAAAAAGTGGCAAAAATCTAAGATGGCCGATGCCCAAATTGACTGATTCATTGTATTTGAACAAACTTGGATCTCTATGCCCTAAGCAAGTTTCTTATCAAAAAAAATTGTTGTCTAAAGAAAAGATTAATGGATGGACGGACGATGCCACAACATATGCTCACTGAAAGTTCAGGTGAGCTAACAATGCACCCTCAAAAACACATTACAGTGCACTCATAGTAAAATGCATACAAAGCCTATTTCTATGAATGCTAGTAATACATACCACAAATCTATTTTCCCGCACAAATTTATATTCAATATCTTGAAAATTAAACAAGGGCCATAGCACTGGCACTTCATGGTTTCCATTTCATTTTAAGAAAGATAAAGATTAAAGGTACATGTATCTGCAGAGTGGGTGGTTAAATGTCCTCCTATTGTTGATGCACATGGCAGATAAAGCACAACTCCATAAGCTCAGAGAAATGAGCTAAAGATTGGGGGGGGGGGGAAGAATGTGTATAAATATCTATGCATGAAACAAATGACTTACGGACTACTGATGTGTAAGTAGTTCCACCTCCAAGTTGTCCACTAGATAAAGTCCTCACTTCAATGACATATCTCTCTCCAGGTCTCATCTCATTCAAGGGGAATGAATACCTAGTCTTATTTGGTTTGCTTGAAATTGTCTCATTCCATTTTCTGCTGTCTGAATTTATACTGATTTGAAATTTCTCAACTCGACCTTTGGAACCTGCGAATGTCCACTCAACAACCAAACTGCCATTATCAACACCAGTCAGACGAACCTCTCCTGGTCTACTAGAAGCTGGGGAAAGAAGAGAATATTCTTATGGTCATCGTCTGAATCGGAGCTTTCTTATACTTTCATTGGTCAATTCAGGAACCGCTCTTTTAACACTTACACTTAACCACTGGTTAGCTGATGTTATAATGACTTATAGCTAGCTCCATAACAACCACTGGTTATGTGATGTCATAATGATGCATAGCTAGCTCTGTAACAACCACTGGTTTTGTGATGTCATAATGATGTATATCTCGCTCCATAACAACCAGTGGTTGTGACATCATAATGATGTATATCTAGCTCTGTAACAACCACTGTTTATGTGATGTCATAATGACATATATCTAGCTCTGTAACAACCACTGCTTATGTGACATTATAATGAAGTATATCTAGTGGCACAACAACCACTGGCTACACGATGTCATAATGATGCATAGCTAGCTCCATAATAACCACTGGTTATGTGCAGTCACAATGACATATAGCTAGCTCCATAATAACCACTGGTTATGTGCAGTCACAATTACATATAGCTAGCTCCATAATAACCACTGGTTATGTGCAGTCACAATGACATATAGCTAGCTCCATAATAACCACTGGTTATGTGCAGTCATAATGACATATAGCTAGCTCCATAATAACCACTGGTTATGTGCAGTCATAATGATATATAGCTAGCTCCATAATAACCACTGGTTATGTGCAGTCATAATGACATATAGCTAGCTCCATAATAACCACTGGTTATGTGAAGGTTATGTGACGTCATAATGATGTATAGCTAGCTCCGTAACAAAGATCTTATGGTCTGTCACTAGTGTACGAATTGTATGTCTATCCTGAATTTACAATTTAATAAACTTTCTGGTCAATATTTTGAAACTAATTTAACTGGGAGCTGTTGCTTCCAAAACGGTAACAGGTACACACACGCACGCTCGCTCGCTCAATATATGGTGTCTGCGGCGGTCTGGTGAAGCCGGTCAATACATGGTGTATACGGCAGTCTGGTCAAGCCGGTCAATACATGATTGCTGTGGTGGTCTGGTCAAGCCGGTCAATACATGGTGTCTGTGGCGGTCTGGTCAAGCCAGTCAATTGTAATTTACTTGAAATATCTGGGCAGTTATGTTAAAGGGTTATTGAGATAATTAGCATTTACGTTCTTTGAGTCGCTGCTGACACAAGATTTGTTGCTAACCTGCAGTGCGACACACAATAGGCAGCTTTGTCAGACATTCTAAAAGACAGACAGACCAACAAACACAGACAGACAGACAGACTGAGACACGCGATAGGCAGTTTTGTCAGACATTCTAACAGACAGCCAGACCAACAGACAGACTAAGACACACGATAGGCAGCTTTGTCAGACATTCTAACAGACAGACAGACCAACAGACAGACTGAGACACGTGATAGGCAGCTTCGTCAGACATTCTAACAGACAGACCAACAGACTGACTGAGACACGCGGTAGGCAGCTTTGTCAGACATTCTAAAAGACAGACAGACCAACAGACAGAGACAAGCGATAGGCAGCTTTGTCAGACATTCTAAAAGACAGACAGACAGACCAACAGACAGACTGAGACACGTGATAGGCAGCTTTGTCAGACATTCTAAGACACAGACAGACCAACAGACAGACTGAGATACACGATAGGCTGCTTTGTCAGACATTCTAAAAGAAAGACAGATCAACAGACAGACTGCGACACACTATAGGCAGCTTTGTCAGACATTTTAACAGACAGACAGATCAACAGACATACTGAGACACGCAATAGGCAGCTTTGTCAGACATTCTAAAAGACACACAGACCAACAGACATACTGAGACACATGATCGGCAGCTTTGTCAGGCATTCTAAAAGACACACAGACCAACAGACATACTGAGATACACAATAGGCAGCATTGTCAGACATTCTAAAAGACAGACAGACCAACAGACATACTGAGACACGTGATAGGCAGCGTTGTCAGACATTCTAAGACAGACAGACCAACAGACATACTGAGACACATGATAGGCAGCTTTGTCAGACATTCTAAGACACAGACATACCAACAGACAGACTGAGATACACGATAGGCGGCTTTGTCAGACATTCTAAAAGAAAGACGGATCAACAGACAGACTGTGACACACTATAGGCAGCTTTGTCAGACATTCTAGCAGACAGACAGACCAACAGACAGATTGAGACATGCGATAGGCAGCTTTGTCAGACATTCTAAAAGACACACAGATCAACAGACATACTGAGACACACGATAGGCAGCTTTGTCAGATATTCTAAAAGACAGACAGAGCAATAGACAGACTGAGACACGATAGGCAGCTTTGTCAGACATTCTGAAAGACAGACAGACCGAGACACGCGATAGGCAGCTTTGTCAGACATTCTAACAGACAGACAGACAGACACGCGATAGTCAGCTTTGTCAGACATTCTAAAAGACAGACAGACCAACAGACAGACTGAGACATGCGATAGGCAGCTTTGTCAGACATTCTAAAAGACAGACAGACCAACAGACATACTGAGACACGCAATAGGCAACTTTGTCAGACATTCTAAGACACACAGACCAACAGACATACTGAGACGCGCGATAGTCAGCTTTGTCAGACATTCTAAAAGGCAGACAGACCAACAGACAGACTGAGACATGCGATAGGCAGCTTTGTCAGACATTCTAAAAGACAGACAGACCAACAGACATACTGAGACACGCAGTAGGCAACTTTGTCAGACATTCTAAAAGACACACAGACCAACAGACATACTGAGACACACGATAGGCAGCTTTGTCAGATATTCTAAAAGACAGACAGACCAACAGACATACTGAGACACACGATAGGCAGCGTTGTCAGACATTCTAAAAGACAGACAGACTAACAGACATACTGAGACACGTGATAAGCAGCGTTGTCAGACATTCTAAGACAGACAGACCAACAGACAGACTGAGACACAAGATAGGCAGCTTTGTCAGAAATTCTAAGACAGACAGACTGAGACACACGATAGGCAGCTTTGTCAGATATTCTAAAAGACAGACAGACCAACAGACAGACTGAAACACACGATAGGCAGCTTTGTCAGACATTCTAAGAGACAGATAGACCAACAGACAGACTGAGACATGTGATAGGCAGCTTTGTCAGACATTCTAACAGACAGACAGACAGACAGAGCTGCTCATAGTAATGGACCTTTCCAGTTTTAGCTATGCCCTGCCCATCTCTAGCTAAGCTCCACCTACACCTCCCTCATGTTGGGATCGATTGATCCCTGAACTCCCTGACTATTAATTTCCAGAAACCCCTACAG
>CM067374.1:22137289-22209131 GCA_034401795.1 Chaetoderma sp. LZ-2023a
AATGTTAATTCAATAGTGCTTGAATCTATCTTTCTGTACAAAGTACAAATGTTAATTCAATATTGCTGGAATCTATCTTTCTGTACAGAGTACAAATGTTAATTCATTATTGCTTGAAGCTATCTTTCTGTACAAAGTACAAATGTTAATTCAATAATGCTTGAATCTATCTTTCTGTACAAAGTACAAATGTTAATTCATTATTGCTTGATTCTATCTTTCTGTACAAAGTACAAATGTTAATTCAATATTGCTTGATTCTATCTTTCTGTACAAAGTACAAATGTTAATTCAATATTGCTTGGTTCTATCTTTCTGTACAAAGTGCAAATGTAATTCAATATTGCATGATTCTATCTTTCTGTACAAAGTACAAATGTAATTCAATATTGCTTGACTCTATCTTTCTGTACAAAGTACAAATGTTAATTCAATATTGCTGGAATCTATCTTTCTGTACAGAGTACAAATGTTAATTCATTATTGCTTGAAGCTATCTTTCTGTACAAAGTACAAATGTTAATTCAATAATGCTTGAATCTATCTTTCTGTACAAAGTACAAATGTTAATTCAATATTGCTTGATTCTATCTTTCTGTACAAAGTACAAATGTTAATTCAATATTGCTTGATTCTATCTTTCTGTACAAAGTACAAATGTTAATTCAATATTGCTTGGTTCTATCTTTCTGTACAAAGTGCAAATGTAATTCAATATTGCATGATTCTATCTTTCTGTACAAAGTACAAATGTAATTCAATATTGCTTGACTCTATCTTTCTGTACAAAGTGCAAATGTAATTCAATATTTCTTGTCTTATCTTTCTGTACAAAGTACAAATGTAATTCAATATTTCTTGCCTATCTTTCTGTACAAAGTACAAATGTAATTCAATATTGCTTGACTCTATCTTTCTGTACAAAGTGCAAATTCAATATTGCTTGACTGGGCAGCCATGTACTCTTAGATGTTGGGATACAGCTCTAAGTCCCTCAATGTGAGGGATGTTGGTGTATAGTGATGTAATATCCATAGTAACTAGAATGGCATGTGGAGGGATGGCACCAAAAGTTTCTAGTTTGTTTATGAAATCAGTGGTGTCCTGGATATATGATTCGATTTTGTGGAGATGAATTTTGATATGTTCATCAACAAAGCTACTGATGTGTTCAGTACGGTTTCCATTGCCACTGATAATGGGTCTCCCTGGGGTGAGTGGGCCATTCAGTTTTTTGTGTATTTTAGGAAGTAGATAGAACCGGGCTGTACATGGATGGTCGGGCCTGAGACCGTTAGCTATGTCTCTTGTGATTTCACCACTGAGAATCATATCCGTGATGGCGGTTTCTACTTTCTCTGCGTGATACGTGGTGAGATCTGCAGTTTGTTTGATGTAGTAGTGGGTGTCACTAAGTTGTCTGATTGGGGCGCCACACCCCCTGGGGTGTTCGATCCAGGCTTTAACAGCCCTAACAGCGGGGTCTCAGGGCTGACACTTGAGGAAGATCTCCAAGAGGATCAGAACACCGTGTCTCTGGAGGACCCCTTAGGATGCTCGCAATGGACAAGATACAGTAGAAAATGATGAAGAAAAACTGATTGCAGCTGATAGAAGTTGTCACTTTTTCAGCTGCAGAACAGTCACAGCTATCTTGGATTTTGGCCGTTTTTTTAGAAACGTTTTCATGAAAACAAATTCTCCAGAGTTACTGAACGGATGGGGACGAGATTTGGGAGATATGAGTAGGCACTAAGGGACATTAACCCTTTCATGCCTTAATATATTTACCAAACATTCTGTGTGGACTAAATTAATTTGTGAAATTTTTCATAAATTTTTCAATTTTTCTCAAAATGATAAAAAGTTTTGTTGAAATAAACGAAATTACGTCTATGCTCACTCCAGACTGTAACGGCCCAGACCACCCCGTACTTTACCAATGGTATATCTGACAATGCTATGTGATTATAAAGTAAATCTCCATATGCCCTGTGACAAGCTTCTTAAAATAACTTCAATGCATATAATGGTACCATATCTCACCACACAAATACAACTGCAAAACAGATGGCTAGCAGCTAAAGGAAGAGCACTCTTCCAAGAAATAACCATTGCCATTTTTTATGGATTTTGAAACTGAAATTGGTCTTCTATAGTTTTTTGCATCGCTGATTAAAAATTTGCTATTTTCCAAACTGTCGGATAAGCGGGTTCCAAGTTAGTGGCCATCTTGGATGTTTTTCCCCCCTAAAAAACTCCTGTAGTAAAGCAATGTGAAATTTAAAATGTCTTCCTGAACTCTGGACCGATTTTAACCAAGTTTGGTAGAAAGGATCCCTGTTCATATTGCAATTCTGGCCACAACCTTAGTGTTTATAGGTGATCACCTTTCTAGTTGAAATGCATATGTTCCAAGTGAGCAATACAGGCCCCTTGGGCCTCGTGTTCCCTTCCAAATTGTGACATCAAATTATTATTTTGAGGTATTTGTGCTCCCACATTACATTATTTTGCATGTTTATTACAGATACGGTTGTTCTGGAATATGTCACACCATCCGCTGATGCTCATACCATAAAGGTCACATGGGATTGGAACGATACTTCCGTTTCTGCTGATCTGAAGTTTAACATTACCATTAATGAATGGGATGACACATCCTCATCGTTCATAATGGAAGTTCCAACAAAAACAGTCAATCTTTCTGATGGTCACTTTGAGAAGGAATTGACATCTAGCCTACTGAAGTTTGGTGGAAAGTATCAAGCATCAGTAGAAGCACTTTCTGGAGTTGAAACAAGTACTGCAACAGAATCCAATGCGATTGTAATTAGTAAGTACAACATGTAAAGCCTACTTCACTGTTAAACAATCAGCTATTTCATTAGAGTATATGAGTAACTGATGATGTTATATTGAGTGAGGATCCAGTGGATAGGAAGCCTACTTCACTATTAAACAATCAGCTATTCCATTAGAGTATGTGAGTGACTCATGATGTTATATTGAGTGAAGATTCAGTGGATAGGAAGCCTACTTCACTATTAAACAATCAGCTATTCCATTAGAGTATGTGAGTGACTCATGATGTTATATTGAGTGAGGATTCAGTGGATAGGAAGCCTACTTCTCTATTAAACAATCAGCTATTCCATTAGAGTATGTGAGTGACTGATGATGTTATATTGAGTGAGGATTCAGTGGATAGGAAGCCTACTTCACTATTAAACAATCAGCTATTCCATTAGAGTATGTGAGTGACTCATGATGTTATATTGAGTGAGGATCCAGTGGATAGGAAGCCTACTTCACTATTAAACAATCAGCTATTCCATTAGAGTATGTGAGTGATTGATGATGTTATATTGAGTGAGGATTCAGTGGATAGGAAGCCTACTTCACTATTAAACAATCAGCTATTCCATTAGTGTATGTGAGTGACTCATGATGTTATATTGAGTGAGGATTCAGTGGATAGGAAGCTTACTTCACTATTAAACAATCAACTATTCCATTATAGTATGTGAGTGACTGATGATGTTATATTGAGTCAGGATTCAGTGGATAGGAAGCTTACTTCACTATTAAACAATCAGCTATTCCATTAGAGTATGTGAGTGACTCATGATGTTATATTGAGTGAGGATCCAGTGGATAGGAAGCCTACTTCACTATTAAACATTCAGTTATTCCATTAGAGTATGTGAGTGACTCATGATGTTATATTGAGTGAGGATTCAGTGGATAGGAAGCCTACTTCACTAAACATTCAGTTATTCCATTAGAGTATGTGAGTGACTCATGATGTTATATTGAGTGAGGATTCAGTGGATAGGAAGCCTACTTCTCTATTAAACAATCAGCTATTCCATTAGAGTAGTGAGTGACTGATGATGTTATATTGAGTGAGGATTCAGTGGATAGGAAGCCTACTTCACTATTAAACAATCAGCTATTCCATTAGTGTATGTGAGTGACTCATGGTGTTATATTGAGTGAGGATTCAGTGGATAGGAAGCCTACTTCACTATTAAACATTCAGCTATTCCATTATAGTATGTGAGTGACTGATGATGTTATATTGAGTCAGGATTCAGTGGATAGGAAGCTTACTTCACTATTAAACAATCAGCTATTCCATTAGAGTATGTGAGTGACTCATGATGTTATATTGAGTGAGGATTCAGTGGATAGGAAGCCTACTTCACTATTAAACATTCAGTTATTCCATTAGAGTATGTGAGTGACTCATGATGTTATATTGAGTGAGGATTCAGTGGATAGGAAGCCTACTTCACTAAACATTCAGTTATTCCATTAGAGTATGTGAGTGACTCATGATGTTATATTGAGTGAGGATTCAGTGGATAGGAAGCCTACTTCTCTATTAAACAATCAGCTATTCCATTAGAGTAGTGAGTGACTGATGATGTTATATTGAGTGAGGATTCAGTGGATAGGAAGCCTACTTCACTATTAAACAATCAGCTATTCCATTAGTGTATGTGAGTGACTCATGGTGTTATATTGAGTGAGGATTCAGTGGATAGGAAGCCTACTTCACTATTAAACATTCAGCTATTCCATTAGAGTAGTGAGTGACTGATGATGTTATATTGAGTGAGGATTCAGTGGATAGGAAGGCTACTTCACTATTAAACAATCAGCTATTCCATTAGTGTATGTGAGTGACTCATGGTGTTATATTGAGTGAGGATTCAGTGGATAGGAAGCCTACTTCACTATTAAACATTCAGCTATTCCATTAGAGTATGTGAGTGAGTGATGATGTTATATTGAGTCAGGATTCAGTGGATAGGAAGCCTACTTCACTACTAAACAATCAGCTATTCCATTAGTGTATGTGAGTGACTCATGGTGTTATATTGAGTGAGGATTCAGTGGATAGGAAGCCTACTTCACTATTAAACATTCAGCTATTCCATTAGTGTATGTGAGTGACTCATGATGTTATATTGAGTGAGGATTCAGTGGATAGGAAGCCTACTTCACTATTAAACAATCAGCTATTCCATTATAGTATGTGAGTGACTGATGATGTTATATAGGGTGAGGATTCAGTGGATAGGAAGCCTACTTCTCTATTAAACAATCAGCTATTCCATTAGAGTATGTGAGTGACTCATGATGTTATATTGAGTGAGGATTCAGTGGATAGGAAGCCTACTTCACTATTAAACATTCAGCTATTCCATTAGAGTATGTGAGTGACTGATGACATTATATTGAGTGAGGATTCAGTGGATAGGAAGCCTACTTCTCTATTAAACAATCAGCTATTCCATTAGAGTATGTGAGTGGCTCATGATGTTATATTGAGTCAGGATTCAGCGGATAGGAAGCCTACTTCACTATTAAACATTCAGCTATTCCATTAGAGTATGTGAGTGACTGATAATGTTATATTGAGTTAGGATTCAGTGGATAGGAAGCCTACTTCACTATTAAACATTCACCTATTCCATTAGACTATGTGAGTGACTGATGTTATATTGAGTGAGGATTCAGTGGATAGGAAGCCTACTTCACTATTAAACATTCAGCTATTCCATTAGAGTATGTGAGTGACTCATGATGTTATATTGAGTGAGGATTCAGTGGATAGGAAGCCTACTTCACTATTAAACAATCAGCTATTCCATTAGAGTATGTGAGTGACTCATGATGTTATATTGAGTGAGGATTCAGTGAATAGGAAGCCTACTTCACTATTAAACATTCAGCTATTCCATTAGAGTGTGTGAGTGACTCATGATGTTATATTGAGTGAGGATTCAGTGGATAGGAAGCCTACTTCTCTATTAAACAATCAGCTATTCCATTAGAGTATGTGAGTGACTCATGATGTTATATTGAGTGAGGATTCAGTGGATAGGAAGCCTACTTCTCTATTAAACAATCAGCTATTCCATTAGAGTAGTGAGTGACTGATGATGTTATATTGAGTGAGGATTCAGTGGATAGGAAGCCTACTTCACTATTAAACAATCAGCTATTCCATTAGTGTATGTGAGTGACTCATGATGTTATATTGAGTGAGGATTCAGTGGATAGGAAGCCTACTTCACTATTAAACATTCAGCTATTCCATTAGAGTATGTGAGTGAGTGATGATGTTATATTGAGTGAGGATTCAGTGGATAGGAAGCCTACTTCACTATTAAACAATCAACTATTCCATTAGAGTATGTGAGTGACTGATAATGTTATATTGAGTTAGGATTCAGTGGATAGGAGGCCTACTTCACTATTAAACATTCGGCTTTTCCATTTTCCATTCCATTAGAGTATGTGAGTGACTGATGTTATATTGGGTGAGGATTCAGTGGACAGGAAGCCTACTTCACTATTAAACAATCAGCTATTCCATTAGAGTATGTGAGTGACTGATGATGTTATATAGGGTGAGGATTCAGTGGATAGGAAGCCTACTTCACTATTAAACGATCAGCTATTTCATTAGAGTATGTGAGTGACTCATGATGTTATATTGAGTGAGGATTCAGTGGATAGGAAGCCTACTTCTCTATTAAACAATCAGCTATTCCATTAGAGTATGTGAGTGACTCATGATGTTATATTGAGTGAGGATTCAGTGGATAGGAAGCCTACTTCACTATTAAACAATCAGCTATTCCATTATAGTATGTGAGTGACTCATGATGTTATATTGAGTGAGGAATCAGTGGATAGGAAGCCTGCTTCACTATTAAACAATCAGCTATTCCATTAGAGTATGTGAGTGGCTCATGATGTTATATTGAGTGAGGATTCAGTGGATAGGAAGCCTACTTCTCTATTAAACAATCAGCTATTCCATTAGACTATGTGAGTGACTCATGATGTTATATTGAGTGAGGATTCAGCGGATAGGAAGCCTACTTCACTATTAAACATTCAGCTATTCCATTAGAGTAAGTGAGTGACTGATGATGTTATATTGAGTTAGGATTCAGTGGATAGGAAGCCTACTTCACTATTAAACATTCGGTTATTCCATTCCATTAGAGTATGTGAGTGACTGATGTTATATTGAGTGAGGATTCAGTGGATAGGAAGCCTACTTCACTATTAAACATTCAGCTATTCCATTAGAGTATGTGAGTGACTCATGATGTTATATTGAGTGAGGATTCAGTGGATAGGAAGCCTACTTCACTATTAAACAATTGGCTATTCCATTAGAGTATGTGAGTGACTCATGATGTTATATTGAGTGAGGATTCAGTGGATAGGAAGCCTACTTCACTACTAAACAATCAGCTATTCCATTAGAGTGTGTGAGTGACTCATGATGTTATATTGAGTGAGGATTCAGTGGATAGGAAGCCTACTTCACTATTAAACATTCAGCTATTCCATTAGTGTATGTGAGTGACTCATGATGTTATATTGAGTGAGGATTCAGTGGATAGGAACCCTGCTTCACTATTAAACAATCAGCTATTCCATTAGAGTATGTGAGTGACTGATGATGTTATATTGAGTGAGGATTCAGTGGATAGGAAGCCTACTTCACTATTAAACAATCAGCTATTCCATTATAGTATGTGAGTGACTGATGATGTTATATTGAGTCAGGATTCAGTGGATAGGAAGCCTACTTCACTATTAAACAATCAGCTATTCCATTAGAGTATGTGAGTGACTCATGATGTTATATTGAGTGAGGATTCAGTGGATAGGAAGCCTACTTCACTATTAAACAATCAGCTATTCCATTAGAGTATGTGAGTGACTCATGATGTTATATTGAGTGAGGATTCAGTGGATAGGAAGCCTACTTCTCTATTAAACAATCAGCTATTCCATTAGAGTATGTGAGTGACTCATGATGTTATATTGAGTGAGGATTCAGCGGATAAGAAGCCTACTTCACTATTAAACATTCAGCTATTCCATTAGAGTAAGTGAGTGACTGATAATGTTATATTGAGTTAGGATTCAGTGGATAGGAAGCCTACTTCACTATTAAACATTCGGTTATTCCATTCCATTAGAGTATGTGAGTGACTGATGTTATATTGAGTGAGGATTCAGTGGATAGGAAGCCTACTTCACTATTAAACATTCAGCTATTCCATTAGAGTATGTGAGTGACTCATGATGTTATATTGAGTCAGGATTCAGTGGATAGGAAGCCTACTTCACTATTAAACAATCAGCTATTCCATTAGAGTATGTGAGTGACTGATGATGTTATATTGAGTGAGGATTCAGTGGATAGGAAGCCTACTTCACTATTAAACAATCAGCTATTCCATTATAGTATGTGAGTGACTGATGATGTTATATTGAGTCAGGATTCAGTGGATAGGAAGCCTACTTCACTATTAAACAATCAGCTATTCCATTAGAGTATGTGAGTGACTCATGATGTTATATTGAGTGAGGATTCAGTGGATAGGAAGCCTACTTCACTATTAAACAATCAGCTATTCCATTAGAGTATGTGAGTGACTCATGATGTTATATTGAGTGAGGATTCAGTGGATAGGAAGCCTACTTCTCTATTAAACAATCAGCTATTCCATTAGAGTATGTGAGTGACTCATGATGTTATATTGAGTGAGGATTCAGCGGATAGGAAGCCTACTTCACTATTAAACATTCAGCTATTCCATTAGAGTAAGTGAGTGACTGATAATGTTATATTGAGTTAGGATTCAGTGGATAGGAAGCCTACTTCACTATTAAACATTCGGTTATTCCATTCCATTAGAGTATGTGAGTGACTGATGTTATATTGAGTGAGGATTCAGTGGATAGGAAGCCTACTTCACTATTAAACATTCAGCTATTCCATTAGAGTATGTGAGTGACTCATGATGTTATATTGAGTGAGGATTCAGTGGATAGGAAGCCTACTTCACTACTAAACAATCAGCTATTCCATTAGAGTGTGTGAGTGACTGATAATGTTATATTGAGTGAGGATTCAGTGGATAGGAAGCCTACTTCACTATTAAACAATCAGCTATTCCATTAGTGTATGTGAGTGACTCATGATGTTATATTGAGTGAGGATTCAGTGGATAGGAACCCTGCTTCACTATTAAACAATCAGCTATTCCATTAGAGTATGTGAGTGACTGATGATGTTATATTGAGTGAGGATTCAGTGGATAGGAAGCCTACTTCACTATTAAACAATCAGCTATTCCATTATAGTATGTGAGTGACTGATGATGTTATATTGAGTCAGGATTCAGTGGATAGGAAGCCTACTTCACTATTAAACAATCAGCTATTCCATTAGAGTATGTGAGTGACTCATGATGTTATATTGAGTGAGGATTCAGTGGATAGGAAGCCTACTTCACTATTAAACAATCAGCTATTCCATTAGAGTATGTGAGTGACTGATGATGTTATATTGAGTGAGGATCCAGTGGATAGGAAGCCTACTTCACTATTAAACAATCAGCTATTCCATTAGAGTATGTGAGTGACTCATGATGTTATATTGAGTGAGGATTCAGTGGATAGGAAGCCTACTTCACTATTAAACAATCAGCTATTCCATTAGAGTATGTGAGTGACTGATGATGTTATATTGAGTGAGGATTCAGTGGATAGGAAGCCTACTTCTCTATTAAACAATCAGCTATTCCATTAGAGTATGTGAGTGACTGATGATGTTATATTGAGTCAGGATTCAGTGGATAGGAAGCCTACTTCACTATTAAACAATCAGCTATTCCATTAGAGTATGTGAGTGACTCATGATGTTATATTGAGTGAGGATTCAGTGGATAGGAAGCCTACTTCACTATTAAACAATCAGCTATTCCATTAGAGTATGTGAGTGACTGATGATGTTATATTGAGTGAGGATCCAGTGGATAGGAAGCCTACTTCACTATTAAACAATCAGCTATTCCATTAGAGTATGTGAGTGACTCATGATGTTATATTGAGTGAGGATTCAGTGGATAGGAAGCCTACTTCACTATTAAACAATCAGCTATTCCATTAGAGTATGTGAGTGACTGATGATGTTATATTGAGTGAGGATTCAGTGGATAGGAAGCCTACTTCTCTATTAAACAATCAGCTATTCCATTAGAGTATGTGAGTGACTGATGATGTTATATTGAGTGAGGAATCAGTGGATAGGAAGCCTACTTCACTATTAAACAATCAGCTGTTCCAGTAGAGTATGTGAGTGACTCATGATGTTATATTGAGTGAGGATTCAGTGGATAGGAAGCCTACTTCACTACTAAACAATCAGGTGTTCCATTAGAGTATGTGAGTGACTGATGATGTTATATTGAGTGAGGATTCAGTGGATAGGAAGCCTACTTCACTATCAAACATTCAGCTATTTCATTAGAGTATGTGAGTGACTCATGATGTTATATTGAGTGAGGATTCAGTGGATAGGAAGCCTACTTCATTATTAAACCATCAGCTATTCCATTAGAGTATGTGAGTGACTGATGATGTTATATTGAGTGAGGATTCAGTGGATAGGAAGCCTACTTCACTATCAAACAATTGGCTCTTCCATTAGAGTATGTGAGTGACTGATGATGTTATATTGAGTGAGGATTCAGTGGACAGGAAGCCTACTTCACTATTAAACATTCAGCTATTCCATTAGAGTATGTGAGTGACTGATGATGTTATATTGAGTGAGGATTCAGTGGATAGGAAGCCTACTTCACTATTAGACAATCGGCTTTTCCATTAGAGTATGTGAGTGACTCATGATGTTATATTGAGTCAGGATTCAGTGGATAGGAAGCTTACTTCACTATTAAACAATCAACTATTCCATTAGAGTATGTGAGTGACTCATGATGTTATATTGAGTGAGGATTCAGTGGATAGGAAGCCTACTTCACTATTAAACAATCAGCTATTCCATTAGAGTATGTGAGTGACTGATGATGTTATATTGAGTCAGGATTCAGTGGATAGGAAGCCTACTTCACTATTAAACAATCAGCTATTCCATTAGAGTATGTGAGTGACTCATGATGTTATATTGAGTGAAGATTCAGTGGATAGGAAGCCTACTTCACTATTAAACAATCAGCTATTCCATTGGAGTATGTGAGTGACTGATGATGTTATATTGAGTGAGGATCCAGTGGATAGGAAGCCTACTTCACTATTAAACAATCAGCTATTCCATTAGAGTATGTGAGTGACTCATGATGTTATATTGAGTGAGGATTCAGTGGATAGGAAGCCTACTTCACTATTAAACAATCAGCTATTCCATTAGAGTATGTGAGTGACTGATGATGTTATATTGAGTGAGGATTCAGTGGATAGGAAGCCTACTTCTCTATTAAACAATCAGCTATTCCATTAGAGTATGTGAGTGACTGATGATGTTATATTGAGTGAGGAATCAGTGGATAGGAAGCCTACTTCACTATTAAACAATCAGCTATTCCAGTAGAGTATGTGAGTGACTCATGATGTTATATTGAGTGAGGATTCAGTGGATAGGAAGCCTACTTCACTACTAAACAATCAGGTGTTCCATTAGAGTATGTGAGTGACTGATGATGTTATATTGAGTGAGGATTCAGTGGATAGGAAGCCTACTTCACTATTAAACATTCAGCTATTTCATTAGAGTATGTGAGTGACTCATGATGTTATATTGAGTGAGGATTCAGTGGATAGGAAGCCTACTTCATTATTAAACCATCAGCTATTCCATTAGAGTATGTGAGTGACTGATGATGTTATATTGAGTGAGGATTCAGTGGATAGGAAGCCTACTTCACTATCAAACAATTGGCTCTTCCATTAGAGTATGTGAGTGACTGATGATGTTATATTGAGTGAGGATTCAGTGGACAGGAAGCCTACTTCACTATTAAACATTCAGCTATTCCATTAGAGTATGTGAGTGACTGATGATGTTATATTGAGTGAGGATTCAGTGGATAGGAAGCCTACTTCACTATTAGACAATCGGCTTTTCCATTAGAGTATGTGAGTGACTCATGATGTTATATTGAGTCAGGATTCAGTGGATAGGAAGCTTACTTCACTATTAAACAATCAACTATTCCATTAGAGTATGTGAGTGACTCATGATGTTATATTGAGTGAGGATTCAGTGGATAGGAAGCCTACTTCACTATTAAACAATCAGCTATTCCATTATAGTATGTGAGTGACTGATGATGTTATATTGAGTCAGGATTCAGTGGATAGGAAGCCTACTTCACTATTAAACAATCAGCTATTCCATTAGAGTATGTGAGTGACTCATGATGTTATATTGAGTGAGGATTCAGTGGATAGGAAGCCTACTTCACTATTAAACAATCAGCTATTCCATTAGAGTATGTGAGTGACTGATGATGTTATATTGAGTGAGGATTCAGTGGATAGGAAGCCTACTTCTCTATTAAACAATCAGCTATTCCATTAGAGTATGTGAGTGACTGATGATGTTATATTGAGTGAGGAATCAGTGGATAGGAAGCCTACTTCACTATTAAACAATCAGCTGTTCCAGTAGAGTATGTGAGTGACTCATGATGTTATATTGAGTGAGGATTCAGTGGATAGGAAGCCTACTTCACTACTAAACAATCAGGTGTTCCATTAGAGTATGTGAGTGACTGATGATGTTATATTGAGTGAGGATTCAGTGGATAGGAAGCCTACTTCACTATCAAACATTCAGCTATTTCATTAGAGTATGTGAGTGACTCATGATGTTATATTGAGTGAGGATTCAGTGGATAGGAAGCCTACTTCATTATTAAACCATCAGCTATTCCATTAGAGTATGTGAGTGACTGATGATGTTATATTGAGTGAGGATTCAGTGGATAGGAAGCCTACTTCACTATCAAACAATTGGCTCTTCCATTAGAGTATGTGAGTGACTGATGATGTTATATTGAGTGAGGATTCAGTGGACAGGAAGCCTACTTCACTATTAAACATTCAGCTATTCCATTAGAGTATGTGAGTGACTGATGATGTTATATTGAGTGAGGATTCAGTGGATAGGAAGCCTACTTCACTATTAGACAATCGGCTTTTCCATTAGAGTATGTGAGTGACTCATGATGTTATATTGAGTCAGGATTCAGTGGATAGGAAGCTTACTTCACTATTAAACAATCAACTATTCCATTAGAGTATGTGAGTGACTCATGATGTTATATTGAGTGAGGATTCAGTGGATAGGAAGCCTACTTCACTATTAAACAATCAGCTATTCCATTATAGTATGTGAGTGACTGATGATGTTATATTGAGTCAGGATTCAGTGGATAGGAAGCCTACTTCACTATTAAACAATCAGCTATTCCATTAGAGTATGTGAGTGACTCATGATGTTATATTGAGTGAAGATTCAGTGGATAGGAAGCCTACTTCACTATTAAACAATCAGCTATTCCATTAGAGTATGTGAGTGACTGATGATGTTATATTGAGTGAGGATCCAGTGGATAGGAAGCCTACTTCACTATTAAACAATCAGCTATTCCATTAGAGTATGTGAGTGACTCATGATGTTATATTGAGTGAGGATCCAGTGGATAGGAAGCCTACTTCACTATTAAACAATCAGCTATTCCATTAGAGTATGTGAGTGACTGATGATGTTATATTGAGTGAGGATCCAGTGGATAGGAAGCCTACTTCACTATTAAACAATCAGCTATTCCATTAGAGTATGTGAGTGACTCATGATGTTATATTGAGTGAGGATTCAGTGGATAGGAAGCCTACTTCTCTATTAAACAATCAGCTATTCCATTAGAGTATGTGAGTGACTGATGATGTTATATTGAGTGAGGATTCAGTGGATAGGAAGCCTACTTCACTATTAAACAATCAGCTATTCCATTAGAGTATGTGAGTGACTGATGATGTTATATTGAGTGAGGATCCAGTGGATAGGAAGCCTACTTCACTATTAAACAATCAGCTATTCCAGTAGAGTATGTGAGTGACTCATGATGTTATATTGAGTGAGGATTCAGTGGATAGGAAGCCTACTTCACTACTAAACAATCAGGTGTTCCATTAGAGTATGTGAGTGACTGATGATGTTATATTGAGTGAGGATTCAGTGGATAGGAAGCCTACTTCACTATTAAACATTCAGCTATTTCATTAGAGTATGTGAGTGACTCATGATGTTATATTGAGTGAGGATTCAGTGGATAGGAAGCCTACTTCATTATTAAACCATCAGCTATTCCATTAGAGTATGTGAGTGACTGATGATGTTATATTGAGTGAGGATTCAGTGGATAGGAAGCCTACTTCACTATCAAACAATTGGCTCTTCCATTAGAGTATGTGAGTGACTGATGATGTTATATTGAGTGAGGATTCAGTGGACAGGAAGCCTACTTCACTATTAAACAATCAGCTGTTCCAGTAGAGTATGTGAGTGACTCATGATGTTATATTGAGTGAGGATTCAGTGGATAGGAAGCCTACTTCACTACTAAACAATCAGGTGTTCCATTAGAGTATGTGAGTGACTGATGATGTTATATTGAGTGAGGATTCAGTGGATAGGAAGCCTACTTCACTATCAAACATTCAGCTATTTCATTAGAGTATGTGAGTGACTCATGATGTTATATTGAGTGAGGATTCAGTGGATAGGAAGCCTACTTCATTATTAAACCATCAGCTATTCCATTAGAGTATGTGAGTGACTGATGATGTTATATTGAGTGAGGATTCAGTGGATAGGAAGCCTACTTCACTATCAAACAATTGGCTCTTCCATTAGAGTATGTGAGTGACTGATGATGTTATATTGAGTGAGGATTCAGTGGACAGGAAGCCTACTTCACTATTAAACATTCAGCTATTCCATTAGAGTATGTGAGTGACTGATGATGTTATATTGAGTGAGGATTCAGTGGATAGGAAGCCTACTTCACTATTAGACAATCGGCTTTTCCATTAGAGTATGTGAGTGACTCATGATGTTATATTGAGTCAGGATTCAGTGGATAGGAAGCTTACTTCACTATTAAACAATCAACTATTCCATTAGAGTATGTGAGTGACTCATGATGTTATATTGAGTGAGGATTCAGTGGATAGGAAGCCTACTTCACTATTAAACAATCAGCTATTCCATTAGAGTATGTGAGTGACTGATGATGTTATATTGAGTGAGGATCCAGTGGATAGGAAGCCTACTTCACTATTAAACAATCAGCTATTCCATTAGAGTATGTGAGTGACTGATGATGTTATATTGAGTGAGGATCCAGTGGATAGGAAGCCTACTTCACTATTAAACAATCAGCTATTCCATTAGAGTATGTGAGTGACTCATGATGTTATATTGAGTGAGGATTCAGTGGATAGGAAGCCTACTTCACTATTAAACAATCAGCTATTCCATTAGAGTATGTGAGTGACTGATGATGTTATATTGAGTGAGGATTCAGTGGATAGGAAGCCTACTTCTCTATTAAACAATCAGCTATTCCATTAGAGTATGTGAGTGACTGATGATGTTATATTGAGTGAGGAATCAGTGGATAGGAAGCCTACTTCACTATTAAACAATCAGCTATTCCAGTAGAGTATGTGAGTGACTCATGATGTTATATTGAGTGAGGATTCAGTGGATAGGAAGCCTACTTCACTACTAAACAATCAGGTGTTCCATTAGAGTATGTGAGTGACTGATGATGTTATATTGAGTGAGGATTCAGTGGATAGGAAGCCTACTTCACTATTAAACATTCAGCTATTTCATTAGAGTATGTGAGTGACTCATGATGTTATATTGAGTGAGGATTCAGTGGATAGGAAGCCTACTTCATTATTAAACCATCAGCTATTCCATTAGAGTATGTGAGTGACTGATGATGTTATATTGAGTGAGGATTCAGTGGATAGGAAGCCTACTTCACTATCAAACAATTGGCTCTTCCATTAGAGTATGTGAGTGACTGATGATGTTATATTGAGTGAGGATTCAGTGGACAGGAAGCCTACTTCACTATTAAACATTCAGCTATTCCATTAGAGTATGTGAGTGACTGATGATGTTATATTGAGTGAGGATTCAGTGGATAGGAAGCCTACTTCACTATTAGACAATCGGCTTTTCCATTAGAGTATGTGAGTGACTCATGATGTTATATTGAGTCAGGATTCAGTGGATAGGAAGCCTACTTCACTATTAAACAATCAACTATTCCATTAGAGTATGTGGGTGACTGATGATGTTATATTGAACCAATGTACCAATGGAGGAATCCAATCTGTTGCTCAAGTATCTGATGGCATGATCAATTACGTCACTTCAGTAAGCTGATGACGCAATCATAATGACGTATAGCTCTATCATGAAAATGGAAAATTTTGTTATGAAGTCTACAAACTGTCTTAAATGAATTTACAATTTAATAAAGTGTTGAAAATCATTGAATCTAATTTAACTGGAAGATGTTCAAAATATTCGACAGCTTACGTGTATAATTACCTTGAAACTGGGATTCAGGTAATTCAGGATTCAAAGTATTTTTATTTCGATTCCAATACATGTAAAAGGTAGGCGGAGCTTGGCTAGAAATGGGCGGGGCATAGCTAGAAATGAGATGGACATTACTAGAAATGGGAGGACATTGCTAGAAATGGGCGGTACATTGCTAGAAATGGGCAGGACATTCCTAGAATTGGGTGGGTCATTGCTAGAAATGAGCGGGACATAGCTAGAAATGGGCAGGACATAGCTAGAAATGGGCGGGGCAGAGCTAGAAATGGGCAGGACATAGCTAGAAATGGGCGGGCAGAGCTAGAAATGAGCGGGACATAGCTAGAAATGGACGAGACATTGCTAGAAATGAGCGGGGCATAGCTAAAAATGAGTGGGACATAGCTAGAAATGGATGAAACATTGCTAGAAATGAGCGGGGCATAGATAGAAATGAGTGACACATAGCTAGAAATGGGCAGGACATAGCTAGAAATGGGCGGGGCAGAGCTAGAAATGGGCGGGACATTGCTAGAAATGGGCATGGCATAGCTAAAAATGAATCCTCCGTTGGCTCAAGCTTTGAAAAATAATTAGATCAAGCATATAGCCAGGAACCCTAAGCCTTGGGCGATTAGTCAGAAAGCCAAATATGATTTAACCAAATAGCTGTCTTAAATTGATTTCCACATTAGAAATTACTTCATGTAACGTTAACTGATTGATTATAATATGTATTTGTTGTAGTATTGGGGGGATGCCCATTGACAATAGTCCAGATACTGAATCCACTATGTCCACCACTCATAGTCCAGATACTCAGTCCACTATATCCACCACTCCTAGTCCAGATACTCAATCCACTATGTCTACCACTCATAGTTCAGATACTCAATCCACTATGTCCACCACTCATAGTTCAAATAATCAGTCCACTATATCCACCACTCATAGTCCAGATACTCAATCCACTATGTCCACCGCTCATAGTCCAGATACTCAATCCACAATGTCCACCACTCGTAGTCCAGATACTCAGTCCACTATATCCACCACTCCTAGCCCAGATACTCAGTCCACTATATCCACCACTCATAGCCCAGATACTCAATCCACTATGTCGACCACTCATAGTCCAGATACTCAATCCACTATGTCCACCACTCATAGTCCAGATACTCAAACCACTATGTCCACCACTCGTAGTCCAGATACTCAGTCCACTATATCCACCACTCATAGTCCAGGTACTCAATCCACTATGTCCATCACTCATAGTCCAGATACTCAGTCCACTATATCCACCACTCGTAGTCCAGATACTCAGTCCACTATGTCCACCACTCATAGTCCAGATACTCAATCCACTATGTCCACCACTCATAGTCCAGATACTCAATCCACTATGTCCACCACTCATAGTCCAGATACTCAGTCCACTATATCCACCAGTCATAGTCCAGATACTCAAGCCACTATGTCCACCACGCGTAGTCCAGATACTCAATCCTCTATGTCCACCACTCATAGTCCAGATGCTCAATCCACTATACCCACCACTAGTATTCCGGATACTCAATCCACTATGTCCACCACTCATAGTCCAGATACTCAATACACTATACCCACCACTAGTAGTCCGGATATTCAATCCACTTTGTCCACCACTCGTAGTCCAGATACTCAATCCACTTTGTCCACCACTCGTAGTCATGTTGAAAATTTGTTTCTGTGACAGAAATCTATCACTAGATTGTGCTGACGAAGCCGTTCATAATTTCTAATCATATGAAATTTGGTAACCATCCAGAAACAGTTGTCTTGAAAATCAGTTTATGTGTGATAACTCAACCAATGTCGGTCTCGGACTTAATCATAGATGCTTGATGCCATGTCTGGTGAATAAATCTTTTTAAATCAATGATCCAAAATCCAATGTGGTAGGCAGAAACAATAAGCCATTTTGAAAATCAGCTTCTATATGATAATTGATAGTGAAGCCAATATTTGGTAGATCGGCTTTAAATGTTATTTGTACATCGACCAGTCTGCTGAGGAAATAGATATAATGATATCAAAATCATTAATAATCCAGAATTCAATATGTGTGCGCATATGTTTGGCTCTGGTGACTATTTTGAATAGTTGCTGTCTAATAAGTGGGTATTAACCCGTACCACTCTGGTATCAAAATTTTAAATATTCAAATTAAATTAAAAGATGGATTGGGGTTCATTTTTCAACAAATTTGGTGGGAGATGGTGCTGTCGTAGACAGCAACATCTTCCACAAAAATTGTTGAAGAATGTACACTAGTTTCTTTGATACTGACACCGTAAAAGATAGAATATTGACATCAGAGTGGTAAGGGTTAAAGTAAGTAGAATCAGTTTAAGATATCTTCTAGGTGCATTTCACTAACATCATGAACATGATTGAGATCAAAATGGCACAAAATCAAATAGGTGATAATTCCCAGGTTTGTCAGATATCTTTTATATTATAAATCATACAGTCCTCAGATTTTATCATACTTTCATTGCACTTTATAGGTGGAGGCATTTGTGCTTTTAACACGGTTTATACAAATTTGAAAACGCTGAATTTTTACACCAGTCCTTGAAAGTTCTTAAATTAAAAATTTGCCATGAAACTTGAAAATGGCAGTAAAACATTGAAAAGTACATGAAAATGCTCTTTACAATATAGGCAACCTTTAGATACAATATAGTCCTTCTGTTTATCACTCACAATATAGTGCTTCTGTTTATCACTCACAATATAGTGCTTCTGTTTATCACTCACAATATAGTGCTTCTGTTTATCACTCACAATATAGTGCTTCTGTTTATCACTCACAATATAGTGCTTCTGTTTATCACTCACAATATAGTGCTTCTGTTTATCACTCACAATATAGTGCTTCTGTTTATCACTCACAATATAGTCCTTCTGTTTATCACTCACAATATAGTGCTTCTGTTTATCACTCACAATATAGTGCTTCTGTTTATCACTCACAATATAGTGCTTCTGTTTATCACTCACAATATAGTGCTTCTGTTTATCACTCACAATATAGTGCTTCTGTTTATCACTCACAATATAGTGCTTCTGTTTATCACTCACAATATAGTGCTTCTGTTTATCACTCACAATATAGTGCTTCTGTTTATCACTCACAATATAGTGCTTCTGTTTATCACTCACAATATAGTGCTTCTGTTTATCACTCACAATATAGTGCTTCTGTTTATCACTCACAATATAGTGCTTCTGTTTATCACTCACAATATAGTGCTTCTGTTTATCACTCACAATATAGTGCTTCTGTTTATCACTCACAATATAGTGCTTCTGTTTATCACTCACAATATAGTGCTTCTGTTTATCACTCACAATATAGTGCTTCTGTTTATCACTCACAATATAGTGCTTCTGTTTATCACTCAGAGTGGCTAATTTGCGGCCGTGGTTGTCTGTCATCCATCTGTAATCAACTTTTCCTTTAAACATCTCAATCACTGTGCCAATTTCAACCAAATTTGTCAGGAAGCATCATTTAATCATAGAGATCCAGGATTATACAAATGAAGCTGATTGGTTAATTTGGGCAGCAGCCATCTTGGATTTTGCGCTATTTATAGAAACACCTTTGGCCATCTCTGAAGTTGCTTGCTCGATTGAATTGAAACTTGAGGAACTTCATCTACACATAAGTAAAGGTCTGAAAGCAATGTCGAAAGAATCTGATTGATCAATGGAGATGATGAATGACCTAGTTTTAGCAAAAAACTAATTCTCCCGAATCGATGATTGGATCGGACTGAAAGATTGTAAATATAATTAGGGATCAAGAGCCGTTGAAAATTGTTCATTGATGCGTGAAAAAACATAACCATAGACCAATCAAAGTTTTGCATTTGTTGACCTTATTGGATATTTTATTTAGATGCATGTTGATGGCGAAAAGTGCTGTATGTATTTTTTATTGGTATGACGTTTTGTGACAAATAAACAGATCAGTGGCATGTTTGATTATTTTCCTGCCAAAACTATAGAAAAAATGGGAAGCTTAAAGCGACGTCTCAAGTCACTGGGCCAATTTAAAAGTGGTTTGTCAGGAGGCATCCTTACACTATAGAGATGCAAGATTGTTACGAAGCAGCTCATGGGTTGATTTGGCTGGAGGCCAATTTCAGCTGACTTGCATGGAAGAACCCTAGTGTGGTAGGCTTCAGAAAAGGTATACAGAAATATCTCCTGAACATTCATTTATGTCACGTTCTTGAATTTCCAAAAAATGTCCAAGAAGTCCATTAAAAGATGGCACATCATTAACAATTAGGCTGATTTAAAAAACCTTAATTGGTAAATTCTTTCAACGGCCATTGTTTATTTCCAAATGTATCAAGATGACTGGCCACAATTTGTACATTTAAAACTGAAATTTTTATTTTCTGACCAGAGCTGTTGAATTTCTGTCAAAAAATCTATATGTGGTTCTCCATGTAGAGCATGGCTTTTCTAGTTGAAATGCCAATGTTCCAGGTGAGAGATACACGCCCTTTGGGTCTTTTGTTTCGGGGAGTGCCATGCCCACTGTGAGTTTATAGCAAAAAATACCAAAATTTTCATTGTTACCATTTCATTAAATCCTGAGACTCGAAAGCCAGGCATTCCAGATTCAGTGAGTACATTAACCTGAATGGCTGGTAACATGGCTCTGCACATAGATATGTGCTTTTAGTGTCTATGTGATGTCATCAGCCCACGCACATAGGTATAGGCAGGAATGGATTTTCAGCCTTTCGTGTTATTAGGGCCCCCGCACAGGAAGGTGCAGAAGTCCTGTAGTAATCATTGCGTCTGTCCATATGTCCATCTGTCTATCTGTATGTCTGCTGTCTGTCCGTGCACAATATCTCGTAAACAGCATATCATACAGAACCGCTTCAGATATTTTAATGAAACTTGGTGTATAGTTATGATACACAGATGTACCTTTTGAAGAATTCACGTTTATAGGTTCAATATTTTTGGTGAAAATTGGGTTTTTAATGCAAAAAACACGATCTTATTCAACTTCCTAGTCAACACCATATTTTAAAGAATTGCTTAAGATAATTTAATGAAACTTGGCAGGTGGCTTCTATATGATCGGTAGATGTGCCTTTTGAAGGATTCACCTTTATGTGACCAAGATTTTGGGTGAAAATGGGTTTTTTGATGCAAAAATTCACAATTTTTGTAAATTTTCTGGTAAACACCATATCATACAGAATCTCTTAAAATATTTTAATCAAACTTGGAATATGCCTCAGTTATGATACACAGATGTGCCTTTTGAAGGATTCACCTTTATAGGTCCAAGGCTTTGGGTGAAAATGCAACCAGCAAACCGTTGCCACTGGAAACGGATATAGTTACAATACCTTCGTTGTCCGCACTGAGCCTAAGCTCAGTTGATTTGGACACTCTACTTGCCAGGTCTAACACAGACTTGAACGCCACCATTAAACCACCACGGCCAGCACCACCAGCAATGGTAGGAGTGGCAAGCTCTACACCGGTGGATCCTCCAAGGCCACAGGCTGTCAGAGCACAGAAAAGAAGAAGGGTTGAAGAAGACGGCACACCATCAGTATCCACCAGGGACCAGGCTGATGGTAGCGCTGCCAAGTACCAGAAACCGGCGATCAGATCAACATCTGGGAGTATACAGGCTGTGGCGCAACGCAGCCTGCCGGTTGACTACGCTAGAATACCAACTAGAGAGGTTGGAGGAGTCTCTAAAGGACCGCTCACCTCCCAGCATGCTCCTCACTTGGGTAACATGGAACCCAGAGAAGGAGAATGACGATTTAAAAAAACAATGGCTGAACCATATCAAGGAATTTGAAATGTCATTAACCCAGTCCCTGTTCGACCACACGAGCAGGAAACTGGAAAACCAATACCAGGTCGTGAGCGGGTACAAAACTGCCAGCAACCGGAGGGGCAACCAGGATTCCAACAGTGACAGGTCGACGGAACCAAGAGCGCAAGAGCACTCGAGAATCTGCTCCAGGCAGTCAAAAGTCTGACAGAGGCGCGCAAATGACTACATTGCCATTCTAAGAAAGCAGACTTTCTTTCACAACATTATAACCAATCATATAATAATCTTTCACAACTGCTACTATCTAACTGTAACAATAATGCAGTCATTAAAGACTCAGAAACGTACTCATCCTCATTTGTCTTTAACCAATCAGATTCCCCGCTAACCATGGCAACCATCAGTCTTCTTGATACGGGTTTAGGATTCAGTCCTATGGTTTCAGAACCGAACATGGGCAGCCTCTACTCTGATCTACAGGCTTTTCAGGCATGAAATACTTCTTCACCCACACCCCCACACACACTCCTACAACAGGGAACCGGTGCAACAACCCCTCCCATGGCACTGGCTCTACCAACATTCCAAGACGTCATAATCAGAAAATTTGCCACCAAAAAAGCTTCAATGTCATCTCCCACCTTTTTCAAAGCAATCAGGTACAAATTTAGTAGACATGTTCACCACAGAACTAATAACAGTAATCTGAGCGAGCAGGAACAGTCAGCTTTAGTGCAACTCCAGCACAACCACACAATAGTTGTCAAAAAAGCTGACAAAAGGCAAGCAACCGTCATCCACAGCAGATTATATAGCAGAAGCAAACCGCCAGCTAGCTGAGGCACGGTTCTATACAAAGGTAGAACAAGATCTAACATATAAACACACAAAACTTGTTGAAAAACGACTAGACCGACTAGTCAGGGACAAGGAAATTGATACTACAACTGCCAGTAGATTAATTCCAAACCCTCCAATAACTGCCAGATTCTACCTACTACCCAAAGTGCACAAAAAGAAGCAAAATGGCCTAGTTGCCGGCGGACCTATCATCAGCGGTATAGGCTGCCCAACGGAACTGATAAGCAGTTTCATGGATGAACATATCCAAAGTGCACGTCACTAATTTCAAATCATATGTAAAAAACACCACAGATTTTATAAACCAGATTGAAGCCTTTGGCAAAACAAAGCCCGGCACTCTTCTGGTTACCATGGACGTCACATCACTATACACAAACATCCCCAACAACGAGGGATTTAGGGCAGCAGCCAGATTCTGCCACAAGTATGGAGTAGCAGGTGATCTATCAATCAGAGGTCTACTCAACTTCCTAAAACTTGTACTAGAATGCAATAACTTCAAGTTTAATGGTGAACATTACTTACAAGTAGGAGGCATCGCCATGGGAAGCAAAGCTGCATGCACTTTTGCATGCATTTTCATGGCGGATCTAGAAGAAAAACTCGTACAAGCGGCCCTCTACAAGCCAGCCTTGTATGTTAGATACATAGATGACATATTCATGTTCTTGGAACATGGCAAACATGCCCTAGATGAATTTGTCACATACATGAATACAGAGCACCATAGCATCAAATTCACAATGGAGTCTTAAAAAAACACATGTTTCTTTCCTGACACCATGGTCAAACAAATGGAAGAACATACTATCATCTTCGACCTCTACACAAAACCAACAGACACCCACGGCTACCTCCACTATGTAGTGTAAGAATTTGTCCCCATACGGACAATTCCTCAGGTTGAGACGCATCTGTAGTCTCACACAAGACTACAACAAAAATAGTATCATTCTACAAGGATACTTTGAAGCATGGGGTTACCCTATCAAGATTCTCAACGAATCCATGGCAAATGCTAGATCAAAAGACAGACAGCATCCTACATCCACCACCAAAGACGGCCGCCACAAACACCCTACAGAGGCCCGTCTTTGTCTGCGAGTTCACACGATTCGAACTGGCATCTTTCTGAAGAAAACCATCGAGAATTTCTGGCCAATTCCGGAAGACAGCAGCAAATGCAGAAAAGCCTTCCTAGAACGTCCTCTCTTCAGCTATAGAAAAATGCAAGACAATCAAAGATATGATTGTCAGGGCTAAACTTCCATCAGATAATGCCCCTGTACAACACAGACACCCTCTAAACGCATGCGCTACTAAGAACTGTAACATCTACCAATGGATGCAAAAAAACCCCGATTTTTCTCTAGCTCACATACAGGCCTAACATATAGATCCAAGATCATAGACAACTGCCAGATGCCGAACATCATCTACCTACTAACTTGCAACAAATGTAAGAAACGGTATGTAGGAGAAACTCTACGCACCTTCAAAATCAGAATACAAGAACATCTGAGATCGACATTCTAGAACTGACATGCAGTTCAGAATTATCCAAGTACTCTCATCAGACCCAGACGATGAAACCTCCACCCCATGGAGAAAACAGAAGGATGTCATTGAATACACCAGCTCCACACAATGGAGCCTTTAGGCATAAACCAAGCAGGGTAAGGGAAGCCTCTCCCCTGGACCAACACGCTCACCGTGGGCAGACACGCCCAGCACGTTGTTATTAACCCCTAACTAAATAGACCACCATGTGCTGAGAATATTCTCCTCCATTTAACGTATGAGACTCAAGGATCGTAGCTCTTTTATCTAGCAACCCGCCACCGTAAGAAGGGATTACAGCTCTCAGAGGTTGCATATTTTTCTCATTTCATCGGTTCTTCTTTACTTGGGTGGGCATTCATTACAAAACTGCATTAACTAGCAGGCTCTCACACTTGATCAGATAAAATATTATGACACAAAATATTCATTTGAAATTGTGATTTTCTAGTGAACAACGGGCCAAAATGATAAAATATTAGCTTAAGATACATCTGATATATTTTAACCACCCCTTGTCCTATGAGGCTAATTAAAATAAGTTTTTTCCCTTTTTTGCGAGAGGTGCCTTCTTACAAACATTCTTATAAACAACCAAGTTGTGTAGCAGTAATAGTTAATGTATCAATTTCTCTTGCCTCCCAACAACAAATTGGCAGGTCCGGATAAATGGTTGATGACAAAATCCTTTGTGTTCAAAACAAATTGAAAATGAATAGGCCTACAATGTAGATATATCAGAATTTTGGAAGCCATAAATGTGACCTTTGTGTAACATCCTTTCACATCAAGAGTATACTTACCTCCCAAACACTCTTTGATATTCCTAAATATCAGCCTACACTCAATATAAAGTCAGATTAAATAGGTTAGGTGCCCCTACTGGTCAGGGAGTCAGATTACAGCCTGGCGGATGCCAGCCCCACTCCGTGCACACGCAGGCTGTCACTTCCTCGTCTCATATTAATAGCCTGCTACTACACATGCTATTATTAATTAGAATTAGATATGCCTGATTATTCTAAAACGCCAGCAGCAGTACAGGGACCAAGCAATCAGTTATCTTTAATTAATAATTTGTCTAAATTTTGCCAGTAAAGCGTAATGGAATGTGTTTCCGGGATTCGGTTTAGATGAGTATAGCGTGCCGTCACTTCTTGTATTTGTGTCGACAGGTACCTGTAATGGATATGGAACTGTTCTGTGATGAAATTCTCTCCACCTTTTCACTCCTTCCCTGTTAGGCATTTTTATGCCCAGAGAGTGGAGAGCTCATCATATGAGGTGGAGCGTCTTTCTCTTCCCCCATGGTCCCTTTATTAGATGGTGGAGAGGCATGTCAAATGGTGGATTACTCAAGAGTGCTGTATCCTATGCTAAAGATGCAGGTACTCTACAATTATGAAGGATGGCATTCTAATTTATTTGAAATATTTTTATAAATCTGCTGCCAAATTCATTTGGGTTTTTTCTGATGGTTTGCATAGGCTATTTCTTTATTCATCACTAATGTTTGATACTTTTGTGTGTTGAACACAATTCGTCTTTACATCTGGATGATGTTTCATTTACTGATTGTCTTCCTTGGATATATTCAAGATATGATGTCATAATCAGCCCTTTATTCTTTATAACAATTCATTGTGTCCAGGCTGTATTATCTTAAGCAACTTTCTTATTAAGATTTAGTAATGTTCTGTTGCTCCCTGTTGTTAATTTTTTAGCCTATGACTAAAAAACCTATTGTCTTCGTATTATAATTTTTCAGAAATCAAGTGATTGTGGCTCCTGTGGGAGGTTTATTAAATCCAAGTTCGCCCCACATGTCTGCTCTAGATGCAGTACTTGTGGCCCCATCCTTAAATGTGATGTTTGTAAACACTGTGGGGTGACTTATTCTCTGGATCTGTTATATTACAGGCGAAGGACAGGGCGAGTGATGACATGGAGGCCTTCATGAGGGGGGGATGAAGAAGACAATTAAGGACCTGGTACCAGAGTTGCTTCGTTGCCTTCTTCATCTGCACCAGGTCAGATAGTCCCCGCCTCTGAATCTAATCTCTGTAGGGGTTTACCCATTTTTACTCTTTGGAGGTGAAGGTTGTCGGCACCTCCAAGAGACAGTGACTTTGGTGAATAACCAGAGGGCGCTGCGCGCACAGTTTGAAGTGCTGCGCAGAGAACTTGTGCGTGTTCAGCCCTCGGCTGCTCGACAGCAGTACGCTCATGGCGTTGCTGGCATTGTCAGGCCAGCAGGCTGGCCGGTTTCAGAGACCGCGTCGGCCGCGCCAGCAGCAGCGTGTTGTACGTCAGCCAGCGCCTCAAGCGCAGACAGCAGCCCGCGCACCGTGGTCGCGGCGCGCGAGTAGTGGCGTGTGGTAACCGGGCCTGATGCAATACAATTTTTTCCGGTTACCACAAGTACCACTCGGGTGTTGTCACTCGTACCAGAGACACTCCCACTTCTAAAATTTATGGGAACCCCGTCAACCCTAGGTGCACCAGTGGGAGGTCGTTTGACTTGCCACATTCAGAAGTGGGAGCGGTTAATTCAGGACCGCTTAGTCTTGCAATGGCTTTTGCACGGATACAGTCCAGAATGGATAAGAGGTCCGCCATTGCATCTGTCTCTGGTACCGGTCTGGACTCAAATTCCAAGAGATCCAGACAAGCGGTTGTGCATAGAAGAGGAGATAGAATCTCTAATTCTAAAGGAAGCAATTCAACCGGCTCAAGATTCCCCGGGCTTCTATTCAACCGTGTTTCTTGTGGCAAAGAACACCTGGGGGCGGGGGGGTGGAGACCAATTCTCAATCTCAAACCTCTAAACAAGTTTATAGTCACACCGAGTTTCAAAAACAATAAGATCGGTGTTGTTGGGGTTAGAGAAGGGGATGTGGACAGCATCTATAGATCTCAATGATGCTTAGTTCCACATTCCAATTGCAAGGAGTTTTCATCGGTTCCTGAGATTTGCTTTTCAGGGACACCAATGGGAATTCAAGTTTCTTCCATTCGGCATCTCGACGGCTCCAAGGGTCTTCACTCGAGTGGTACTTGCTATCACGGCATACCCCCGCAGGAGAAATATAGCTGTTCACACTTACATAGACGAAAGCTGAAAGCACACAACCCAGAAAGTTTGATAGCAAATCTGGAGATAGTTTTGAAAACTCTCACAGATTTAGGCTGCATAATCAACTTTCAGAAATCAGAGCTGACTCCATCCCAGAAGTTTGTTTACCTGGGTATGTTCTTCGATCTGGAGATAGGATATGTTTACCCATCCCAGGAGAGAGTGGAGAATCTCCTCTCGTGCATTCAGTTGGTTTGCAACAGTCGTTATATTCTAGCACGAGTCTATCTGAGAATGTTAGGTCTGATGGTTTCAATGGAACCAGTCATTCCTCAGACGGCCTTATGCACGCGGCCGATTCAATTGTTTCTCATGGCTCATGGTATGGCGTTTATACATTAGGTAGAGCTGGTTCATATGGCGGCGCGTAATGACTGGCTTATGGTCAGAATTGAGGTCTGTGCCTCCATAGGAATGAGCATCCAGAAGTAGGGATGGCCTTACATGTATATACAATAAATGTGGACCCGTATATGTCATTGTCCTGATGAGGTTTCAGAGGGCTTTCCTGACAATTTCCAAAATCTACATACTTTGATTCGTTAAAACTCTCCTTCCTACACAAATAAGTTGATCAGATCAAAGCAGTTTGAACCGGTATGCACGTGATGCTTCTTGACAGAATATGTAAACTTTTCTGTTTAGACAACACTCATCAATGATCCATTCCTTGCATATTTTCTGCCTCCTACCTGTTTGTTCTATTATGACAAGACCGTGCGAAGACCTATCTAGTTGTATCTGATGTCTCTGTGGAAACAGAACAGAACTCCTGTCAAAACTGGTAACTGTTTTGGAGCCGATAATGTATCATCTTGCATGGTGGAAGGAGCGTCAGAATCTCCTAGTAGGAGTTTTGCTTCACCTACTCCACCCCCAGCTGTCCGCTGGAGGGGTGGGTGGGAGGGGGTGGGGGCTGTTGGCTTGCCTGGTTTCGGCCACATGCATATCAATCAGTTAGAAATGATAACAGTGGAACTGGAACTGGAGAGATTTCTTCCGGAAGTCAGGGGCAAGGTGATTTTGATACGGTCGGACAATTCGACAGTGGTATCATACATAAATCGCTAAGGCGTGACCAGGTCTCCAACACTGTATGAACGTGTGGAACTTGATTCAATGGTGCGGGAATTACTCAGTTGTTTTGAAAGCAGCTCACATTCCTGGGCAATTGAACATTCTGGCAGATGCTCTGTCTCGCAGACAGAGAGTTCTGCCAACAGAATGGTCTCTTAACCCTCCGGTTCTACTTGTTTGCCACAAAGGAAATGCTCAAATCATGACTTATGTCTCATCTATTCCAGATCCAAATGCCATCAATACATATGCTCTAGCAATAAGCTGGAAGGGGATGCACGTGTACGTGTATCCGGCCACCATCCTCCCAAAGGTGTTGGTGAAGGTTAGAGAGAAACCGTGCCTGGTCCTGCGAATAGCACCATTTCGGCCCAGCAGGGCGTGGTTTACGGATCTTTTGGTGGACAATCCAGTGCACCTGCCCGAGATTCCAAACATAATCACTCGGGCCAAGGGCCGCTTCCTACACGGGCGGCCCGAAATGTTCAAATTGACTGCATGGATGTTATCAAACAACATTCCATGTCGGAAGGCTTTTCTCAACAGGCTGCGAGTTTCATCGCAGCCGCGAGAAGGAGGTCAACCTTCAAGTTATATAAACATAACGTTGACAAATTTGCACAATGGTGTAAAGGATAGGATTTTAATACCTATCAATCCACTGTTCAGCAAATAGCAGACTTTCTCTGTGAGCTCTTTTTTACAGGATTAGCTCCTGTCACGATTGCTGGATACAAGTCAGCTTTGGCATCAGTTATCCCTTGTCTAGCCAACAGGGATAGTCCAGACATGGCCCAGTTAAGCGTGATGATGAAGGGAATGGGCAATCTCCAAGCAAGACAACCGGTAGAAATTCCAGCCTGCACTCTATCATTGGTGCTTAATGTGCTAACCAGCCACCCTTTCGAACCCTTGGGTTCGGTTAGTCTAAAGCATCTGGCTCTTAAAGCGGTGTTTCTATTGGCAGCTTCCTCAGCTAGAAGGCGCATTGAGATCCATGCACTTTCAGCAGAGAGGAACCATTTTATTAGCTCTGGAGAGGGTCTGCAAATGTTTCCAAGAGCAGAATTTATGTCAAAGAACCAATCTTTGTGATATCCTGGCAAACCGATTATAATACCAAAATGAACCAGGTATGATCGTGATGCCAGTGCTTTGTGTCCGGTTCATGCTTTGACCAAGTACAAGAAATGGACGGACTCTTTACGGTCTCATGAAATAACATCTAACCAAGTTTGTTCAGAGGAACTTGGTTGGCCAAATGGTTCCGCCGCCATCTTGTATGACCTACTTTTCGTGAAAACAACTTTTCCAGAAACGCTGAATGGATTCTGAAGATATGATTAGGCACTAAGGGCCATTAAACATGTTCAAGGGAAATGAATACGTAAAAAACATGGCTACGTTGGACCAATCAAAATGTCACGTGTTTGGCAGCCATATTGGATTTTTTTAGTTAATGAATTTTGAAGCCGAAACTGGTTTTATATAGGCTTTTGGGTCTGCTGATTTAAATTTTGCACTTTCGAAACCTTCGGATAATGGTTTGTCCGCTATCTTGGATCGTTCGCCCATTAAAACTGCCATACTAAAACAATAGGAAATTTAAAATGTCTTCTCGAGAACAACTGAGCCGATTTCAGTTATTTTTGGCGGGACGCACCCTTAGTACATAACGGTCAGAGTTTGTTCTAATGAAGTCTATTGGCCAATTTCGCCCAAGATCATCTTGGATTTTGCGTGATTTTTAGAATCATCCGAAATCACTTGGGGAATTGATTCAAGACTCATGAAATATCATCTAGAGCCATAGCTGAACCTAATTTCGTCAAGGGAACTTGATTGGGCAAATTGTTGAGTGACCATCTCGATTGACCTAGTTTTCATGAAAACAACTCCTGTACCACTAACGAGATCTGGCAGAAATTTGTGAGATGTTATTCGGGCCTAAGTGTATTTAAAGTTTGTCTTTAGAAAGTTGATATGTTGAAAAAACATGGGCGTCATGAATCAATCAAAATTTTGTGTTTGTCAACCATCTTGGATCTTCTGAAAATTTCTGAGAAAATCATATGAAAGACTACTTATTAACCTAGTAGGGCAGATATGTGAAAAAGAAAGCAGAAAGCATGAAATTTGGCATATGGGTGGTTTAACATATCCTAATCATAATTAGATGCAGTGCCACGTGATTCTACCAAGGAAATCCATTCAAAAATGGCGGATTCAAAATGGCCGCCTTCCCAGCAGAAAATTTGCATTACTCAAGCTCTAGACGGAGTAGAGAGATAAGATTAATGTCAAATTAGGGGTTTCATGGGTCGATCGTTATAATTATACTCACTACAATACTCTAAATATGTAAATATCAATCCTTCCATAGCGACCACCTGTGTTTGATGTCAAAAGAGGGTGGCTCTTTAAGATTTGTTATCTAAAAGATACATCTCTTGAGAACAAAAGCAATATAGCATCTAGAAATAGTTTAAGTTACTTGATTTCTTAATATCGAACCAAGTAATGGTCATTATAGATACGTTCAATTATCCTATTAGAGTATGCAAGGCGATACATGATGCTGTTGATTGTTGAACCATGATTCACAGACGTCACACACACTGTGCACCGCATGAGCACAACTGTGTACAAGATAAGTTGGATTTATAGCATTTGGATCTGCCAGTGCAAGCACATTTCACGAGTTCCCGGAATGCCTTAGATGCGTCTGCAAGCAAACTCCATTGCGGTGACCAAGTGTCTCCATCTCTGACCCAACCCCAGTCAGCTGGCGATGGCGTTTTTGCATTTGCGTGGAGTGATTGTCCCCAAAGATGACATGCCTGGAACGCAGCACGTTTGGTGTGTTGCAGCAGAGCTGCACTGGTCGGAGGAATGTTTTCTAGCTGCCTGTTGCCAAAAGCGAAAAGCCGTTTTCGTGCCTCATTAACCTTTGACAATGGTGATGTGCGTTTGTACAGTAGTATGACAAACCTCTCCAGCGTTTCCATGTCATTGTCACACAGAGACGCCGGGGCATCAAACAGTCTCCTAAATAGTGACTTGAATAGATCTGAAGTCCTCCAAACTTCCCATGCTGTCTTCTTGCCAATCCCACAAAATGCAGACACAGTGTCACACCCAGAGAAAGCATGCATAAATTGCAGTCCTTGTGACGCTTCTGCACCCAAAACTGTTGCAATGCCATGAGCTGATACATAACGGAAGGTCTTCCCATGGCCAAATGCGACCCAGAGATCACACCCATGAAGAAGGTTTGCTGTCCGTATGGCTAGGACTATGACGTCTGTATCTGTAGCATGAATCATTATTGTTTGATAACCTTGGTGATATGCATGGAAGGCGTGGAGCAACATTCTACCATCTGCTTCATCTTGCATGCATGGCGCGAGTTGTGAGACGTCATGCTCTGGCCTCATCAGCACATTTTCCTCACATGTTGTGACGAGTATCTTTCCTTCTGGTCGCTCGAATGACTCCAATGTATGTGCGAGAAAGGTGAAGAGGTCTGTTTTGTTTGCACCAACTCGTAGGAAAGTTTTCCAGTTTTGAGGGAGTCTTGTACTTGATGCAACACGAAGAGCTTCACCATGTCCCCGTAATTCTCTAGCATGTGTCTTCAAGCTTCCCGCCTTATACACTTCCCATAAAACATCCAATCTTTTAACCATCTGTATTTGTCTAGCAATGTGTGGGAGGATGACGTGCTCTGCAAAATCTCCAAATGTGTTCACAACCACGTTTTATTTCTTGGGATCTAGATTATGCATCATAGCTGCTCCGTCAATGATCTTCACTTCAACCTCTGGACAATCAGCTGCATGAGCTACTAATGCTTCCAAACATCCCATCAGATCTGATTTGCTGCCTTGGCGCATTGTGTTGCTCTCAGCAAGTGATTGGGGCCATGGATGATTCTCATGCTCAAAGAATGAATCAAGGTCTCCGTCTCTGGATTGGCAGGAAATGTACAGTCTAGAGAATAACTGTACATCTCTCTTCATTGCAACAAGCGTCTTGTTGGTTCTGGTACTCTCCTCTGTTTTGATTTGAACAAAGCCAAATTGTCCTTTTGTATTGGGTCATATACCGATTTTTATGATACAGATAGTCGATCTGCGACGAATGCGTGGTACTGTCTGATGCCTAGTTCTTCTGCTGTTCGGATCGCATTCACTACAGACTTGGACATAATGACTTTGGTATCTAGAGTCACTAAGTCAAAACTGGCATCTAAAAATGGGTTTCCCATTTCCTCGATTGCATCAATAAGACAAATTGTGTTTAAAGCAAACAATTTCTGCTTACTCGGAATCTGCTCATGGTGACAGTTATCATTGATATTTCTGTGTGTATGTTTCACTTTGTACTCGCTGATCATCCTTCCTATTTCTGGGCCTGACACCATCCATCATTTCAAAGCAGCTTCATTTTCTGTGATTCCGATAATTCCAGCATCGCCCTTCAGAATAGCATTTTGCTGCTCGTGGATTTGATCATGTGCCAAGGCTGAGAACGTGTGAGCCGTTTTCTGAGTAACGAAGTTTCCTTCAACAAATTTCTTATGTACAAGTGGGCATCGGTTCTCAAGTTGCAACAGATCAGCCTTTTGTAGTTACCTTAGCTGTTGTCATCACTGCCACCCATCCACTGTTGCTTAGCCAGTCTCCCAACACATTGAGTAGCGCCATCTCAATGTGAAGTCCACCATCATCACCACATACTTATCCTCACCATATAGAAGGGTCCAAGACCATTGTATCTTCTTTGCAATAGCATACAAAGGCTGATCAAGAGTGATGACTGGCACCTGTCCATGATTGATATGCTGTGTAGCTTGCTGAATTAAATCCATACCATGTTTCACCATTGCCAAACTATGAGCGTTGTCACGAAAGAGTGGCAAAAGTCCAGTAATTGCTGGCGGAGGTGGAACATCTTGCAAACTAGCAAAGTGAGCTGCCCGCGATATGTCATCTGTCCCATACATCGCCCTCGATCAAGTGTTCGTTTATCTTGTCCAGCCATGCAATTTGAGTCTTATCTAAGATTAATATGGTATCACCGGGAATCAAAGGATCAACAGCTCGAGAAGGCAGAGGATTATCACTTGGGAAAGCAGCTGGATTCACAACTGTGTACGTCTCGGGTAATGGATGGATGGTGGGGTGGATTTTTGTACAACGTTTGGTGTCAATTGTTCAAGAGTTAGAATGACCCCAGTATTTGTGTCTGAACAATGTTGTGTTAATGAGATTGCTGTCCCATAGAATGCAGTTCGTGCTGATGTGGATGTAGGATTATGGTCTATGTTATCAAGGTTCCCAGTTGTGAACAGATTACCATGCAAGTTAGTCGGACAAAGGACCCCATCCTTTTTAAACATGTCTATAGTCTTATTTCCTACATCTGTCGAGAGCTGCATGACGTGATCATAGGATACTGAAAGTCCATGTCTGAAGAGTTTATCCACAAGCTCCCGCTTTCGCGTTTTGGCATGAATTAGTAGGCCTAGGTAGTGGCAATGCTGTTTCACGATCAGGATTATGGCGAGTTCCCATACTGCTTTTACGCACTCTTTTAATGGCATTAAAGATGAGTAGCTGGGTCAATGACGACACCTCCCCCTTGATAGTTTGGGAATTCTCATTTTGATTATGAATGTTGGTACCACCAAGTATCATCTGAACTAAAGTAACAAGTGATTGAGGTAAGTTGTCATACTGGTCAGCATCAAGTGAACCCTTGCAATCATACTTAATCTGAAAAATCTCTTTGCAGACTATTTTAGCTGCCCTCATCAACGCAATTGCATCACTATCAGAATCATTTTTGGTGGCTGGTAATAGAGCATCGCCTATGTCTTTCTTGAATGTGAGAATCACTTCATAGTTACTCTTGTTTGACTCCACATTTGACATTTTCGACAAGATCTTTTCCTTCAACCTGGTAGAGTTAATCCTACTTGGCATAGCACCACCAAGTTGTTCAAGACAGCGAGTGTATAATCGTGTTAAATCAGAAAGCTTAAATATGCTGCCAATAGGATGCTCAGAGGCTTGACGATCTTCCATGTATGATATTAGCTCTGCAAGAGCAACAGAGTCAGGTTTCATATCGTCAGCAATATCAGATTCACTTCTCAAAAGAGATCGATGTCGTGTGTATAGTTTGGTCAAACAAGTCTTGTAGTAAATAGCATCCAATGCTGTCATGTCTCCAGATGACATTTTAGCAAGAAGTTTTGTATCTCTCAGTTCTGTCACTATTTTGTGTATGTTTTGGTCAAATTTTTCTGTTGCGGCTCTATGAATGTCATGCTCTATCGGTTGGTCACAGAAAAGCACAGTGGTTGAGTGGGTTCATTTATACTTGGCATAGTGAAATTAGACCTCAATCTAGATTTGACTGGTGACCTGAGATCCTCGCTGGATTCTAATTTTGCATTTCTATTCACGGCGCGATCAACCCGAGCCCGGCTACAGAGATGCCAACAAGATTTGTGCCACCTAGCACAGTTTTCTATGAGCGTCTCCACAATTCCAGATCCATCATTCAACCTACATAGATCCAGGTATGGTGGAAGGGCATGGAGTTGCTGTAGCCTATCAAGGTTATCAGCTAATGACCTATAACTCGTAATCACATTGTCACGATTTGTGTTACTACATGGATCTATGAGATGCTCCGTTGTGGACTGCTGGCAAATAACACACGGGGACCAGTTCATGTGTGCTAAATCCACTGTGGGATCAGATGTCAATTTTACTTTCTTTGACATATTGACTTGAATGTGAGAATATAATAGGCTATTGTCTCTGTCTATAAGCAGAGCACAATACGCATGTGAGTGATTGCTATGCAGCTATGTATTCTCCTGATATATTTAAATAGTCAGTGTGAGTTTAGGAAACTACAATAATTATATGGAAATCCGCAACGAAATAATGCTTGGCAAAGCGAGCGGCTGGCATACAATTACTTTTACTGGAGAAAACGTGTAGACCAATTGTTTTGAGTAGCGAAAGCTTGTTTCTAAAATGTTCCGCCCAGAACATGTGTCTACAAACGTTTAGCAATAATACTACTAATTTACAAATGTTACGACGACGACGACGACGACGACGATGACGACGATGATGATGACGACCACAACAACAACAACAATAATAATAATAATAATAATAATAATAATAATAATAATAATAATAATAATAATATATTTTTCAGCATGTTTATCTATTTAGAGTATTGTAATGGGTAAAACCATAACCAGTAACCCAAGAAACCCTTAATCTGACATCAATTCCAGCCCTCTACTCCATCTAGAACTTGAGTAATGAAGATTTTATGCTGGTAAGGCGGCCATTTTGAATCCGCCATTTTGAATGGGTTCCCTTGGTAGAATCACGTGGTGCCGCATCTAATTATGTTCAGCATACCGTAAACCACCTATATGCCAAATTTCATGCTTTCTGCCAGAATGGAACATCTTACCTCGAATTTGTTACATATCCGCCCCACTAACCACTGAGGCAGTTTTAATAAAACTTGTCTAAACCTTGTTCATAGGAATTAGATTGGTAAATTTTTCCAATGGTCATCTCATTTTATTCATTTGTGCCAGTGGCCAGTAATTCCAGGTGAAAGATACAGGCCCCTTGGGCCTCTTATTTCCAAACACGGGGTAAAACTTGGCAAAAAACGTGACAATTTATGAGAAGGTACATGTAATGGTTAAAAACCCCATCAAATTGACTTCAGGACCATAATTTTAGAATAGTTACATGCATTTATGTTAAATTTGTTAATCAATACATTGTGATAGGACATCACATGGAATTGTGTACCAACAAATTCCATCCATATTTGCCAGGGTTATCTTCCTTAGAAACTTAAAATCTATAAAAAATCAGTTTTCTTTTGTAAAATTCTAGAAGGCATTCATAGAGTTGCGTCAAATTTGGAACATATATACCACTAGAAAATACTTGTAAATGTTCTGGTTAAGTTACAGTTCTATTTGGATCCAGACACTAGCATTCACATTTAGTGTCATTGATAAGAAGTCTGCATAGTACAGATAGATACATTCATCCGTGGTTAAAGATGTTAATTTTTATCCAGTAAGTTAATTATCCCCAACTTTTAGGAAAGCGAGGGAATTATGTTATCACTTCCATCCGTTCATCCATCCATCACAATTTACAATTTAATCACAAAAGCCTAAGATAGATCACTGATATTCTGATTAAAACGGATGAAAGATAAGATAACTCTGACATGTTTCAATACCTGTAATTTCAGTTCCTTCTACTCCATCTTTACCATCAACACCTCCATCAACAAGTGTTAATACAGACTTTGAAATGAGCTGGCTAAAGACTGGTGGTCGTGCCGATACATTCACGATCACTGTGACTGGTGCTAATGCACCGAATATTACAAATGTGAATGTTGTAGATGGAAAGAATGACTACAGTACATCTATAGGAACCCTGATAGCTGGAGAGCAATACACTATTGTCATCTATTCAGTGTCACATTCAGTACAGTCATCATCACCATTAAGTTTCATGGTAACTGTGTGTAAGTATCTCTGTCATTATCCACACACTACTTTGTGAAAGCAGGGGTTGGGCTGGATGAGATTATGGGCATGCTTCTGGCAATCCATATGTCCATGCATACATCCATTTGTCTGTGCTTAACGATGTTGATTTGCATTCAGTACATTAATTAACGCACGCACACAAACGCACGCACGCATGCACTCACATGCACGCACACACATGCACTCATGCACACACTCAGATGCACGCACGCACGCACGCATGCAGACAGCCGCATGCATGCACGCACGCACGCACACACACACACACACTTAATGAAATTTCTTCAGTGTCAATCACATTAATACAAGGTTTGTCCTTGTTCCTGATAGCATCAATAGCAGACCTAAGAAATAGTCTCCATCCCTGCATCCATATTTCCTTGTGTCTGAATTGATTTCCTGGCAATAGCTCTAAGCGGCATACATGGATCAGATTCAAGTTTTGTGCCAAGGCGTCAGTCCAGTGAGCTAAAATTGTGTGTTAGTGAAATTTCTCTATATTCGTCCCCATATACAATAAAATGCATTTAAAGATCTGCTTTCCAGAGTATATCACTTGAAATCCTGCTTGAATTCACTAAATACTTTGTACAGTAAAACACTATTATTTATGCACCATTGGATGCAGATTTTAATAAGATTTCATGAAAAAGGTTTATTGGGTATTTTGTGAAAAGTAAATAAAATACAGCATTTTTAGCTCACCTGGCCTGGATGGGCGATTTCAATTATATTTGCTAGGTAGCATCCTTCAGGCATAGGGATCCAAGTTTGTTTAACGGAGGCCGAGCAACCTATTTGGCAGGTGGCCATCTTGGATTTGGCCTATTTATAGAAATGGCTTTAAAAAGCTCATGAAATAACATCTAACCATGTTTGTTCAGAGGAACTTGATTGACCAAATGGTTCCACCGCCATCTTGTATGACCTACTTTTCTCGAAAACAACTGCTCCAAAACCGCTGAATGGATTCAGAAGATATGATTAGGCACTAAGGGCCATTAAAGCCTGTTGAATGGAAATTGATATGTAAAAAATATGGCCACCATGGACCAATCAAAATGTCATGTTTGGCAGCCATATTGGATTTTTTACTTAATGAATTTTGAAGCCGAAACTGGTTTTATATAGGCTTTTGTGTCTGCTGATTTAAATTTTGCACTTTCAAAACTTTCGGATAATGGTTTGTCGACCATCATGGATCGTTTGACCATTAAACATGCCAAACTAAAACAATAGGAAATTTAAAATGTCTTCTCGAGAACTTCTGAGCCGATTTCTATTATTTTTTACTGTTAGCACCCTTAGTACATAAAGGTCTGAATTTGTTCAAATGAAGCTTATTGGCCAATTTCGCCCAAGATCATCTTGGATTTTGCGTGATTTTTAGATTCATCCGAAATCACTTGGGGGATTGATTCAAGACTCATGAAATATCATCTAGAGCCATAGTTGAACCTAATTTGGTCAAGGAAACTTGATTGGGCAAATTGTTCGGTGGCCATCTCGGTTGACCTAGTTTTCCTGAAAACAACTCCTGTACCACTAACTAGATCTGGCGGAAATTTGTGAGATGTGATTCGGGCCTAAGTGTCATTACAGTTTCTCTTTAGAAAGTTGATATGTTGAAAAAACATGGGCGTCACGGATCAATCACAATTTTGTGTTTGTCAACCATCTTGAATCTTCTGAAAATTTCTGAGAAAATCATATAAAAGACTACTTATTAACCACAGGTAGTTTTAATAAAACTTGTCTAAACCTTGTTTATAGGAATTAGATTGGTAAATTTTTCCAATGGTCATCTCATTTTATTCATTTGTGCCAGTGGCCAGTAATTCCAGGTGAAAGATACAGGCCCCTTGGGCCTCTTATTTCCAAACACGGGGTAAAACTTGGCAAAAAACGTGACAATTTATGAGAAGGTACTTGTAGTGGTTAAAAAACCCATCAAATTGACTTCAGGACCATAATTTTAGAATAGCTACATGCATTTATGTTACATTTGTTAGTCAATACATTGTGATAGGACATCACATGTAATTGTGTACCAACAAATTCCATCCATATTTGCCAGGGTTATCTTCCTTAGAAACTTAAAATCTATAAAAAAAATCAGTTTTCTTTTGTAAAATTCTAGAAGACATGCATAGAGTTGCGTCAAATTTGGAACATATATACCACTGTAGAAAATACTTGTAAATGTTCTGGTTAAGTTACAGTTCTATTTGGATCCAGACACTAGCATTCACATTTAGTGTCATTGATAAAAAGTCTACATAGTACAGATAGATACATTCATCTGTGGTGAAAGATGTTAATTTTTATCCAGTAAGTTAATTATCCCCAACTTTTAGGGAAGCGAGGGAATTATGTTATCACTTCCATCCGTTCATCCATCCATCACAATTTACAATTTAATCACAAAAGCCTAAGATAGATCACTGATATTCTGATTAAAACGGATGAAAGATAAGATAACTCTGACACGTTTCAATACCTGTAATTTCAGTTCCTTCTACTCCATCTTTACCATCAACACCTCCATCAACAAGTGTTAATACAGACTTTGAAATGAGCTGGCTAAAGACTGGTGGTCGTGCCGATACATTCACGATCACTGTGACTGGTGCTAATGCACCGACTATTACAAATGTGAATGTTGTAGATGGAAAGAATGACTACAGTACATCTATAGGAACCCTGATAGCTGGAGAGCAATATACTATTGTCATCTATTCAGTGTCACATTCAGTACAGTCATCATCACCATTAAGTTTCACGGTAACTGTGAGTAAGTATCTCTGTCATTATCCACACACTACTTTGTGAAAGCAAGGTTTGGGCTGGACGAGATCATGGGCATGCTTCTGGCAATCCATATGTCCATGCATACATTCATTTGTCTGTGCTTAAAGATGTTGATTTGCATTCAGTACATTAATTAACGCACGCGCGCACGCACACAAACGCACGCACACAAATGCACGCACGCATGCAGTCACATGCACGCACACACATTCACTCATGCACACTCGCACGCACGCACGCACACACGCATGCAGACAGCCGCATTCATGCACGCACGCACACGCACACACACACACGCTTAATGAAATTTCTTCAGTGTCAATCACATTAATAAAAGGTTTGTCCTTGTTCCTGATAGCATCAATAGCAGACCTATGAAATAGTCCCCATCCCTACATCCATATTTCCTTGTGTCTGAATTGATTTCCTGGCAATAGCTCTAAGTGGCATACATGGATCAGATTCAAGTTTTATGCCAAGGCGTCAGTCCAGTGAGCTAAAATTGTGTGTTAGTGAAATTTCTCTATATTCGTCCCCATATACAATAAAATGCATTTAAAGATCTGCTTTCCAGAGTATATCACTTGAAATCCTGCTTGAATTCACTAAATACTTTGTACAGTAAAACACTATTATTTATGCACCATTGGATGCAGATTTTAATAAGATTTCATGAAAAGGGTTTATTGGGTATTTTGTGAAAAGTAAATAAAATACAGCATTTTTAGCTCACCTGGCCTGGATGGTCGATTTCAATTATATTTGCTAGGTAGCATCCTTCAGACATAGGGATCCAAGTTTGTTCATCGGAGGCCGAGCAACCTATTTGGCAGGTGGCCATCTTGGATTTGGCCTATTTATAGAAATGGCTTTAAAAAGCTCATGAAATAACATCTAACCATGTTTGTTCAGAGGAACTTGATTGACCAAATGGTTCCACCGCCATCTTGTATGACCTACTTTTCTCGAAAACAACTGCTCCAAAACCGCTGAATGGATTCAGAAGATATGATTAGGCACTAAGGGCCATTAAAGCCTGTTCAATGGAAATTAATATGTAAAAAATATGGCCACCATGGACCAATCAAAATGTCGTGTTTGGCAGCCATATTGGATTTTTTACTTAATGAATTTTGAAGCCGAAACTGGTTTTATATAGGATTTTGTGTCTGCTGATTTAAATTTTGCACTTTCAAAACTTTCGGATAATGGTTTGTCGACCATCATGGATCGTTTGACCATTAAACACGCCAAACTAAAACAATAGGAAATTTAAAATGTCTTCTCGAGAACTACTGAGCCGATTTCTATTATTTTTGACTGGAAGCACCCTTAGTACATAAAGGTCCGAATTTGTTCAAATGAAGCCTATTGGCCAATTTCGCCCAAGATCATCTTGGATTTTGCGTGATTTTTAGAATCATCTGAAATGACTTGGGGGATTGATTCAAGACTCATGAAATATCATCTAGAGCCATAGTTGAACCTAATTTGGTCAAGGAAACTTGATTGGGCAAATTGTTCGGTGGCCATCTCGGTTGACCTAGTTTTCATGAAAACAACTCCTGTACCACTAACTAGATCTGGCGGAAATTTGTGAGATGTGATTCGGGCCTAAGTGTCATTACAGTTTCTCTTTAGAAAGTTGATATGTTGAAAAAACATGGGCGTCACGGATCAATCACAATTTTGTGTTTGTCAACCATCTTGGATCTACTGAAAATTTCTGAGAAAATCATATAAAAGACTACTTATTAACCACAGGTAGTTTTAATAAAACTTGTCTAAACCTTGTTTATAGGAATTAGATTGGTAAATTTTTCCAATGGTCATCTCATTTTATTCATTTGTGCCAGTGGCCAGTAATTCCAGGTGAAAGATACAGGCCCCTTGGGCCTCTTATTTCCAAACACGGGGTAAAACTTGGCAAAAAACGTGACAATTTATGAGAAGGTACTTGTAGTGGTTAAAAACCCCAGCAAATTGACTTCAGGACCATAATTTTAGAATAGCTACATGCATTTATGTTACATTTGTTAGTCAATACATTGTGATAGGACATCACATGTAATTGTGTACCAACAAATTCCATCCATATTTGCCAGGGTTATCTTCCTTAGAAACTTAAAATCTGTAAAAAATCAGTTTTCTTTAGTAAAATTCTAGAAGGCATGCATAGAGTTGCGTCAAATTTGGAACATATATACCACTGTAGAAAATACTTGTAAATGTTCTGGTTAAGTTACAGTTCTATTTGGATCCAGACACTAGCATTCACATTTAGTGTCATTGATAAAAAGTCTGCATAGTACAGATAGATACATTCATCCGTGGTTAAAGATGTTAATTTTTATCCAGTAAGTTAATTATCCCCAACTTTTAGGAAAGCGAGGGAATTATGTTATCACTTCCATCCGTTCATCCATCCATCACAATTTACAATTTAATCACAAAAGCCTAAGATAGATCACTGATATTCTGATTAAAATGGATGAAAGATACGGTAACTCTGACATGTTTCAATACCTGTAATTTCAGTTCCTTCTACTCCATCTTTACCATCAACACCTCCATCAACAAGTGTTAATACAGACTTTGAAATGAGCTGGCTAAAGACTGGTGGTCGTGCCGATACATTCACGATCACTGTGACTGGTGCTAATGCACCGAATATTACAAATGTGAATGTTGTAGATGGAAAGAATGACTACAGTACATCTATAGGAACCCTGATAGCTGGAGAGCAATACACTATTGTCATCTATTCAGTGTCACATTCAGTACAGGCATCATCGCCATTAAGTTTCATGGTAACTGTGTGTAAGTATCTCTGTCATTATCCACACACTACTTTGTGAAAGCAGGGGTTGGGCTGGATGAGATTATGGGCATGCTTCTGGCAATCCATATGTCCATGCATACATCCATTTGTCTGTCCTTAACGATGTTGATTTGCATTCAGTACATTAATTAACGCACGCACACAAACGCACGCACGCATGCACTCACATGCACGCACACACATGCACTCATGCACACACTCAGATGCACGCACGCACGCACGCATGCAGACAGCCGCATGCATGCACGCACGCACGCACACACACACACACACACACACACACTTAATGAAATTTCTTCAGTGTCAATCACATTAATACAAGGTTTGTCCTTGTTCCTGATAGCATCAATAGCAGACCTAAGAAATAGTCTCCATCCCTGCATCCATATTTCCTTGTGTCTGAATTGATTTCCTGGCAATAGCTCTAAGCGGCATACATGGATCAGATTCAAGTTTTGTGCCAAGGCGTCAGTCCAGTGAGCTAAAATTGTGTGTTAGTGAAATTTCTCTATATTCGTCCCCATATACAATAAAATGCATTTAAAGATCTGCTTTCCAGAGTATATCACTTGAAATCCTGCTTGAATTCACTAAATACTTTGTACAGTAAAACACTATTATTTATGCACCATTGGATGCAGATTTTAATAAGATTTCATGAAAAAGGTTTATTGGGTATTTTGTGAAAAGTAAATAAAATACAGCATTTTTAGCTCACCTGGCCTGGATGGGCGATTTCAATTATATTTGCTAGGTAGCATCCTTCAGGCATAGGGATCCAAGTTTGTTTAACGGAGGCCGAGCAACCTATTTGGCAGGTGGCCATCTTGGATTTGGCCTATTTATAGAAATGGCTTTAAAAAGCTCATGAAATAACATCTAACCATGTTTGTTCAGAGGAACTTGATTGACCAAATGGTTCCACCGCCATCTTGTATGACCTACTTTTCTCGAAAACAACTGCTCCAAAACCGCTGAATGGATTCAGAAGATATGATTAGGCACTAAGGGCCATTAAAGCCTGTTGAATGGAAATTGATATGTAAAAAATATGGCCACCATGGACCAATCAAAATGTCATGTTTGGCAGCCATATTGGATTTTTTACTTAATGAATTTTGAAGCCGAAACTGGTTTTATATAGGCTTTTGTGTCTGCTGATTTAAATTTTGCACTTTCAAAACTTTCGGATAATGGTTTGTCGACCATCATGGATCGTTTGACCATTAAACATGCCAAACTAAAACAATAGGAAATTTAAAATGTCTTCTCGAGAACTTCTGAGCCGATTTCTATTATTTTTTACTGTTAGCATCCTTAGTACATAAAGGTCTGAATTTGTTCAAATGAAGCTTATTGGCCAATTTCGCCCAAGATCATCTTGGATTTTGCGTGATTTTTAGATTCATCCGAAATCACTTGGGGGATTGATTCAAGACTCATGAAATATCATCTAGAGCCATAGTTGAACCTAATTTGGTCAAGGAAACTTGATTGGGCAAATTGTTCGGTGGCCATCTCGGTTGACCTAGTTTTCCTGAAAACAACTCCTGTACCACTAACTAGATCTGGCGGAAATTTGTGAGATGTGATTCGGGCCTAAGTGTCATTACAGTTTCTCTTTAGAAAGTTGATATGTTGAAAAAACATGGGCGTCACGGATCAATCACAATTTTGTGTTTGTCAACCATCTTGAATCTTCTGAAAATTTCTGAGAAAATCATATAAAAGACTACTTATTAACCATAGGTAGTTTTAATAAAACTTGTCTAAACCTTGTTTATAGGAATTAGATTGGTAAATTTTTCCAATGGTCATCTCATTTTATTCATTTGTGCCAGTGGCCAGTAATTCCAGGTGAAAGATACAGGCCCCTTGGGCCTCTTATTTCCAAACACGGGGTAAAACTTGGCAAAAAACGTGACAATTTATGAGAAGGTACTTGTAGTGGTTAAAAAACCCATCAAATTGACTTCAGGACCATAATTTTAGAATAGCTACATGCATTTATGTTACATTTGTTAGTCAATACATTGTGATAGGACATCACATGTAATTGTGTACCAACAAATTCCATCCATATTTGCCAGGGTTATCTTCCTTAGAAACTTAAAATCTATAAAAAAAAATCAGTTTTCTTTTGTAAAATTCTAGAAGACATGCATAGAGTTGCGTCAAATTTGGAACATATATACCACTGTAGAAAATACTTGTAAATGTTCTGGTTAAGTTACAGTTCTATTTGGATCCAGACACTAGCATTCACATTTAGTGTCATTGATAAAAAGTCTACATAGTACAGATAGATACATTCATCTGTGGTGAAAGATGTTAATTTTTATCCAGTAAGTTAATTATCCCCAACTTTTAGGGAAGCGAGGGAATTATGTTATCACTTCCATCCGTTCATCCATCCATCACAATTTACAATTTAATCACAAAAGCCTAAGATAGATCACTGATATTCTGATTAAAACGGATGAAAGATAAGATAACTCTGACATGTTTCAATACCTGTAATTTCAGTTCCTTCTACTCCATCTTTACCATCAACACCTCCATCAACAAGTGTTAATACAGACTTTGAAATGAGCTGGCTAAAGACTGGTGGTCGTGCCGATACATTCACGATCACTGTGACTGGTGCTAATGCACCGAATATTACAAATGTGAATGTTGTAGATGGAAAGAATGACTACAGTACATCTATAGGAACCCTGATAGCTGGAGAGCAATACACTATTGTCATCTATTCAGTGTCAAATTCAGTACAGTCATCATCACCATTAAGTTTCATGGTAACTGTGAGTAAGTATCGCTGTCATTATCCACACACTACTTTGTGAAAGCAAGGTTTGGGCTGGACGAGATCATGGGCATGCTTCTGGCAATCCATATGTCCATGCATACATCCATTTGTCTGTGCTTAAAGATGTTGATTTGCATTCAGTACATTAATTAACGCACGCACGCACGCACACAAACGCACGCACACAAATGCACGCACGCATGCACTCACATGCACGCACACACATTCACTCATGCACACTCGCACGCACGCACGCACACACGCATGCAGACAGCCGCATTCATGCACGCACGCACACACACACACACACACGCTTAATGAAATTTCTTCAGTGTCAATCACATTAATAAAAGGTTTGTCCTTGTTCCTGATAGCATCAATAGCAGACCTATGAAATAGTCCCCATCCCTACATCCATATTTCCTTGTGTCTGAATTGATTTCCTGGCAATAGCTCTAAGTGGCATACATGGATCAGATTCAAGTTTTATGCCAAGGCGTCAGTCCAGTGAGCTAAAATTGTGTGTTAGTGAAATTTCTCTATATTCGTCCCCATATACAATAAAATGCATTTAAAGATCTGCTTTCCAGAGTATATCACTTGAAATCCTGCTTGAATTCACTAAATACTTTGTACAGTAAAACACTATTATTTATGCACCATTGGATGCAGATTTTAATAAGATTTCATGAAAAGGGTTTATTGGGTATTTTGTGAAAAGTAAATAAAATACAGCATTTTTAGCTCACCTGGCCTGGATGGTCGATTTCAATTATATTTGCTAGGTAGCATCCTTCAGACATAGGGATCCAAGTTTGTTCATCGGAGGCCGAGCAACCTATTTGGCAGGTGGCCATCTTGGATTTGGCCTATTTATAGAAATGGCTTTAAAAAGCTCATGAAATAACATCTAACCATGTTTGTTCAGAGGAACTTGATTGACCAAATGGTTCCACCGCCATCTTGTATGACCTACTTTTCTCGAAAACAACTGCTCCAAAACCGCTGAATGGATTCAGAAGATATGATTAGGCACTAAGGGCCATTAAAGCCTGTTCAATGGAAATTAATATGTAAAAAATATGGCCACCATGGACCAATCAAAATGTCGTGTTTGGCAGCCATATTGGATTTTTTACTTAATGAATTTTGAAGCCGAAACTGGTTTTATATAGGATTTTGTGTCTGCTGATTTAAATTTTGCACTTTCAAAACTTTCGGATAATGGTTTGTCGACCATCATGGATCGTTTGACCATTAAACACGCCAAACTAAAACAATAGGAAATTTAAAATGTCTTCTCGAGAACTACTGAGCCGATTTCTATTATTTTTGACTGGAAGCACCCTTAGTACATAAAGGTCCGAATTTGTTCAAATGAAGCCTATTGGCCAATTTCGCCCAAGATCATCTTGGATTTTGCGTGATTTTTAGAATCATCTGAAATGACTTGGGGGATTGATTCAAGACTCATGAAATATCATCTAGAGCCATAGTTGAACCTAATTTGGTCAAGGAAACTTGATTGGGCAAATTGTTCGGTGGCCATCTCGGTTGACCTAGTTTTCATGAAAACAACTCCTGTACCACTAACTAGATCTGGCGGAAATTTGTGAGATGTGATTCGGGCCTAAGTGTCATTACAGTTTCTCTTTAGAAAGTTGATATGTTGAAAAAACATGGGCGTCACGGATCAATCACAATTTTGTGTTTGTCAACCATCTTGGATCTACTGAAAATTTCTGAGAAAATCATATAAAAGACTACTTATTAACCACAGGTAGTTTTAATAAAACTTGTCTAAACCTTGTTTATAGGAATTAGATTGGTAAATTTTTCCAATGGTCATCTCATTTTATTCATTTGTGCCAGTGGCCAGTAATTCCAGGTGAAAGATACAGGCCCCTTGGGCCTCTTATTTCCAAACACGGGGTAAAACTTGGCAAAAAACGTGACAATTTATGAGAAGGTACTTGTAGTGGTTAAAAACCCCAGCAAATTGACTTCAGGACCATAATTTTAGAATAGCTACATGCATTTATGTTACATTTGTTAGTCAATACATTGTGATAGGACATCACATGTAATTGTGTACCAACAAATTCCATCCATATTTGCCAGGGTTATCTTCCTTAGAAACTTAAAATCTGTAAAAAATCAGTTTTCTTTAGTAAAATTCTAGAAGGCATGCATAGAGTTGCGTCAAATTTGGAACATATATACCACTGTAGAAAATACTTGTAAATGTTCTGGTTAAGTTACAGTTCTATTTGGATCCAGACACTAGCATTCACATTTAGTGTCATTGATAAAAAGTCTGCATAGTACAGATAGATACATTCATCCGTGGTTAAAGATGTTAATTTTTATCCAGTAAGTTAATTATCCCCAACTTTTAGGAAAGCGAGGGAATTATGTTATCACTTCCATCCGTTCATCCATCCATCACAATTTACAATTTAATCACAAAAGCCTAAGATAGATCACTGATATTCTGATTAAAATGGATGAAAGATACGGTAACTCTGACATGTTTCAATACCTGTAATTTCAGTTCCTTCTACTCCATCTTTACCATCAACAACTCCATCAACAAGTGTTAATACAGACTTTGAAATGAGCTGGCTAAAGACTGGTGGTCGTGCCGATACATTCACGATCACTGTGACTGGTGCTAATGCACCGAATATTACAAATGTGAATGTTGTAGATGGAAAGAATGACTACAGTACATCTATAGGAACCCTGATAGCTGGAGAGCAATACACTATTGTCATCTATTCAGTGTCACATTCAGTACAGGCATCATCGCCATTAAGTTTCATGGTAACTGTGTGTAAGTATCTCTGTCATTATCCACACACTACTTTGTGAAAGCAGGGGTTGGGCTGGATGAGATTATGGGCATGCTTCTGGCAATCCATATGTCCATGCATACATCCATTTGTCTGTGCTTAACGATGTTGATTTGCATTCAGTACATTAATTAACGCACGCACACAAACGCACGCACGCATGCACTCACATGCACGCACACACATGCACTCATGCACACACTCAGATGCACGCACGCACGCACGCATGCAGACAGCCGCATGCATGCACGCACGCACGCACACACACACACACACACACACACTTAATGAAATTTCTTCAGTGTCAATCACATTAATATAAGGTTTGTCCTTGTTCCTGATAGCATCAATAGCAGACCTAAGAAATAGTCTCCATCCCTGCATCCATATTTCCTTGTGTCTGAATTGATTTCCTGGCAATAGCTCTAAGCGGCATACATGGATCAGATTCAAGTTTTGTGCCAAGGCGTCAGTCCAGTGAGCTAAAATTGTGTGTTAGTGAAATTTCTCTATATTCGTCCCCATATACAATAAAATGCATTTAAAGATCTGCTTTCCAGAGTATATCACTTGAAATCCTGCTTGAATTCACTAAATACTTTGTACAGTAAAACACTATTATTTATGCACCATTGGATGCAGATTTTAATAAGATTTCATGAAAAAGGTTTATTGGGTATTTTGTGAAAAGTAAATAAAATACAGCATTTTTAGCTCACCTGGCCTGGATGGGCGATTTCAATTATATTTGCTAGGTAGCATCCTTCAGGCATAGGGATCCAAGTTTGTTTAACGGAGGCCGAGCAACCTATTTGGCAGGTGGCCATCTTGGATTTGGCCTATTTATAGAAATGGCTTTAAAAAGCTCATGAAATAACATCTAACCATGTTTGTTCAGAGGAACTTGATTGACCAAATGGTTCCACCGCCATCTTGTATGACCTACTTTTCTCGAAAACAACTGCTCCAAAACCGCTGAATGGATTCAGAAGATATGATTAGGCACTAAGGGCCATTAAAGCCTGTTGAATGGAAATTGATATGTAAAAAATATGGCCACCATGGACCAATCAAAATGTCATGTTTGGCAGCCATATTGGATTTTTTACTTAATGAATTTTGAAGCCGAAACTGGTTTTATATAGGCTTTTGTGTCTGCTGATTTAAATTTTGCACTTTCAAAACTTTCGGATAATGGTTTGTCGACCATCATGGATCGTTTGACCATTAAACATGCCAAACTAAAACAATAGGAAATTTAAAATGTCTTCTCGAGAACTTCTGAGCCGATTTCTATTATTTTTTACTGTTAGCATCCTTAGTACATAAAGGTCTGAATTTGTTCAAATGAAGCTTATTGGCCAATTTCGCCCAAGATCATCTTGGATTTTGCGTGATTTTTAGATTCATCCGAAATCACTTGGGGGATTGATTCAAGACTCATGAAATATCATCTAGAGCCATAGTTGAACCTAATTTGGTCAAGGAAACTTGATTGGGCAAATTGTTCGGTGGCCATCTCGGTTGACCTAGTTTTCCTGAAAACAACTCCTGTACCACTAACTAGATCTGGCGGAAATTTGTGAGATGTGATTCGGGCCTAAGTGTCATTACAGTTTCTCTTTAGAAAGTTGATATGTTGAAAAAACATGGGCGTCACGGATCAATCACAATTTTGTGTTTGTCAACCATCTTGAATCTTCTGAAAATTTCTGAGAAAATCATATAAAAGACTACTTATTAACCACAGGTAGTTTTAATAAAACTTGTCTAAACCTTGTTTATAGGAATTAGATTGGTAAATTTTTCCAATGGTCATCTCATTTTATTCATTTGTGCCAGTGGCCAGTAATTCCAGGTGAAAGATACAGGCCCCTTGGGCCTCTTATTTCCAAACACGGGGTAAAACTTGGCAAAAAACGTGACAATTTATGAGAAGGTACTTGTAGTGGTTAAAAAACCCATCAAATTGACTTCAGGACCATAATTTTAGAATAGCTACATGCATTTATGTTACATTTGTTAGTCAATACATTGTGATAGGACATCACATGTAATTGTGTACCAACAAATTCCATCCATATTTGCCAGGGTTATCTTCCTTAGAAACTTAAAATCTATAAAAAAAATCAGTTTTCTTTTGTAAAATTCTAGAAGACATGCATAGAGTTGCGTCAAATTTGGAACATATATACCACTGTAGAAAATACTTGTAAATGTTCTGGTTAAGTTACAGTTCTATTTGGATCCAGACACTAGCATTCACATTTAGTGTCATTGATAAAAAGTCTACATAGTACAGATAGATACATTCATCTGTGGTGAAAGATGTTAATTTTTATCCAGTAAGTTAATTATCCCCAACTTTTAGGGAAGCGAGGGAATTATGTTATCACTTCCATCCGTTCATCCATCCATCACAATTTACAATTTAATCACAAAAGCCTAAGATAGATCACTGATATTCTGATTAAAACGGATGAAAGATAAGATAACTCTGACACGTTTCAATACCTGTAATTTCAGTTCCTTCTACTCCATCTTTACCATCAACACCTCCATCAACAAGTGTTAATACAGACTTTGAAATGAGCTGGCTAAAGACTGGTGGTCGTGCCGATACATTCACGATCACTGTGACTGGTGCTAATGCACCGACTATTACAAATGTGAATGTTGTAGATGGAAAGAATGACTACAGTACATCTATAGGAACCCTGATAGCTGGAGAGCAATACACTATTGTCATCTATTCAGTGTCAAATTCAGTACAGTCATCATCACCATTAAGTTTCATGGTAACTGTGTGTAAGTATCTCTGTCATTATCCACACACTACCTTGTGAAAGCAGGGTTTGGGCTGGACGAGATCTTGGGCATGCTTCTGGCAATCCATATGTCCATGCATACATCCATTTGTCTGTGCTTAAAGATGTTGATTTGCATTCAGTACATTAATTAATGCATGCACGCGTGCACGCACACAAATGCACGCACACACGCATGCACTCATGCACACACTCGCATGCACGCACGCACACACGCATGCATGCATGCACGCACACACGCATGCAGACATCCACCCGCACGCATGCACGCACGCACACACACACACTTAATGAAATTTCTTCAGTGTCAATCATATTAATAAAAGGTTTGTCCTTGTTCCTGATAGCATCAATAGCAGACCTAAGAAGTAGTCCCCATCCCTACATCCATATTTCCTTGTGTCTGAACTGATTTCCTGGCAATAGCTCTAAGAGGCATACATGGATCAGATTCAAGTTTTGTGCCAAGGCATCAGTCCAGTGAGCTAAAATTGTGTGTCCGTGAAATTTCTCTATATTCGTCCCCATATACAATAAAATGCATTTAAAGATCTGCTTTCTAGAGTATATCACTTGAAATCCTGCTTGAATTCACTAAATACTTTGTGCAGTTAAACAATATTATTTATGCACCATTTGATGCAGATTTTAATAAGCTTTCATGAAAAAAGTTTATTGAGTCTTTTGTGAAAAGTAAATAAAATACAGCATTTTTAGCTCACCTGTCATGGATGATCGATTTCAATTATATTTGCTAGGTAGTATCCTTCAGGCATAGGGATCCCAGTTTGTTCAAGAGAGGCCGAGCAACCTATTTGGCAGGTGGCCATCTTGGATTTGGCCTATTTTTAGAAATGGCTTTGAAAAGCTCATGAAATAACATCTAACCATGTTTGTTCAGAGGAACTTGATTGACCAAATGGTTCCACCGCCATCTTGTATGACCTACTTTTCTCGAAAACAACTGCTCCAAAACCGCTGAATGGATTCAGAAGATATGATTAGGCACTAAGGGCCATTAAAGCCTGTTGAATGGAAATTAATATGTAGAAAATATGGCCACCATGGACCAATCAAAATGTCATGTGTTTGGCAGCCATATTGGATTTTTTTACTTAATGAATTTTGAAGCCGAAACTGGTTTTATATAGGCTTTTGTGTCTGCTGATTTAAATTTTGCACTTTCAAAACTTTCGGATAATGGTTTGTCGGCCATCTTGGATCGTTTGACCATTAAACACGCCAAACTAAAACAATAGGAAATTTAAAATGAATTCTCGAGAACTACTGAGTCGATTTCTATTATTTTTGACTGGAAGCACCCTTAGTACATAAAGGTCTGAATTTGTTCAAATGAAGCTTATTGACCAATTTCGCCCAAGATCATCTTGGATTTTGCGTGATTTTTAGATTCATCCGAAATCACTTGGGGGATTGATTCAAGACTCATGAAATATCATCTAGAGCCATAGCTGAACCTAATTTGGTCAAGGAATCTTGATTGGGCAAATTGTTCAGTGGCCATCTCGGTTGACCTAGTTTTCATGAAAACAACTGTACCACTAACTAGATCTGTCTTGCCCTGTAGGTGGGGCATAGAATACACCTTCCGTATCCTCTGCTTGTCGTAAGAGGCGACTAAAGGAGGCAAGGGTGAGGTAACCCTGACAGAAACCTCGAGTGCTGAAGACAGGTTCCAGGCCGCACGGCGCACTAATAAACCATGGATCCACGCACTTAACGCTTATGATCATGTCGATAGTCACTTACAGGACTGGCAGTATGATTAGCGAACGAAAAGAAGAAGAAGACTAGATCTGGCGGAAATTTGTGAGATGTGATTCGGGCCTAAGTGTCATTACAGTTTCTCTTTAGAAAGTTGATATGTTGAAAAAACATGGGCGTCACGGATCAATCACAATTTTATGTTTGTCAACCATCTTAGATCTTCTGAAAATTTCTGAGAAAATCATATAAAAGACTACTTATTAACCACAGGTAGTTTTAATAAAACTTGTCTAAACCTTGTTTATAGGAATTAGATTGGTAAATTTTTCCAATGGTCATCTCATTTTATTCATTTGTGCCAGTGGCCAGTAATTCCAGGTGAAAGATACAGGCCCCTTGGGTCTCTTATTTCCAAACACGGGGTAAAACTTGGCAAAAAAACGTGACAATTTATGAGATGGTACATGTAACGGTTAAAAACCCATCAAATTGACTTCGGGACCATGATTTTAGAATAGCTACATGCATTTATGTTACATTTGTTAGTCAATACATTGTGATAGGACATCACATGTAATTGTGTACCAACAAATTCCATCCATATTTTCCAGGGTTATCTTCCTTAGAAACTTAAAATCTGTAAAAAAAAAATCAGTTTTCTTTAGTAAAATTCTAGAAGGCATGCGTAGAGTTGTGTCAAATTTGGAACATATATACCACTGTAGAAAATACTTGTAGATGTTCTGGTTAAGTTACAGTTCTATTTGGATCAAGACACTAGCATTCACATTTAGTGTCATTGATAAAAAAGTCTGCATAGTACAGATAGATACATTCATCCGTGGTTAAAGATGTTAATTTTTATCCAGTATGTTAATTATCACCCGCTTTTAGCAAAGTGAAGGAATTATGTTTTCACTTCCATCCGTTCATCCATCCATCACAATTTACAATTTAATCACAAAAGTCTAAGATAGATCTCTGATATTCTGATTAAAACGCATGAAAGATAAGATAACTCTGACATGTTTCAATACCTGCAATTTCAGTTCCTTCTACTCCAACTTTACCATCAACACCTCCATCAACAAGGGTTAATACAGACTTTGAAATGAGCTGGCTAAAGACTGGTGGTCGTGCCGATACATTCACGATCACTGTGACTGGTGCTAGTGCACAGACTATTACAAATGTGGATGTTGTAGATGGAAAGAATGACTACAGTACATCTATAGGAATCCTGATAGCTGGAGAGCAATACACTATTGTCATCTATTCAGTGTCACATTCAGTACAGTCCTCATCACCATTAAGTTTCACGGTAACTGTGAGTTAGTATCTCTGTCATTATCCACACACTACTTTGTGAAAGCAGGGGTTGGGCTGGACGAGATTATGGGCATGCTTCTGGCAATCCATATGTCCATGCATACATCCATTTGTCTGTGCTTAAAGATGTTGATTTTCATTCAGTACATTAATTAACAGACCACCCCACCCATAATGAAATTCCTTCAGGTTTGTCCTTGTTCCTGATAGCATCGATAGCAGACCTAAGAAATAGTCCCCATCCCTACATCCATATTTCCTTGTGTCTGAATTGATTTCCTGGAAATAGCTCTAAGAGGCATACATGGATCAGATTCAAGTTTTGTGCCAAGGTGTCAGTCCAGTGAGCTAAAATTGTGTGTCAGTGAAATTTCTCTATATTCGTCCCCATATACAATAAAATGCATTTAAAGATCTGCTTTCCAGAGTATATCACTTGAAATCCTGCTTGAATTCACTAAATACTTTGTGCAGTGAAACACTATTATTTATGCACCATTGGATGCAGATTTGAATAAGATTTCATGAAAAAGGTTTATTGAGTCTTTTGTGAAAAGTAAATGAAATGCAGCATTTTTAGCTCACCTGACCTGGAAGGTCAATTTCAATTATATTGGCTAGGTAGCATCCTTCAGGCATAGGGATCCAAGTTTGTTCAACAGAGGCCGAGCAACCTATTTGGCAGGTGGCCATCTTGGGTTTGGACTATTTATAGAAATGGCTTTAAAAAGCTCATGAAATAACATCTAACCATGTTTGTTCAGAGGAACTTGATTGACGAAATGGTTCCACCGCCATCTTGTATGACCTACTTTTCTCGAAAACAACTGCTCCAAAACTGCTGATGGATTCAGAAGATATGATTAGGCACTAAGGGCCATTAAAGCCTGTTCAATGGAAATTAATACGTAAAAATATGGCCACCATGGACCAATCAAAATGTCATGTGTTTGGCAGCCATATTGGATTTTTTTTTACTTAATGAATTTTGATGCCAAACCGGTTTTATATAAGCTTTTTGGGTCTGCTGATTTCAATTTTGCACTTTTGAAACATTTGGATAATGGTTTGCCGAGCATCTTGGATCGTTTTCCTATCAAAACCGCCATACTAAAACAATAGGAAATTTAAAATATCTTCTCGAGAACTACTGAGACGATTTCAATTATTTTTGGCAGGAAGCATCCTTAGTACGTAATGGTCTTGAGTTTATTCAAATGAAGCCTATTGGCCAATTTTGCCCAAGATTATCTTAGATTTTGCATGATTTTTTAGAAATGTCCGAAACCACTTGAGGGATTGATTCAAGACTCAAGCAATATGATCTAGAGCAATAGCTGAACCTAGTTTGGTCAAGGGAACTTGATTGGTCAAATTGTTCAGTGACCATCTTGGATGACTTAGTTTTCATGAAAACAACACCCGTACCGCTAACTAGATCAGGCTGAAATTTGTGAGATGTGATTAGGGCCTATAAGTGTTATTAAAGTTTGGCCTTAGAAAGTTGATATGTTGAAAATACATGGCCGCCATGGATCAATCAAAATTTCCTGTGTTTGTCGACCATCTTGGATTTTCTGAAAATTTCTGAGAAAATCATATAAAAGACTACGTATTAACCACTGGGACAGTTTTAATAAAACTTGTCTCAACCTTCTTCATAGAAATTAGATTGGTACATTTTTCCAGTGGTCATCTCATTGTCTCGCCTGTGAAGCAGAAAGTGAGACATAGGGATCACTAATTCCGGCGGCGGCGTTGTTGGCGTCGGCGGTGCCTGTCATTTGTGCAGTTTTGGTTACGGTTTTTTAATCAACTTATTTTTCAACACTGGCTCATCCGATCTCAATGAAACTTTGCAGAAGTGATCTATACTATACAGGGATGTAATCTACATAACAATAGATTTAATTTTGGGGCATTTTACCTATTTTTTTTAACGGTTTTGGACTTGAGCTTTCTTAATGTATTTTGCAAGTGCAGTTTTGGTTAAGGTTTTTAAATCAACTTATTTCTCAACAATGGCTCATCCAATTTCAGTAAAACTTTATAAAAGTTATCTATACTATACAGGGACGTGATCTGCATAACAATATATTTCATTTTGGCTCATTATCCACACACTTCAAAGAAAAGGTGGGGATTATGTGATGCGACCTCGGCGTGCGTGCGTGCGTGCGCCGGCTGTGTGCACTTATCGATTGTAACGCATCTGCTTCTAGACCATTTAAGATAGAAACTTGAAAGATTGGGAGTGATTGTACCTATGGGCAAGGATATGCATGACACTTGGAATTTTGTTCTGACACCACCCACCTCCCCCCCCCCTTCCCCCAGGGTGTCCAAATGTCAAATTTGGCCAGTAATTTGTAATGCAACTCCTTCTAGACCATCTTAGATAGAAACTTGAAACTTTAGGGATGATTGCACATATGGACAGGGATGTGCATGACACTTTTGGAATTTTGGCATGCCCCTAGGGGAAGGGGCCTGGGGGGTGGGGAATGTGGGGTCAAAAATTAAATTTTTCTAAAGGTCATGTCACATAGCATTTTCAAGCCAATTATGAGTAATATAGTACAAGGAATTATTTTGATATTGGGTCACAAACCGAGGGTAGGGGGCGGGGTCAAAATGTCAAAAGTGGGCAACAGTCTATCGTAATGCAATTCCTCCTCGACCATTTCAGATAGAATCTTGAAACTTTGGGGATGATTGCACATATGGCCAGGGATGTGCATGGCACTTGGAATTTGGTATGACCAAATGTGGGGCTGGGAAATGTGGGGTAAAAAATAAAAATTTTCTAACGCTTGTCATGTCGCTTATCATTTTCAAGCCAATGATGAGTAGACTACAGTACAAGGAATTATTTTGATTTTGGATCAAACTGAGGGTAGGGGGTGGAGTGAAAAGTTGGCACCAATCGATTGTAACGCAACTCCTAGACCATTTCACATAGAAACTTGAAACTTTCGGTATGATTACACATATGGCCAGGAATGTGCATGACACATTGGAATTTTTATATCACCCTCGGGTGCAAGGGTGGGGGAAATGGTGGGCAGAAAATAAATTTTATCAAATTTGTTCATGTCACATATCATTTTGAAGCTTGTAGTTAGTAAACTACAGTACAACAAATCTTAGGGCAGTGGCCAGGGGTCAAATGGGCAATCTAATTCTATCAGTACGTACATGGCTTGGACATTATTTTTTCGCAGAATATTTTGTCCTGGGCAGACCGGGTCCTGTGGCATCAGGATCCTGCGGTAACTTAAAAATGTGACATATTTGTGTCTTCTCATACCTCTTGTTTTACAGTTTTGGACTTTGAACTTTTTTCATGTTTTTTTTGGATATTTTTTTATGGACCATTGATTTTCAACAATGGATCACCAGATATCAACACAATTTTACAGCAGAGTTATGCAGGGGTACTATCTGCATCATTAATGGTTTCAAGATCAGACTATCAACAGTTAGGGGAAATTGTCCATGTCCAAGTTTGCTTTGGCAACCCACACTATCCGTACCTTTACAGACATTGTATGCGTCAGCGTTCTTGTTTTATTCATTTGTTTGTTTTTTATAAGGAGAATTTAACTGATAAAATTTAAAAACTAAAATATCATGTACTTATTGGCAAACTAATTTAAACTTATTAACCATTGTCTTACATGCTAAAACTGTGTGATGAATCATTAACAGTTTAAACATCAAAACATTGTTTGCTAAATATGCATAATTACTCTAAAGAATTTTGAAAACGAAAGGCTAAAATGCCTGTTAATTTTGAATTCATTAGGCATCTCATCAGGGTTCCAATGCCAAGTTCCTAAGCACCATTTCTGATTTGAATAACATGTTGGGACCCATCAGAAAATTCAAATTGGAACAGGCAGAGACTGGGTCCGAGGAGAGGAGAGGAGAGAGAGAGAGAGACAGACAGACTGACAGACAGACAGAGAGGGGAGGGGGGAGGGGAGGAGAGGAGAGGAGAGAGAGAGAGAAGTTGATCTTAACTTAAATATTGCCAATTTTCAACACTTTATGACGTCATTTTCAGAATACATCAACACTTATGACGTCATAACCGTCATCATTGGCTATTGTTACATCATAATTAATCTGCGCAGTAAGACTAAAACATGATGTTCGCGCAGGGGATACCGTTTAGTATTGCCCTCGCATGAGGGAAATACCAGATCATACATCACTGATCTTAACCGATCCAATAACAGCATATGGTCATGTGACATTACTGAGGGGTAATAAGATTGCTAGCATACCTTTAGTTAGGGAGTAAGCATCTTAGTTTCATATTTGATTTATGTAATCAAAGTCAGTGTTAATGTCTGTGGTGATATGTACAAGTTATTATTGTTCAGTGTAGATTAATTTTTAAAGTGCAGTTATTTAAAGTAATGCAGCTATAACTTTTGAAAACAAATTGACTTGTGGCTAGTAGTTGGAAAATAAGTAAAATTTGTATATACTGTTTAAGATGTGTTGTGTCACTTATTACATAATCTCTGAGTGGATAATAAACACACCCAGTCATTGCCTGTGTCATAGAACGTCAAAGTAAGAGATATAGGGAACTTATCGATGGAAGGGTTAATTAATATAGAGTATCATTGATAGCGTTTGTAAATACAGCAGCTATTTGTCTCTATCTGATGAAGTTGTGGAGTAAAGAAGCAATGAAGTATCCTAGGAGGTCAATCTCACGTCTTGGACCACCATTGCATGAGTATTATAGTAATTTTTGGATTTCTAGGATATCTTCTTTCTTTGCTTGAAACATTTTAACCCTTCCACCGATATCTCATTTTTAACCCTTTAATGGTCAAATATGGTCCAAAAATTTTTAATATTTTCTTACGGAACGTCCAATCACAGGCCAAGAGAATACAATTTTTGAAAATTTATCACTTGAATGTCTGGCTTGGTTATCGAGCCAGTCATTCCAGAGGTAAATTAAAAAAAATTATATTCTCTTAGCCTGTAAATGGACTTTCCACAGGATCATAGCAGAGGCCGGTTTTGGCCGATATGACCATTAAAGGGCTAAGGCAACGATACAAGAAAACTGTAGAATTTAATTTGGCTGGAAGCCGTTGCTGCCTAAGGCAGGCTTCTCACATGTTATACTTTTTCTACTTTTCCTACTTTTTCAGAATATGTCCTACTTTGTCCTACTTTTCCTACTTTATCAGCATTGTCCTACTTTTTTTAAAGTTTTCCAATCTGTCAATTTGTTTTAGGCTGCAGCAGGCTGATATTGCAGTCTGAAAGGGTTTAGCACCCCTTGCCCCTGGAGCTGATTTAGTGGTCAGGTATATTTCTAGTCTGTTTATGTTCAATAAGTATTTGTGTGTGGTTGTAGATATGTTAGAGTTCAGTTACATTAGTTACTTTGTGTAATGTTGATTATGAACACATCTTTTCTAACTTCTTTTGGACATGTTTGGTGTGTTCCTACATGTAGCTGAATGTTGTTGCTGACTGATGAAACAAAAATTATTTCCAAATGAATTAACAGGAGCTTAGAGCTCTACAGAAAAGAAAATAGAATGAAATCTGTTAATTAAATGGTGTGGTATCATTTATGATAGATGTCTCTATTTACTAGCTCACAAATTTTCATTTTTAGCTCACCTGACCTGAAAGGCCAAGTGAGCTTATGCCGTGGCGACCGTCCATCGTGTGTCCGTCCGTCCATCCATCAACTTTTCCTTTAACCCTCTGGGCCCTACCAAGAATTTACAAAAAAGTGCTAGAAACCCTACAGCTAAAAGCTAGAAACTTGCTTAGAAACCTAGCCTGTTAGCAGTAGTGGAGTGATAGCGGTGTAGTGCTACCATGATAACTATATTAACTATTTTTGGCAAAGTCACAGATCACTATATATAAAACTATATATCATTAGAAAGGGCAATAAAATACCTTTAAGTACATATAAAATTCGTATGAATAAAATATATTTTAGTTAGTCAACGTGCCTCTCAAAATGGCGACACCTTATAAGATAAATACATTGGTCTATTTTTGCAAAGTTTATCGAAGTTTTTTTTAATTTTACAAATGCCATTGATAAAATTAATCACAATGGTATTAAAACTAACAGATACCAAAGTTTCGTGAAGGTTTTCATCCGATAAGATGTGAAAATGACAATTATATTATGTCATGGTACCGTAAAATTTCGAGAAATTCCGGTCATGATTTTGGGGGGAGGCCTCATTCAATGTTGAATAATTCCTTTATACATAATCGAACACATACCAGGGTTTCTCAGCGTTGACAGCGAATAAATGGCAAATTTTATGCTATGTAGCATTACTGGGTGCACTCAGCCATTTAAAAAGCGAACGCGAATGTTTTACACTAAGATTCTATAGCATCGGACATTTTTTCGTAGCGGCGTCCCAAATAGGAATCGTTTATCGTGAAAGATCGCCAGAGAACGACAGGAATTTGTAGAATTGTACCCGTATATAATATGCGAGTACCAAGCTCATTACCCGTTATTGGCAACACCGTATCACGTACTATAAGATTGATGCGTCTGATTGGTCGGAAATACATGAATATTAATTTTTCCGGCAAGATGGCGACACGATCAGCTGTTTTGCAAAATAGTTGTGTGTTCAAATATGTCAATCTATGCATATTTCTTGTACGCCACAAACTAAAAAGTAGACAGATCACTAGATTAACGATATTGCCAATCGGGAAGTGGGATGCCGATATATTTGACAACTTTCGCATCTCAACTCGGCCTAATTAATGCTAGTAATTTGAAGAGTAAGTTATCTCGGAAATTGTAAACAAAGACACGCATCGATGATTGAGATTATCTGATTGTTTATCTATAACCTTATTGTGATTTCGCGACCAGAGGTAAACGAAATTGATTTATATATTATTGGTTCAGCTGCTCTCTTAACACAATCTATAACTTTCTCGGTTAAATTAGTCATTGAGTAACTGAAAACTTACAAGTAACAGCACATTTACTAATAATCATTGATGACTGGAACTTACAAATAATTCCTTAGAAAACAAATATTTCACTATTGCCCTGGTTACAAACATTCTATCACAATTTACTGTGTGGCCAGTATCCTCTGATCAAAGATATAGAGAACCGGGGCCCTGAAATAAACTTGTGTGCCCAAAATCAAAAACAATTGTTACATTTGAACCTGAAATTCCAGAACTCCACATTTACAGTCATTATAAATGTAAGATGTTGAATATTTGGAATCCAATGTGAAGCTGGTGCTGCCTTAGCCAGTTTAATTAGTTTCAAAATATTCAACAGAATTTTGAAACATTCGTAGCAAATTTATTATTCGCTCTTGTCGATTGAAAAGGTTAATCCAGTAACTAGTAGTCATACTCCCTCCTTGGACGATATATGCCCACCATTTATTATATTATTCATTTCATTTATGCGCTAAAATCTGAGGGTGGTGTATGACCATAACACCCGTTGTCGGGTCATAATGTTTACCAGTATATCCCTTAGTCTGAGTCTGCTCTGACTCAACCTGCCCCTGTGACAGATATTTGGACAGACTGTCAGTCTGTGATAGTCTGTCCAAATATCTGTCACTGGGACGGGTTGAGTCAGAGCAGACTCGGACTATATATCCCTATGACCTTGCACCGTACATGTATATTGTTAACCATTTAACATTTGAGTCAGACCAAAACTGCTGCAGTTGTCGAGGAAAATGTAAATTTTCCGACCAAAGTAAGATTATTTTTAAAAATGTATCACTGGAATGACTTGCTCTTGGTCTGCATATGGGCATTGTCTATGAGAAAATTTAAATTTTCATGAAAAAATTGGATTGTTAAAGTCTTAATATAACACTTCTAGAATTTGGATATTTCTAATTTATCCTTCCTATTTTTGGCAGGTGACTGATGGGCGATGGCTTCTAAACTCTAAACGGACTCAGTTTTTCCTGCTACGCCTAATGGATTTACTAACATGGATTTTATAAAAATAAAAATTTGATGACGTGTGTTACTCTATAATCTAATTTTTGTATGGAAACAGTATATTTGAACTAAAACATGATGATGTACGTTCGAAACATGATCAGCTACTACACACATCAATGGCTGACAGCTATGCCGGCGGCTGTTCTGGATCGACTGCCGACTGTTATCAACCGTATTCCTGAGGGCTCAGCTAATGTGCATCTCACATAAGCTCTATGTATCATTTGAGATTGGGTGGGATTTGAATCAAATATCAATAAATTAAATTTAATCTCTTAATTATACCCACACGTTTTGAAAAAACTGCAGGGATATTGCAATCGCCTCCATCTGTCTGTCTGTCCATCCATCTCCTCAGAAAGCTTTTGGTAGAATTCAATCAAAATTATTGTGTAAATTACCGATATGCTTGTGGATTGGGAGACACCATTTACACTAGGCTCCATTCCCAGAGGGGTGTGGGTGGGGAGGGTGGGGGGGGGGGGTGTTGTGTGGGTGGGGGGGGGGGGGTGTGTAGGGTTGATGGAAGACTGTCAAAGGTAAAGGAATATAACCAAATCTGGTGATTTACCATATCATGGCCCTATGGGTGTAGAATGTGAGACAACCTAATACATTAGGCTGTGACACTGCTCGGGTCGGAAGAGGCTGATGGGGGAGGGGCAAAACGTCAACTGAATTTGTTATGTGAGTAGCGGCGACAGCAGAGTGAAATCTACACAATGTAACGTGCACAAGATAAAGGTAAGAGATGAATTGCCCATATCTCATTTTAACGGGAAAAAATTAAAATTTATAAAGGAAAGCTGGTGAATATTTTAGAATTAGTTTGCCTTTGCTGACCTGGTGAGTTGGGCAGCAACAGCTTTCCGTCAAATCAAAGTACTTGAAATTGGTTTCAAAATATTCACCAAGTTAGCTGTATCTATTGTTACCATGAAATTTGGAATTCAGGATTCAAAGTATATAAACTGATCCCAACACGCGCAAATCATCGATGGAGCTTATGTAGAGATGGGCGGGGCATAGCTAAAAAATTATCCATTAGAAAATCTAAATTTCTGCTCTGTCCTTCCCTTTGTTAATTCCAGTTTTTACTATGTTTAACCCTTTCGTGACAAGTCCTGAAAACAATTTGGCATGGCAAATGATGGTTGTAGCCTAATTTCTCAATCCGAAAGAAAATTACATTTTAGTATGATGACTGAATTAATTATACCTACCAACCTTGTCTCTTTGAGTCCATTCATTATCCCCATACCTACCTTGTCTCCTTGAGTCCATTCATTATCTCCATGTTTTGAAAAAGAAATTTGTTGTAAGCGGAGATTGGAGTCTTCCAGATTTATCTAGATTTCTGGAATTTTCATAGACCACTCTCGCACACCAGTTGACACCCTCTCCATGAATTGAAATTAAGCCAAATGAGCCACTATGTTCAGATAGGACTAGTGATTACTAGATTCTACTTTAGCCCTTCAAATTTTCTATACAGACCAAGGGAAGACTATTTTTGAAATTTTACAACTGGAATGACTGGCTCAATTACTGAGCATTCTAGTGGTAAATTTTCAAAAAGTCTTGCTCTGTTAATCAACATTTCTTAAGATCACAGCAGAGGCATTCATTGGCCACCATGACCATTAAAGGGTTGACAAATGAAATTGTTACCATTGGGCTGGTCATTGTATTAACCCTGGTCAATTTCTACTAGCCTCTGGCTCATGTTAATTTTAACTCCTGCTCTCACAGATCACTTCCTCTGATGACATCCAGATTTTTCAAATCAATCCACTCCAGTCTCTGTGTAATGAAACTAATTCAAACAAATTTGGTATGTGATTATGGAGTGCAGAGGAGACTCCCCCAGGGATGGGATGGGGAAAGAGGTCAAAGTGGTGAGCATGGGGATTTGCTATAATGCGTCATCGACCAAGCAATCTAGTTATCACTCACTTACCATCATTGTCGAAGACTTCATGCTTGATAAATAACATTATGAACAGGAGTAATCAGAGATTGTAAACCACCGCCGAGACCACCCTACCGTTTTTGTCATATCCAAATTTGTTAAATCTTTATGTATGATCACACAAAGTCTGGAAACCCTTGTTTAGGTTATGTTGGTTTGTTGTGTTAAAATTTTAAACGAATCGGATCAGTAGTTTTTTAGATGCAATACTGGACGCATGCACACACATAATACCCTCTTTCCCCTTAGGGCAAGGGTAATAATCCAGGAATGAATAGCAATAAAGATCAAAAGTACCTGCAATCTAAAGAAACAATCTGTTGAGTATATGTTGACAAATTTAATTGGAATCTATTGTTGTCCAAAACAACGCCAGTTTCCAATCAAATTGGACTCGATATATTCAACAAATCTACTATACATAGTCCAGTCTGATTACCTAAGATGAGATTCTCTCTCTCCCTCTCACTTCGAGTAAACTTTATTTGATATTTACACTGATAGCTTACAAATAATACAGTATTCAACCCTTTAATACGCAAGCTTTACCACTGGAACATGTTGTCACCTAATGCAGCAACATCTTCCAGTCCAATCGATCTCAAAATATTCAACAATTTAATCACCAGTCCTACTAAGTAATATGACACTCTTACATAGAAGAAACTGTATTTGACATACATGTAGTTTACAATGGCAGCTTATACAATAAGTGATTCGAAATAAAATGGTACAGTAGATTTACATCGAGGCGCATCAGATTTAACCCTTACCACTCTTATGTCAATATTCTATCTTTTAATGTGCCAATAGCCTGGAAAACTGGTACTGTTCTACTTCTACTAATAGAAACTGGTGTACATTTTTTAACAACTTTGGTTTGGTAGATGATGTTGCTATCTACGACAGCAACATCTTCCACCAAATCTGTTGAGACAAGAACACCAGTTCTTTTAATTTAATTTGAAAATTTAAAATTTTGACAGAATGGTAGGGGTTAATAAAATAGTGCAGAAGATAGAATTACAGAATCATCATTTTCATGAAATCTCAACCAGATAACTCCTATTCGCCATATGATCCTGAAGAAAAAAAGAGGAGAAACATTTACAAGATGAAAGAACAATAGAAAACGGAAATAAAACTGGAACAGTCAACAAAGGTGATTTCAAAGAGCTAATATGTCTCATGACTGGCATTACTTTAATAATGCATGTTACGGGCCCGTATTGACCCAGTAGCAGCCCCGTAACATGCGGTATCATGATAGATGATTGAGGAACAGAAATTAGACCGTAGATGCACGCCAATATCTCCCTAGAAGCTAAATGACGGGTGTGATATAATGGTATTAATGGGCAAGCTATGTAAGGATGCACACTTTAAATCTTGTAGGCTTCAGTGTAGCTATTCAGCTGTATGTAATATTTTACCGACGCAATTATAAATTAGGTTAGACATTCTCACTAAGCGATTCCGGCCATCAGGGAATCGAGTACTCGGTTAAATAAAGGAATCGGCACGCTATCGTTGACGATTTTACGCTAGGAATTTCATTCACAGAAAACTATTTATATTTTCCCGTAGAAATTTGTAAATAAACTGAATTGACCAATCAACAGTGGATTTATAAAATTCAGTCATCTGACGTAATGTAACGCTATGTTTGATTGGATAAAACGCCCGTAATGCTTGTGTATTTAGTGATCGAAAACTGGTGCTCTTAAAGCCGTCCAGACGGCGCGTAGTTCTCTACGTCAACTTGTTGAAAACCGTCCAGACGGCTCGTAGGTTTATTTGTACGCTTTTTGCGCGCCGTCTAGATGGCTCGTAGGTTCCTTAGGGTTAAACAACTTCTTCTCAAGAACCATTTGGCTGATTTCAATTATATATGGCAGGAAGCATTCTTAGAACATAGGGATCCAAGTTTGTTCAAATGGAGCCAATCGGCCAATTTGGTCGGTGGCCATCTTGGATTTTGGCCGATTTTAGGAAACGTCTTTAAAAATCTTCTCCAAAACCACTTGAGGAATCGACTCAAAACTCATGAAACATCATCTAGGGAAAGAGGTAAGCCAAGTTTGTTCAAGAAGACTTGATTGACCAAATGGTTCGGTGGCCATCTTGAATGACCTAGTTTTCCCAAAAACAACTCCAAATCCGCTGAAGGGATCAGGCCAAAATTTGGGCGATATGATCAGGGGCTAAGGGCCATTAAAGTTTGTTGAAGGGAAGTTGATCCATCAAAAAACATGGCCGCCGTGGGCCAATCAAAATGCAGTGTTTGGCGGCCATATTGGATTTTTTTATTTGATGGTTTTTGAGGCCGAAATTGGTTCTATATATGGTTTTGGGTATTCTGAGCTCAAATTTGCGATTTTCAAAACTGTCGGATAAACGTTTTGGTGGCCATCTTGGATTATTTTGCTGCCAAAGCAATGGGAAATTTAAAATGTCTTCTTGAGAACTGCTAGGCCGATTTCAATTATATTTAGCAGGAAGCGTCCTTAGGGAATAGGGATCCAAGTTTGTTCAAATGAAGCTGATCAGCTAATTTGGCCAGCGGCCATCTTGGGTTTTGTCCGATTTTAGGAAATGTCTAAAAATCTTATCCAAAATTGCTTGGGGAATCGATTCAAAACTTATGAAACCTCATCTAGGGAAAGACGTAAGACAAGTTTGCTCAAGACGACTTGATTGACAGAATGGTTGGGCGGCCATCTTGGATGACCTAGTTTTCCCGAAAACGACTTCTCCAGAACCGCGGAGGGGATCAGGCCGAAATTTGGGAGATATGATCAGGGACTAAGGGCCATTAAAGTTTGTTCAAGGGAAGTTGATCTTTCAGAAAATATGGCCGCCGTGGGCCAATCAAAATGTAGTGTATTTGGCGGCCATATTGAATTTTTTTATTTGATGGATTTTGAGGCCGAAATTGGTTCTATATATGGTTTTGGGTATTCTGAGCTCAAATTTGCCATTTTCAAAACTGTCGGATAAACTGTTTGGTCGCCATCTTGGATTATTTTGCTGCCAAAGGCGCCCATACTAAAGCAATGGGAAATTTAAAATGTCTTCTTCAGGGGAACTACTAGGCCGATTTCAATTATATTTAGCAGGAAGCATCCTTCGGGCATAGGGATCCAAGTTTGTTCAAATGAAGCCGATCGGCTAATTTGGCCGGCGGCCATCTTGGATTTCGCCAGATTTTAAGAAATGTCTAAAAATCTTTTCCAAAATTGCTTGGGGAATCGATTCAAAACTTTTGAAACCTCATCTAGGGAAAGACGTAAGCCAAGTTTGCGCAAGACGACTTGATTGACACAATGGTTCGGCGGCCATATTGGTTATATATATGGTTTTGGGTATTCCGAGTTCAAATTTGCCATTTTCGAAACTGTCGGATAAATGGTTTGGCGACCATCTTGGATTATTTTCCTGCCAAAGGTGCCCATACTAAAGCAATGGGAAATTTAAAATGTCTTCTTCTGGAGAACTACTAGGCCGATTTCAATTATATTTAGCAGGAAGCATCCATAGGACATAGGGATCCAGGTTTGTTCAAATGAAACCGATCAGCTTATTTGGCCAGCAGCCATCTTGGATTTCGCCCGATTTTAAGAAATGTCTTTAAAATCTTCACCGAAACCGCTTGGAGAATCTTCATCTAGGCCAAGAGGTAAGCCAAGTTTGTTCAAGAGGACTTGATTGACCAAATGGTTCGGCGACCATCTTGGATGACATAGTTTTCCCAAAAATTACTCCTTCAGAACCGCTGAAGGGATCAGGCCGAAATTTGGGCCATATGATTAAGGACTAAGGGGCATCAAAGTTTGTTCAAGGGAAGTTGATCCATCAAAAAAACATGTGCCAATCAAAATGTAGCGTGTTTGACGGCCATATTGCACTTGCAAAAATGTCCACAGACTCATTTAAGCGACTACTAAACCACCCACCAACAATTTTGACAAAAGTTGATGGCGCTCCAGGTGAACGATACAGGCCCCTTAAGCTCCTTATTATTTCAATAATATGGAATATCAATACTACATAATCCAGCAACAAGTTTTAGTTCAATTGCTTTCAAAATGTAACCTAGAGACTATCTTGAAAACAATTAGACTAAAATTTGTTTCTGACCTATATAGTATTGATGTTCAGTCTTATTATTTATGATGCAAACGGTAGGAGTTTGAAATCACAGTGTGTCAAAATATCATCCACATGTATAAAATGCAGGGTTCCCACAACCTTGAAAATCCTTGAAAAAAATATTGCATTTCTAGGGCCTTGAAAGTAACTGAATTTAGCCTGAATTGAAAATTTCCTTGAAAACCATTGAATTTGTCATTGTCCAACTTCCACAGCTACTGTTTATAAAATGTAATTAGAACATGATAATAAATAATTATTTGGGAGGAACGGACGGCTAGAAGGGGAGGTAAAGGAGGCTGTACCTTGAAAAATTTTGCTGTCGCAGTTACAGTCAAATTAGTCACTCTCATTGCCTGTCGGAACCCTGGATTAAGTAATAAGGCTTACTAAACTCATTCCCGTTATTAACCAAGTTCATATTAAAATTTTTGATTAATAATTTAACGTTTATGCTCCACAATAACACAAGATACTAGCTAGTGTGATATTGATTATTTATTTCTTACTATAACAAAACATCATTACTTAATAAATTACACTAACATTTGGCATTGTCGGGCAGAATCAGCTGTATAATGATGTTAATGATGTACTCATCCCCTCGGTGTTACCAGCATAAAATAATATCACAAGGGCTGGATGATGACTGAAATCCGCATGTTGAATGATAAACAATGTATGATATTTCATCAATCAACTCAGTGTGGTTATGATTGTGGATTATGATCGATGTAAAATACTAACCACAAGGGCTGGAAGACAAATGAAATGCCATGTTGGAATCTGAGGTCTGTAGGCAACACACTTGCAACCTATACATACATTTTGGGAACTGAATGTTTATCACGTAACACACGCTAAGTATAATCTACATACTTATAATTATTATTATTATTTATTAACTATTTATAGCTGGAACAATTAAACTGCTGGAATAATTGAATTTAAATTGCAGCGATTTGAAAAAACATAATGGCGGTTGTAGAAACTAAGAGAACTGAGAAAGATCTTTGCTTTGAGCCGGGTAGGACTCGTTTTCTATCCAGTCATAACCATGTCTGCTAGGGAAACTTAGTGATTCTTGCTTGGCATAATATGGCTTGTAGCTATCCGGTCATGTCTTGCTGGTTACTTGGCATAATATGGCTTGTAGCTATCCGGTCTTGTCTTGCTGGTTGCTTGGCATAATATGGCTTGTAGCTATCCGGTCATGTCTTGCTGGTTACTTGGCATAATATGGCTTGTAGCTATCCGGTCTTGTCTTGCCGGTTGCTTGGCATAATATGGATTGTAGCTATCCGGTCTTGTCTTGCTGGTTGCTTGGCATAATATGGCTTGTAGCTATCCGGTCTTGTCTTGCCGGTTGCTTGGCATAATATGGCTTGTAGCTATCCGGTCATGTCTTGCTGGTTGCTTGGCATAATATGGCTTGTAGCTATCCGGTCATGTCTTGCTGGTTGCTTGGCATAATATGGCTTGTAGCTATCCGGTCATGGCTTGCTGGTTGCTTGGCATAATATGGCTTGTAGCTATCCGGTCATGTCTTGCTGGTTGCTTGGCATAATATGGCTTGTAGCTATCCGGTCATGTCTTGCTTGTTGCTTGGCATAATATGGCTTGTAGCTATCCGGTCATGGCTTGCTGGTTGCTTGGCATAATATGGCTTGTAGCTATCCGGTCATGTCTTGCCGGTTACTTGGCATAATATGGCTTGTAGCTATCCGGTCATGTCTTGCCGGTTGCTTGGCATAATATGGCTTGTAGCTATCCAGTCATGTCTTGCCGGTTGCTTGGCATAATATGGCTTGTAGCTATCCGGTCATGTCTTGCCGGTTGCTTGGCATAATATGGCTTGTAGCTATCCGGTCTTGTCTTGCTGGTTGCTTGGCATAATATGGCTTGTAGCTATCCGGTCATGTCTTGCTGGTTGCTTGGCATAATATGGCTTTTAGCTAGCTATCCGGTCATGTCTTGCTGGTTACTTGGCATAATATGGCTTGTAGCTATCTGGTCATGTCTTCCTGGTTGCTTGGCATAATATGGCTTGTAGCTATCCGGTCTTGTCTTGCTGGTTGCTTGGCATAATATGGCTTGTAGCTATCTGGTCATGTCTTGCTGGTTGCTTGGCATAATATGGCTTGTAGCTATCCGGTCATGTCTTGCTGGTTACTTGGCATAATATGGCTTGTAGCTATCCGGTCATGTCTTGCTGGTTGCTTGGCATAATATGGCTTGTAGCTATCCGGTCATGTCTTGCTGGTTGCTTGGCATAATATGGCTTGTAGCTATCCGGTCATGTCTTGCTGGTTACTTGGCATAATATGGCTTGTAGCTATCCGGTCATGGCTTGCCGGTTGCTTGGCATAATATGGCTTGTAGCTATCCGGTCATGGCTTGCCAGTTGGACATCAAATAGTGCCTGCTGTTGTAATCGATCATAAACCGGCCCTATAGGCATATGGCTCAATTTAAATTCCTACTTTTTCTGCCAAAAGTGCCCTACATTTTTCAGGAAAATGTCCTACTTTTTCAATAGGTCCTTGTGGGAAGCCTGCTAAGGCAGCAACGGCTTCCAGGCAAATTAATCTCAAAATACAGAATATAAATTTTATATGGTAAAATTTTTTTTACAGTGAAAGGGTTAATAAAGCTTGGAAGGAAGCTCATTGTTTTTGTTCATCCATCCATCCATCCATCCATTTGTCTGCCCATATGCCGGACATGAGTACATCTGTATAAATGTTGTTGTGAATACCTAACCTTTGATGTTTGGTATGTTTCGGCAAAGGTTTTAGCTTCCTATTGTCACCCTACTCTAATCATGTCTGATCTGGTTGTTATTTTACAGATCCTGC
>CM067374.1:22209631-22332131 GCA_034401795.1 Chaetoderma sp. LZ-2023a
CCAAGATAAAAATAATTCCTTGTGTTGTTAGTCTATTCATCATTGGCTTGACAATGATATGTGACATGACCACCTTTGCACAAATTAAAATTTTTACCCACAGTCCCCACCCTCTCGGCGTCATGACAAAATTTCAAAAGTGCCATGCCCATCCATGGCCATATGTGTAATCATACCAGAAGTTTCAAGTTTCTGCGTGAAATGGGCTAGGAGGAGTTGCGATGGTAGCTCCTTTAAATAGACTGTTAAGATTGCCTTTCTGTTGCAATTTTTAAATTTGTTCAAGAAAATCTTAATTTTCTCATGGAAAATATCCATTTCTAGACCAGGAGAAGACTATTTTGAAAATTTACCACTGGAGTGACTGGCTCGGTTATCGAGCTAATCATTCCAGTTGTAAATTTTCATAAATAGTCTTCTCTTAGTTTGCAAATGGACATTTCGCAAGACCATTTCAGATGCACTAAAGAAGGGGTAAAGGGTGAAATCTAAAGTTGTCACCGACTGATGTAGCTAATTGAGACAGGAACTACATTTACTGTCACGCTTCTAGTATTGAAACAAACCACGCATTTGTCAACTTAAGAAAACTGAATAGATAAGATTCTGAAACTGGTTGGAGGGCTTGGGTAGGGATATATGACGGCTGTGGCCACAGTTTCCAGTCAAATTTCTTTCAATACATTCATCAACTTACGCAATACTTCTAGTATTATCAGGAAAATAAGATTTTAGCACTATAGGGTTCAAAGTGTTAAAAGCTAAATCACTAATCCGCTCTATTAAGAGAAGAGTATAATAGCGCATTTAAGCGTGCAAGATCACTCAAGCCTGTTTATAATGGGCACTGTATGGTCCATCAAAAAGTGGTTGTTAAAGACAGATAGTCAGTTAATACAACTTATTCGCTATACTATGCAGAGGTTTTGGACCAAAAGATGGTGGTTGCTTGCAGCTTCTCGTCATACCACCACCCCTTTTAAAGAATAATCATCTTTTGGCGCCAGAGCACGTGTTCGTCTTTGGGTAATAAATATCTTCCTGGTTATAAGCCTGAATTTCCATCTGATGGAGCTTTATCATGAAAGCTATATAAAATCATCATTACTAGATTGACCTTTTTCCGCTGATGCCTAAATATTTAAGATATTATTGTGTGCTCTGACATCTATGTTGTTGAATTTTTTGTAATGTGTTTGACTGAAAGTTGTTCCTCCCGCAGCAATGACCTTCAGTCAAATTATTTTTAAGGAAACAACTCAGTCTACCAAACCATGTTGCTAAATAAACTTGGACATTCGGCTGCAAGGAACAGGAGTGTGAAATCTAAAGTTGTCACCATAAATCTGCTCGACGGCGGAAACTGTAACAGATCTAACCTGTCTATTAAGGAACACCTCTGAAATTAGACCGTTGCAATATATGATGTAGTAATTTCGGAAGTTCATATCTCGGCCGTTTATTGACAGATCTTCTTCTTCTTTTCGTTCGCTGATCATACCGCCAGTCCTAAGTGACTATCGACATGGTTATAAGCGTTAAGTGCGTGGATCCATGGTTTATTAGTTTGCACCGTGCGGCCTGGAACCTCCGTCTTCAGCACTCGAGGTTTCTGTCAGGGTTACCTCACCCTTACCTCCTTTAGTCGCCTCTTACGACACGCAGAGGATACGGAAGGTGTATTCTAAGCCCCACCTACAGGGCAAGTGGACAGATTATCTTCTAGTTTTCAAACATTCGTTCATCTATGCCCACGCTGATATGAAAAAGGTCATAGCATTCCGGGATCCATGGCTCAAAAGAAGCCGATAGAAGAGGAATAGTAATTATAATAATAATAAAAGAGAATAATCAGAACAATTTCTAGAAGGATTCCAAGTAAAAGTTAGCATTCTGCAGTATAAAGGTTAATACCAATCTATTATTTTAGCAGTAGAAGGGTTAATAGGCAGGGACAACTTTCAGTCAAATTGTTTTGAAAAATAGTCAGCATGTATCCTTAGCATCTACAATAAGTGCAAGTTTTATATTGGCATTCATAAGTTCATGGGATAATCGGCTCTATGGTCAACTGCTGTTAATTGACAATTAAATCCCTATCACATTAATCTGTTTTCATGTTCTCTGATGAAATTCCGTTTCTATAACTGCTTTAGGTAATATTTCTTGTCTCTCGGATCAGTCACCTAGGTGGCTTAGGAGAATATCTATATACAGACACAAAACTGGTCACAAAAATCATGTAGATGATTGGGCATTCAGCAGTAAATAGGTAAATCAGGGATTGACCATACAGCCATAAACAGATCTAGAAGTGCCTGACAATTTTTTATCTTTCCAATATGCTCAATGGAAACTGGAAATTAGTACAAAATCAATCAAGGGCTAACATTCTGCAGTACACAGGTAAATACAACAACTAAAATATTTCACCAGTAGAAGGGTTAATAGGCAGGAACAACTTCCAGTCAGATTGTTAAAATATTCTGTAGGTATCCTTAGCATCTACAATAAGCGATAGGTTTATATTGGCATTCATAGGTTGATGGGTTAACTGGCCCCCATGGTCAACATGTATTAAATGACAATTAAATCCCTATCACATTAATATGTTTGCCTAGAGCATTTACAGTAGCAAATCCAGTTCATTACTCATAATAGCTATTGAGCCACCTTTAGTTAGCTTGAGTTGCATTCGTGAGTGCCCATGATTGGAACTCTTAAATATATCATCCTCGCATGTTTCGAACGTAGGCCTATTAAAGATAACATTTTAATCACAATTTCTATCATTTATGTTATAGGTCACGGTCGTATTTTTCGCTAAAAAGTGAGGTAAACCTTAATTGTTTAGCTGAATTACTCTGGCCAGATTGATCGCCCTTGTTATCAAGATAGTTCTGATAGGTCTCCCATAACTTATCCAATGGTGTGCTGTGCATATAAATCATGGAATTTAGTTTGCTAATGTTATGATTTCCCTGTTTTGGGAAGATAATAGTAGGTTAATTAATTACATTAAAATGTTTCCAAAGGTGATCTGTTACGACCTGTCATACATGTGGTTTAAGATGCCACAGGTTTCTCAATAACCACAAATAGCAATGTTTTTAGAAGCATCACCAATAATACTCAAGTGGTCCATCTTAGATAGGCATTCTAATGCAGTAGGCTAATTAAGTGCGTAGATGTATGGTCCTATACTGTAATAGCAATGGGTTTGAGAACCACCACTCAAGCGGTTCACTTACAGAGCTGGTCATAGAACGTAATTGAGCGCTAATCACTGAGAACCACCGTCATCATACATCAGCATCTCTGTCTTAACGAAAATGGTTACTGTCTCCAAGAGCAGTGTTTTTGAGAATCGCCATCAATAAAATTCATGTGGTGCACTTCGATAATATTCAATATTTTCCTGTAATTTTTTTTACAAGTATCACATTCAACTGCACCATGCAAGCGTATTAATAATTAAATAATTAATAGAAATATCAACGCAAAACTCGAGTGTTTTAGTATTTCATAATCTATGAACACCACCCATGCAACAGAAAGATGTTGCTAGTGGCCGTTGAAACATTATTAATGCTGGAACATAGTGAAACTTTCCTTAATTTCCGCTAATTTATACAAGTTTCAGGTTCCAAGCACGCTATGTAATCGTATTAATAATTCTGGAACTAGTAACAATTGTAACACATATCTCAGATGTCTTAGTATGTGTAAACCTCTGAATACGACCCTTGCAACAGAAACCTCTTGCTACTGGTCGTTGCAAAGTTATTACGGCTGAAACATAGTGATTTATCCCAATATTCCCAGAATTTATGCAAGTTTCGCGTTCAAATGTCGCTATGCGTTATGTAACTGTATTAATTTTTCATCAACTAGCAGCAATAGCAAGACGCAACAGATATCGTTTAGTATTTCATAGCTTTAGAACATGACCGTTGCAACAAAAACATGTTGCGGTTAGCCATTGTAGACAGACGTATTAGGGCTGGAACATAATGATATATTCTATATCATCACATAGTTGATCTATCTCCCCCGTCCCTTCAACTACCTGCCCCCTTCACCCCCCCCCCCCCTCTCCCCTCCACCTCCCTCCCACTCGTTTCCACCGTATATATGCATGGTGGTTATCAATAAAACTCAAGTGGTCTACCTTAGATAGGTAGTCCTATGCATTAGGCTAAATAATCGCTCAGATGGGTGGTCCTATACAGGAATAGCAATGCGTTTTTAGAGTCACAACTCAAGTGGTCCCCTTAGATAGGTGGTCAAATGCAGGTCATATAAAGGTCAAGTGGCCGCTAATACTTAAAAACCACCATCAACATACATCAGCATCTATTTTTTAGTGAACGCCGTTACTGCCTTCAATAACAATGTTTTCATTGACTAAACTTGCCCAATAAAGGTGTAAATGTCAGCATATAATATAGTACTTTTTCCACTACATTTGTAATAGCTATCCACATACAAAGCACGCGCGCACAGCAAGTGTGTGTTCAGGGGGTGGGGTGGGGGTCGGAGGAGGGGTTGTGACATCTGTGTGGACACAAAGCAAATAATGTGTCCGCCATACAATGCATAATAAATAGCATTGTATTCACTCAAAGGCCAATTGCCTATTGTGTAATAAATCTATCTATCTAGCTAACTCTTTAACACTTAAGCTGGCCAAAACGGCTTCTGCGGTAATCTTCGAAAATGTCCGTTTGCATACCAAGAGAAGACTATTTTTGAAACATTATCCTCTCTCTCTCTCTCTCTCTCTCTCTCTCCACCCTCTCTCCCCTCCGTCTCCCTCTCCTCCGCTTCTCCCTTCCCTCAATCCCTCCCTCGCTCCCGCCATCCTCCCGCCCGCCCTCAATGCCACCCCCTCTGTATTATAGTATAATGTGATCCTGTTGTATGATGGACACCAGATGGAATGGTACCGAGTGCAAAATGCATTCAGCAACATCAGCTAATACGTTAATATATGTGTATGATCTCGCAACGTTAAAATGAACAGCCTTACGTATTTAAAATGTCATGATATTTGCCCCACCCTTTAAACAGCACAGATTGGACCTCTAAAATAATGCCGGTGTTTTGGGGTAAGTTTTTGCAACATAATTCAGCAACGGAATGATCATAGGTACATAATTAAGTACTATCATTGACTATATAAATTCCAATCTACGGCGCAATTGGGACAAAATCGTACCATCGGCTTTGAGTTCTCTCACTAATATAGATTGTCCAAGCGTGGCGGAATATCAGCCTCAGCGCTTATGCTACAACCCGGCCAAATTGGGCATGGCGCTGAATAGACATAGAACAAGGACAATTATTTAAAACTTAATTTAGGCCACACCTCTTTCACGGGACGGGACCTAGCTCTCAAACAAGGAAAAGTTGGAGACATCGCCCAATCTATAAAACTAACATCGCAATTACTTTGTGATTTGTTACCCGGTTTAGGCTAATCCTGGTTTAAACATCCTTGTTGAATTCCGGCCAATGTGACTGAATTGATAGCAACAATTTAGCAACTCATTCCAGCAACATAATTGTCAAAACAAACTCCATAATGGCTATTTTATTTTGACGCAGAATAGAGTGGTTTCATTACATGTAACAAAATAGCATTACATACGGTGGTGGGCGGGTGGTGAGCGAATGGGCGGCGAAGCAACAACTAGTTATATACGCTGATAGAAATGTAAACAAACTCGGACAATCATCACATTACATATTTCAGTTCCCTACAGATAAATACTCATGACTGAAAGTTGCTTCTACCCTAAATAGCAACAGGTTTCAACAACCATAATATGATAATGGCCAAGCAGGCTACAAGATTTCTCACAAAAATCCAGTCTTGTTTCAATACATACACGCAGTGATGGATCACTGCATAATTTCACTAGTTTCTTCAGCCCTGCTAGAAGGAAACGGGTTAATTTTGCATTTGGAGTTTTATTGATATCACTCCGATTATCTATTTAACCCTGCTCAATGCATCCTAACGTTCTGGAAATGCCCTGGCTCATTATTTAAAAACAATTTGACTGAACGTAATTGTTTCCTTAGGTAGCAACAACGTTCAGTCAACGTGCTTTCAAAACATTAAGTTGGTTCTCCGCACAACTATCTTCAGAAATAAATGCTCTTTTAAATCGATCATTGGATAAATAATTATGTTGAGATCAGTGCGAAATTGAAATGTTAGCCTTTTTATGCAGGGTAATTATCACCTCCCCCACCCCACTGTGATTTGTGAGCCGCAACCCCTATCATTGGTCTCTTCATTCTTTTCATGACACTAAAGCATTTCATGATTGTTTGTCCAAATGAATAAACAGTGTAACAGTCTATTTCATTCTATTTTCAGAACAGTTATCAAAGAAACCTAAAACAATTTGGCTGACTTTAAAAAAACAATTTGGCTGCATGTTGTTGATACCCTAGTCAACAATAATTTTCAGTATATTTCTGTTCGGAATCGACATTATAATCCTGTCAATAACGATCTCATTAGGAGCTTAAGAATTTGTCAGTAAACGTGGGTTAATACAGGGCAGTTGAAAAAGAGAAATGATTTTGGAGACCAATGACTTTGGAGGCCATGAACTTTAAAATAATGATGTTACTGTACATAGATTGATCTTAATGCACTGCATATGCAGCAATAGACATCAGTGATATTTAACTCAGATAAGCCCTCTGACACAGTTCGTCAAAGACTGCCTGGTGTGCGCTTTCTTTCAAAGTGCTATCACAGGAAGAGAGGGACATACAATTATTCAAGTCCTGTGTTCTACAAATAACTTAAGGTACTCTATAATGTAATCTCGTTCCAAATGAATCTTTAAAATACTGAATATGTCCCGTAGCCTGATGGGACCAGTTAGCGAGCGTTGTTGCTTATTTATTACAGGCATAAAAACATAGAGGTATCAATTTCTAGCAATGCCCCTCCGATTTCTAACTATGCTAGACAGGATTATAATGTCCATCAAGTGTACAAATTGTAAGCCCTATGTCCTTAACATTTAACCCTTTAATGACTAAATCTTGTCAAAAAACTAAACATTTTCTTGTTGAATGTCTTATTGCAGGCCAAGAAAATTGTATTTTGAAATTTTGCAACTGGAATGACTGGCTCGCTTACCGAGCCAGTCATTCCAGTGGTAAACTTTCAGAAATAGTTTTCACTTGGCCTACTAATCGACATTCCTCAAGACCCCTGCAGAGGCCGGTTTGGCCGGCTTCATCATAAGAGGGTTAAGGCCCTATGTTTTTAACATTATGTTGAATATTTTGAAACTATTTCACTGGGCGTTGTTGCAGCCACAACACACAGTCAAATTAGTTTCAAAATATTCAACATGTTACATGAAATTCAGGGATCAATGTGTACAAATTGTATACAAATGTTCTCTGGTGAAATTCACTTTTTAGTAACTGCTCTAGATAATAATACTTGTCATTCGGATCAATCACTTAGGTGGCTTTGGAGAAGATTTATATACAGACACAAAACTGGTCACAAAATTCAGCTAGATGATTGGCCATTCAGCAGTAAATAGGTTAATCAGGGATTGGCCATTCAGCAGTAAAAAATATACGAAGTGTGTGGCAATTTACCGTTCCAATATTTCTTAATGGATACTGGAAAATTAGTACAAAATCAATGAAATAAAAGTTAACATTGCAGTATAAGGGTTAATACAAAATCTAATATATCACCAGTAGAAGGTTTAATAGGCAGGAACAATTTCCTGTCAAATTGTTTTGAAAAACATTCATCAGCTATCCTTAGCATCTACATTAAGTGCAAGTTTTATATTGACATTAATACATTCATGGGTTAATAGGGCAGATGGTCAACTGGTATTAAATGGCAATTAAATCCCCATTATATTAATCTGTTTGCCTAGAGTATTTACAGTAGCAAATGCCATTTATTACCCCAGAGATATAAAATGAAAATCAAATGTCACATTAATCATTTTTATTAGAGCCTATAGCAAACTGTCTTCTACTACATAATAAAGAGGAAAATTAAAATCTAAATAGTTCCGCCCTTTACAGATGGGTCTCGTTCATTTTAAAACACACCATGCAGATGATCAACTAACATATGTATAGCAATTTTCTCCATCCAAATCCATCAAATAAAAAAGTTCAAAATGCTCGAATTTGATTGGTCCATGGTGGCGATACTGTTTGACCAATCAAGTTTTTGCGAACAAATTTTACTTGCCACCATAGACTAATTATATTCCCCAAATCTTATCCAGATCCCTTCAGAACTTCCAGAGGAGAAGATTATTTTGTCATTTATGACGTCATCAATATGGCCGCCAATGCCCCGAGCCAATCAGGCTCTGTTTAGCTATTTTGATTCAGGGGGTGATCTCAACCATATATTCTGAGTTTTGATTCAATTTGCTTGCCGGTTTCGGAGTTTTGGTTCAATTTACTTGCTGGAAATGGCTGGCGGCGGAATAATAATAATAATAATAATAATAATAATAATAATAATAATAATAATAATAATAAACGGAACAATCACTCTAGTCTTCCAGAGCTTCGCTCTTGGAAGCCTAATAAATGGAACAATCACTCTAGTCTTCCAGAGCTTCGCTCTTGGAAGCCTAATAATAAACGGAACAATTACTCTAGTCTTCCAGAGCTTCGCTCTTGGAAGCCTAATAATAATAATAATAACTAGATCTGTTCCATGAACAGATATACGGCTTCCAAGAATAGCTGCACTCGAACTAGACATTCTTTTCTTGTATTTCATGTACAATCCAGTTATCTGGTGAAATTCCATTTTACTTCTTTAGATAATATTTCTTGTCTTTCTGAGCAATCGCCTAGGTGGTTTTGGAGAAGATCTATATACACAAAACTGGGCACAAAATCAGCTAGATGATTGGTCATTCAGCAGTAAACAGGTTAATCATGGATTTCTTTGGACACTAAATGTGATAACATGGAACCAGTTTGACTGTTCTATACCTGGTGCTACGGGAGAAGTAACTAGCAGGACAAGAGGTATTAGAAGATAGCAATATCCCGCATTTTTAAGTTACCCAAGGAACCGGCTGCGGCAGGACCCGGTCTGCGCAGGACTACCTATTCTGTGAAGAAACAATATCCAAGCCATGTACATATATAGAATTAGATTGCCCATTTGACTCCTGCTCACTGCCTGCAGATTGACTCAAGAACAAAATAATGTGTTGTACTGTAGTCTACTAACCACAAGCTTCAAAATGATATGTGACATGACCACATTTGATAAAATTTATTTTCTGCCCACCATTTCAGCTGATATCAAAATTCCAATGTGTCATGCACATCCCTGGCCATATGTTGAATCATACATTTCTATGTGAAATGGTCTAGGAGGAGTTGTGTTACAATTGATTGGTGCCCACTTTTTACCCTGCCCCATACCCTCAGTTTGACCCAAGATCAAAATAATTCTTTGTACTGTAGTCTACTCATCATTGACTTCAAAATGATATGTGCCATGACCACCTTTGGAAAGATTTTATTTTTTACTCCACATTTCCCATCACTGGGGTCATACCAAAATTCCACAAGACCTATCAGAAGATAGCAAATAGCTGACCTGTACTGTATATTAATTGTACATCACAGGATATGATGGACCACCGGATAGTCACATTTTGAAATTTGACAATCAACATGTGAATTCAAAACACCGTTGGTACTAGCCATTGGGAAAGCATAGCTTGGAGACTGAACCATAAAGCTTATCTGCCCAGGAGTAACGTGAAGTCATTTAATGACAACTGGCAAATGGTCCAAACATAAGCAAAGTTCATAGTCTGAAAAAAGAAGAAACATTAAAAAAAACAATCAGCATAATACATATTTAGATGTCAAATGCTCTAGGGGTTGAATGACAATTGATTTGTGCCCACCTTTGACCCCGCCCTATACCCTCAGTTTGACGCAAGATCAAAATAATTCCTTGTATTGTTGTCTACTCATCATTGGCTTGAACATGATATGTGACATGACCACCTTTGGATAAATTAAATGTTTTACCCACAGTCCCCACACCCTGGGGTTCATGATAAAATTTTAAAAGTGTCATGCAAATCACTGGCCAGATGTGCAATCATCTCCAAAGTTTCAAGTTTCTATCTGAAGTGGTCTAGGAGAGTTGCATTACAATTGATCGGTGCCCACTTTTGAAATTTTGACGCCGCCTCCCACCCTCAGTTTGACCCAAGATCGAAATAATTCCTTGTACTGTAGACTACTTACCATTGGCTTGAAAATGATATGCAACATGACCTTTGGAAAAATTTAAATTTTGACACATTTGCCACCCCCAGGGCCCTGCCCCTGGAGTCATGCCAAAATTCCAAAAGTGCCATGCAAATCCCTGTCCATATGTGCAATGATACCAAAAGTTTCAAGCTTCTATGTGAAATGATCTAGGAGGAGTTGTGTAACAATCGATTGGTGCCCACTTTTGATCCCCACTACCCTCAGTTAGACCCAAGATCGAAAGAGTTCCTTGTACTGTAGTCTACTCAGCATTGCCTTCAAAATGATATGTGACATGACCATGTTTGGATAAATTAAATTTTTGACTCACAGTCCCCACCCCCTGCGGTCATGACAAAATTTCAAAAGTGCCATGCACATTCCTCGCAATATGTGTAATCATACCGAAGGTTTAAAGGTCTCTGTGAAATGGTCTAGGACGAGTTGCGTTACAATCGATTGGTGCCCACTTGTGTCCCCGCCCCCTACCCTAAGTTGGACCCAAGATAAAAATAATTCCTTGTATTGTAGTCTATTCATCATTGGCTTGACAATGATATGTGACATGACCACCTTTGCATAAATTAAATTTTTTACCCACAGTCCCCACCCCTTGGCGTCATGACAAACTTTCAAAAGTTCCATGCACATCCATGGCCATATGTGTAATCATACCAGAAGTTTCAAGTTTCTGCGTGAAATGGGCTAGGAGGAGTTGCGATGGTAGCTCTTTTAAATAGACTGTTAAGATTGCCTTTCTGTTCCAATTTTTAAATTTGTTCAAGAAAATTTAAATTTTCTCATGGAAAATATCCATTTCTAGACCAAGAGAAGACTATTTTGAAAGTTTACCACTGGAGTGACTGGCTCAGTTATCGAGCTAATCATTCCAGTTGTAAACTTTCATAAATAGTTTGCAAATGGACATTTCGCAAGACCATTTCAGATGCACTGAAGAAGGGGTAAAGGGTGAAATCTAAAGTTGTCACCAACTGATGTAGCTAATTGAGACAGGAACTACTTTTACTGTCACGCTTCTAGTATTGAAACACGCCACGCCACGCATTTGTCAATTCAAGAAAACTGAATAGATAAGATTCTGAAACTGGTTGGAGGGCTTGGGTAGGGATATATGACGGCTGTGGCCATAGTTTCCAGTCACATCTCTTTCAATACATTCATCAACTTACACAATACTTCTAGTATTATCAGGAAAACAAGATTTTAGCACTTTAGGGTTCAAAGTGTTAAAAGCTAAATCACTAATCCGCTGTATTAAGAGAAGAGTATAATAGCGCATTTAAGTGTGCAAGATCACTCAAGCCTGTTTTTAATGGGCACTGTATGGTCCATCAAAAAGTGGTTGTTAAAGACAGATAGTCAGTTAATACAACTTATTCGCTATACTATGCAGAGTTTTTTAACCAAAAGATGGTGGTTGCTTACGGCTTCTCGTCATACCACCACCCCTTTTAAAGAATAACCATCTTTTGGCGCCAGAGCACGTGTTCGTCTTTGGGTAATAAATATCTTCCTGGTTATAAGCCTGAATATCCATCTGATGGAGCTTTATCATGAAAGCTATATAAAATCATTATTACTAGATTGACCTCTTTTCCGCTGATGCCTAAATATTTAAGATATTATTGTGTGCTCTGACATCTATGTTGTTGAATTTTTTGTAATGTGTTTGACTGAAAGTTGTTCCTCCCGCAGCAATGACCTTCAGTCAAATTATTTTTAAAGAAACAACTCAGTCTACCAAACCATGTTGCTAAATAAACTTGGACATTCGGCTACAAGGAACAGGAGTGTGAAATCTAAAGTTGTCACCATAAATCTGCTCGACGGCGGAAACTGTAACAGATCTGACCTGTCTATTAAGGAACACCTCTGAAATTAGACCTTTGCTATATCTGATGTAGTAATTTCGGAAGTTCATATCTCGGACGTTTATGGACAGATTATCTTCTAGTTTTCAAACACTCGTTCATCTCTGCCCACGCTGATATGACAAAGGTCATAGCATTCCGGGATCCATGGCTGGTTTAAGATGCAACATGTTTCACAATAACCACAAATAGCAATGTTTTTTAGAAGCATCACCAATAAGACTCAAGTGGTCCACCTTAGATAGGTAGACTAATGCGTTAGGATAATTAAGTGCGTAGATGTAGCGTCCTATACTGTAATAGCAATGGGTTTGAGAACCACCACTCAAGCGGTTCACTTACAGAGGCGGTCATAGAACGTATTTGAGCTAAGAACCACCGTCATCATACATCAGCATCGCCGTCTTAGCGAAAATTGTTACTGTCTCTAAGAGCCCTGTATTTGAGAATCGCCATCAACAAAATTCAAGTGGTCCACTTCCATAATATTCAATATTTTCCTGTATTTTTTTTACAATTATCACATTCAACACGCTATGCAAGCGTATTAATAATTAATTAATTAATAGAAGTAGCAAAGCAAAACTCGAGTTTCTTAGTATTTGATAATCTATGAACACCAGCCATGCAACGGAAAGCTGTTGCTAGTGGCCGTTGAAACGTTATTAATGCTGGAACATAGCGATCTTTTCCTTAATTTCCGCAAATTTTTACAAGTTGCATGTGCCAAGCACGCTATCAGTGTTGCCCACAACATCTGATTTTTGGGGTTCCCAAGGACCCCACACTCAGATTTGGGGGTCCCACTGTAAAATCTGGGGGTCCCATGAGGTCCTCATCTGAAATATGGGGGTCCCATGTTTTTTTCTTAAAATAATAAATCATAGTTTTAAACAACACAGTAAGTTCGTTTTTATTGAACACACAATGTATTAGGTATATTTCTTAAAGTAAAAACATGCACAAATAAATATACACACACGATAATATAATCGATAATTAAGCACACGCAAAGTTACCAGTTTCTGTTACACTTTTTCACTGCGTCCCTCGTGCGTCCTCGGGGATGCAGAGGGTTAATTTGTATGCGTCCCTCTGCCATTTTTATGCGTATATACGCGCAAAAGGACGCATAAGGGCAACTCTGCACGCTATGTAATCGTATTAATAATTAATGAACTAGTAACAATTGTAAGACATATCTCAGCTGTCTTAGTATGTGTACACCTCTGAATACGACCCTTGCATCACAAACCTCTTGTTACTAGTCCTTGCAAAGTTAGTAAGGCTGAAACAGAGTGATTTATCCAAATATTACCAGAATTTATGTAAGTTTCGCGTTCAAATGCTGCTTTCAAATGCTGCTATGCGTTATGTAATTGTAGTAATTTTTCATCAACTAGCAGGAATAGCAACACACAACTGATATCGTTTAGTATTTCATAGCGTTAGAACATGACTGTTGCAACAAAAACATGTTGTGGTTAGCAATTGTAGACATATTAGGGCTGGAACAATATGATATATTCTATATCATCACATAGTTGATGCAACGCTATCTCCCTCGTCCCTTCAACTACCCCCCCCCCCGCACCCTTCCCCCCTCTCTCTCTCTCTCTCCTCCCTCTCCCTCTGACTCGTTTCAACCGTATATATGCGTGGCGGTTATCAATAAAACTCAAGTGGTCTACCGTAGATAGGTATTCCTATGCATTAGGCTAAATAATCGCTTAGATGGGTGGTCCTATGCAGGAATAGCAATGTGTTCTTAGAATCACAACTCAAGTGGTCCACTTAGATATGGGGTCATATGCAATAATTGTGCCGCTAATAGTTAAGAACCAATCACCAATAGCTGGGTTTTTTAAACAACCCGTAATAAAGGTCAAGTGGTCCTATACGGCAATTGACCGCAAATGCTTAAAAACCACCATCAACAAACATCGGCATCTATGTTCTAGTGAACGCCGTTGCTGCCTTCAATAACAATGTTTTCATTGACTAAACTTGGTCAATAAAGGAGTAAATGTCAGCATATATTATAGTACTTTTTCCACCACATTTGTAATAGTTATCCACATACAAAGCATGCGCGCACTGCAAGTGTGTGTTTATGGGGTGGGGGTGTCGGAGGAGGGGGTTGCGACATCTGTGTGGACACAATGCAAATAATTTGTCCGCCATGCAATGCATAATAAATAGCATTATATTCACTCAAAGGTCAATTGGTTATTGTGTAATAACTCTATCTATCTAGCTAACTCTTTAACGCTTACGCTGCCCAAAACGGCTTCTGTGGTAGTCTTGGAAAATGTCCGTATGCATATCGAAAGAAGACTATTTTCGAAACATTATCCTCTCTGTCTCTCCACCCTCACTCCCCTCCGTCTCCTGCTCCTACCCTTCTCCCTTCCCTCAATCCCTCCCTCCTGCCATCCTCTCCCGCCTTCCCTCAATGCCGTCCTCTCTCTCTCTGTATTATATTATAATGTGATCCTATTGTATGATGACACAAGATGGAATGGTACCGAGTGCAAAATGCATGCACCAACATGAGCTAATACATTGATATATGTGTATGATCTTGCAACGTCAAAATGAACAGCCTTGCCTATTTAAAATGTCATGACATTTGATTGCAGATTTCAAAAATACCCAATTTGTCCCACCCTTTAAACAGCGTGGCCAATGCTTCTGAATTCCCGGTTGCTAAGACGCTGCTGCTGTGCCCGAGAGCAACAACATTCCGCAACATCATCATCAAAAAGGAACATTGGAACACTATAATTTAAAGAACAGGCACAAAATGTGTAGGGGACAATCGAAATTGGTGGGTTAATTTTATGTGCACCTTAGGTTAGCCAGAATTGCGGTACAGGCGCATACTTCTTTATTAACGGCAGTGTACAAGTAGTTTGCAATACAGACCCTTTCATGACCAAGAGCCAAAAACAACCCAAATTGACTAGCTTCATTAATGAACAAACTACCAAATTGGACCTCTAAAAATAATGCCGGTGTTTTGTTTTTGCAACATAATTCAGCAACGGAATGATCATAGGTACATAATTAAATACTATCATTGACTATATAAATTCCAATCTACGGGGCAATTTGGACAAAATCATACCATCAGCTTTGAGTTCTCTCACTAATACAGATTGTCCAAGCGTGAAAGGAATATCAGCCTCTGCTCTTAGGCTACAACCCGGCCAAATTGGGCATGGCGCTGAATAGACATAGAACACGGGCAATTATTTAAAACTTAATTTAGGCTACACCTCTTGCACGGGGCGTGACCTAGCTCTCAAACAATGAAAAGTTGGCGATATCGCCCTATCTATAAAACTAATAAAGCTAAACCTGGTTTAATCATCCTTATTGAATTCCGGCCATTGCGACTGAATTGATAGCAACAATTTAGCAACTCATTCCAGCAACATAATTGTCCAAACAAACTCCATAATGGCTATTTTACTTTGACGCAAAATAGAGTGGCTTCATTACATGTGACAAAATAGCATTACATACGGTGGTGGGTGGTGAGTGAATGGGCGGCGAAGCAACAACTCGTTATATACGCTGAGAGAAATGTAAACAAACTCGGACAATCATCATATTAAATATTTCAGTTCCCTATAGATAAATACTCATGACTGAAAGTTACTGCTACCCAAATAGCAACAGGTTTCAACAAACAATACGATAATTGTCAAGCAGGCTACAAGATTTCTCACAAAAATCCAGTCTTGTTTCACTACATACAAGCAGTTGTGGCATAATTTCACTAGTTTCTTCAGCCCTGCTAGAAGGAAACGGGTTAATTTTGCATTTGGACGTTTATTGATATCACTTCTCCGACTATCTATTTAACCCTGCTCAATGCTCAATTCATCACCAGTTCCTGGAAAAATGCCCTAGCTGGTTACTTAAAAACAATTTGACTGAACGTAATTGTTTCCTTAGGTAGCAACAACATTCAGTCAACGTTCCTTCAAAACATTAAGTTGGTTCTCCAGCACAACTATCTTCAGAAATAAAAGCGCTTTTAAATCGATCATTGGATAAATAATTGTGTTGAGATCAGTGAGAAACTGAAATGTTAGCCTTTTCTATGCAGGGTAATTATCACCCCACCCACTGATGGGACCAGTTAGCGAGCGTTGTTGTTTATTTATTACAGTCATAAAAACATAGAGGTATTCATTGCCAGCAATGCCCTTCGATTTCTAGCTATGCTAGACAGGGTTATAATGTCCATCAATTGTACAAATTGTAAGCCCTATGTCCTTATCATTTAACCCTTTAATGACTAAATCTTGTCAAAAAAACTAAACATTTTCTTGTTGAATGTCTTATTGCAGGCCCAAAAAATTACCGAGCCTGTCATTCCAGTGGTAAATTTTCAGAAAAAGTTTTCACTTGGCCTACTAATCGACACTCCTCAAGACCCCTGCAGAGGCCAGTTTGACTGGCTTCATCATAAGAGGGTTAAGGCCCTATGTTTTTAACATTATGTTGAATATTTTGAAACTATTTCACCAGGCGTTGTTGCAGCAGCAACATACAGTCAAATTAGTTTCAACATTTTTTTGAAAGTTTAAAGGTCTCTGTGAAATGGTCTAGGATGAGTTGCGTTACAATCGATTGGTGCCCACTTTTGTCCCCGCCCCCTACCCTAAGTTGGACCCAAGATAAAAATAATTCCTTGTATTGTAGTCTATTTATCATTGGCTTGACAACGATATGTGACATGACCACCTTTGCATAAATTAAATTTTTTACCCACAGTCCCCACCCCCTTGGCGTCATGACAAAATTTCAATAGTGCCATGCACATCCATGGACATATGTGTAATCATACCAGAAGTTTCAAGTTTCTGCGTGAAATGGGCTAGGAGGAGTTGCGATGGTAGCTCTTTTAAATAGACTGTTAAGATTGCCTTTCTGTTGCAATTTTTTAATTTGTTCAAGAAACTCATGGAAAATATTTATTTCTAGACCATGAGAAGACTATTTTGAAAATTTACCACTGGAGTGACTGGCTCGGTTATCGAGCTAATAATTCCAGTTGTAAATTTTCATAAATAGTCTCCTCTTAGTTTGCAAATGGACATTTCGCAAGACCATTTCAGATGCGCTGAAGAAGGGGTAAAGGGTGAAATCTAAAGTTGTCACCAACTGATTTAGCTAATTGAGACAGGAACTACTTTTACTGTCACGCTTCTAGTATTGAAACACACCACGCATTTGTCAACTCAAGAAAACTGAATGGATAAGATTCTGAAACTGGTTGGCGGGCTTGGGTAGGGATATATGACGGCTGTGGCCACAGTTTCCAGTAAAATTTCTTTCAATACATTCATCAACTTAAGCAATACTACTAGTATTATCAGGAAAATAAGATTTTAGCACTTTAGGGTTCAAAGTGTTAAAAGCTAAATCACTAATCCGCTCTATTAAGAGAAGAGTATAATAGCGCATTTAAGCGTGCAAGATCACTCAAGCCTGTTTATAATGGGCACTGTATGGTCCATCAAAAAGTGGTTGTTAAAGACAGATAGTCAGTTAATACAACTTATTCGCTATACTATGCAGAGGTTTTGGACCAAAAGATGGTGGTTGCTTACGGCTTCTCGTCATACCACCACCCCTTTTAAAGAATAACCATCTTTTGGCGCCAGAGCACGTGTTCGTCTTTGGGTAATAAATATCTTCCTGGTTATAAGCCTGAATTTCCATCTGATGGAGCTTTATCATGAAAGCTATATAAAATCATTATTACTAGATTGACCTTTTTCCGCTGATGCCTAAATATTTAAGATATTATTGTGTGCTCTGACATCTATGTTGTTGAATTTTTTGTAATGTGTTTGACTGAAAGTTGTTCCTCCCGCAGCAATGACCTTCAGACAAATTTTTTTTAAAGAAACAACTCAGTCTACCAAACCATGTTGCTAAATAAACTTGGACATTCGGCTACAAGGAACAGGAGTGTGAAATCTAAAGTTGTCACCATAATTCTGCTCGACAGCGGAAACTGTAACAGATCTAACCTGTCTATTAAGGAACACCTCTGACATTAGACCTTTGCTATATCTGATGTAGTAATTTCGGAAGTTCATATCTCGGCCGTTTATGGACAGATTATCTTCTAGTTTTCAAACACTCGGTCATCTATGCCCACGCTGATATGACAAAGGTCATAGCATTCCGGGATCCATGGATCAAAAGAAGCCGATAGAAGAGGAATAGTAATAATAATAATAATGATAAAAGAGAATATTCAGAACAATTTTTAGAAGGATTCCAAGTAAAAGTTAGCATTCTGCAGTATAAAGGTTAATACCAATCTATTATTTTACTAGTTGAAGGGTTAATAGGCAGGAACAACTTTCAGTCAAATTGTTTTGAAAAATAGTCAGCATGTATCCTTAGCATCTACAATAAGTGCAAGTTTTATATTGGCATTACTAAGTTCATGGGCTAATCAGCCAGGTTGTCAATTGGTATTAAATGGCAATTAAATCCCTATTATATTAATATGTTTACCTAGAGCACTTACAGTAGCAACTGCCATTTGTTACCCCCATGGTAACCAGATATAAAATGACAATAAAATGTCACATTAATCATTTTTATTAGAGCCTCTAGCAAACTGTCTTCTACTACATAATAAAGAGGAAAATTAAAATCTAAATATTTCTGCACTTTACAACTAGATCTCGTTCATTTTCACACACACTCTGCAGACGGTCAACTAGCATATGTATAGCAATTTTTCCCATCAAAATCCATCAAATAAAAAAGTTCAAAATGGCCGCGAACTTGATTGGTCCACGGTGCCGAGACTATTTGAGCAATCAAGTTTTTGCGAACAAATTTCACTTGCCGCCATTGACTTATTAAATTCCCCAAATTTTAGCCAGATCGCTTCAGAAGTTCCAGAGGAGAAGATTATTTTGTCATTTATGACGTCATCAAGATGGCCGCCAAATCCCTGAGTGCATCATGTTGTCTTTGATTAATTTCGATCCTAGTTGGCATCTAGACCATAGCTGCCGAGTCTTGTATTGATTGACCTGCTGGTTTCGGAGTTTTGGTTCAATCTACTTGCTGGAAATGGCTGGCGGCGGAATAATAATAATAATAATAATAATAATAATAATAATAATAATAAACGGAACAATCACTCTAGTCTTCCAGAGCTTCGCTCTTGGAAGCCTAATAATAATAAACGGAACAATCACTCTAGTCTTCCAGAGCTTCGCTCTTGGAAGCCTAATAATAATAATAATAAACGGAACAATCACTCTAGTCTTCCAGAGCTTCGCTCTTGGAAGCCTAATAATAAACGGAACAATCACTCTAGTCTTCCAGAGCTTCGCTCTTGGAAGCCTAATAATAATAATAATAATAAACGGAACAATCACTCTAGTCTTCCAGAGCTTCGCTCTTGGAAGCCTAATAATAATAATAACAAGAGAACATTTACTGAAGTAACTGTAAATCTGCGATGACAGAGCGTTAAGGATTATTGTAAGGTTTCTTCTTATATGAGCACTATTTTGAAAAATAAAATTTAAGATTTAATTGACTCAATCAACTTCAACAGGTAAAGGGAGGTAATTCATGCAAAAAACTAAGATTTATCAATTTGACCCCTGATTGACCTTGACCGTGGTTGGGTCACTATAAAACCATCACCATTGGATTCGGCATGTGTGGTCTACCTTTTGTAAAGTTTTCATGAAAATCAAAGATAAAGCCCTGAAGTGGCAAATAAGCGAGAAATTAATGAATTTAGTTTGGCCCCAGGTAGTCAGAGAACTGAAATTCATCAGATTTAATTGACTCACTCAACTTCAACAGGTAAAGGGAGGTAATTCATGCCAAAAACAAAGATTTGTCAATTTGACCCCTGATTGACATTGACCTTGGTCGGGTAACTTTAAAACCATCACCATTGGATTCGCCATGTTGGATATACCTTTCATAAAGTTTTCATGAAGATCAAGGATAACGCCCTGAAGTGTCAAATAACCGAGAAATTAATGAAGTTAGTTTTGCCCAAGTAGCCAGAGAGAATTGAAATTCATCAGATGTAATTGACTCACTCAACTACAACAGGTAAAGAGAGGTAATTCATTCCAAAAACAAAGATTTGTGAATTTGAACCCTGATTGACTTTGATCTTGGTCGGGTCACTTTAACACCATCACCATTGGATCCGGAATGCATGATATACCTGTAGTAAAGTTTTCATGAAAATCAAGGATAAAGCCCTGAAGTGTCAAATAACCGAGAAATTAATTAATTTAGTTTGGCCCAGGAAGTCAGAGAGAATTGAAATTCATCAGATTTAATTGACTCACTCAACTTCAGCAGGTAAAAGGAGGTAATTTATTCCAAAAGCAAAAGTTTGCCAATTTGACCTCTGATTGACCTTAACCGTGGTCGGGTCCTCACCAAGCATCGTAGTGATCCGATCAAAACTTTAGGTGTAGTAGCACTTCAAACATCCATTTGAAATCCCAATGCATTTCCTGTGGGTGGATTTTTCCATGCATTGTGGGGTCAAAGGTCTGGTGGCCATTTTGAGAATTTTTTCCCCCAAAAACAAATGGCCAGTGGTAACATCCTCAGCAAGTATGGTAGTGATCCATTGAAAACACTAGCTGTAGTAATAGTTTAAAGATCAATTTTAAAAATCCCCCATACATTTCCTATGGGACTTTTTTGCCCACTCAAAGGTGTGTAGCTCGAAAACCCTTGGACTGATACAAAATAAAAGTAACAGCACGCTAAGTCTTAATGGGTACTACAAGTTGCCTAAGTTTGGAGTTGATGGGGTGGAAACTCTAGGAGGAGATAGGTGGCAAAAATCGTGAAGAGTAATAATGATAAATATAAGAATAACTAGAACACATTTACTGAAGAAACTGTAGATCTGCAATGACTGAGTATTAAGGAGTATTATAAGCTCTCTTCTCATATGATCATTGAACATGTCTGATGCTGATCTGATAAAAAGTCTGCGTTGTCACAGTTCTAAAGATCCATAGTTGAAATTCCCATACCTTTACACAGGGTATGGAAAAGCTGATTTCTTCAAAACCGATAGCCTTGACCCTAATGTATAAAATAATGTGTCCTGATTTGCTGTAGTAAAATATTTACCAAAATCAAGGAAAATGCCATTAAATCTCAAATAAAGGACATATTAATGAATTAACGGGAAAGGGGAGGCAATTCATGCAGAAAGCTCATAGTTTTTTGTCATGAATTACCTCCCTTTACCTATTGAAGATGATGAAGTGCAGGTAACTTATGCCAAACATGAAAACTGGCAAGCTTTACTCATCAATGACCGTGACCCCAATGGTGATATTAAAATTTGTATTGGAAACTTTTTAGATCTCTCAATGTTCTAGAATCTGGCCAGGTTTGAAGAGAATCGGAAGAAAACTATAGGAGATAACACTGTTCCAATATTGCTCCCATAGATTTACTATGGGGATATGTGGCACCCAAAAGCTGATTTTCTCGAAAACTGTTAGTCAGATCAACTTTAAATTTGACACCATGTCAGGTCAATATGGGCCCTGGAAGTTTCCCAAATTTCAAGTCGATCGGACCAAAACTCATTTTGGCGGCCATTTTGGAAAAAAAAAATTTTGAAAAAATCTTTTTCACCGAGAGTTCATTTCTGCAAAAAAGATTTTTGCTCATTTTGACCCAAAAAAGTTCGCCTGGCCATCATTTTTCAAAAAAAATATTTTCGAAAAGAATTTCATCCTAAGTTCATTTCTGCAAAAAAAATGGTATTTTTGCCCAAAATTTTTTCATGGCGGCCATTTTGAAAAAAATATTTTCTTCAAAAATAATCATCAGTGGCAACATCCTACCCAAGTATGGGAGTGCTCCGATCAAAACTCTAGGTGTAGTAGCACTTCAAACATTCATTTGAAATCCCGATACATTTCCTATGGGAGTTTTTGCCATGCATTGTGGGGTCAAAGGTCTGGCGGCCATTTTGGAAAAATTTATTTTTCAAAAACAAATGGCCAGTTGTAACATCCTCAGCAAGTATGGTAGTGATCCGATCAAAACTCTGGCTGCAGTACCACTTCAAAGATCAATTTTGAACATTCCCATACATTTCCTATGGGACAGTTTTCCCACTCAAGGGCAGATAACTCAAAAGCTAGTGGGCGGAGCCAAAATAAAAGTAATAGCCATCGATTGTGGCATGGGCCCCTGAGGTTGACCAAGTTTGGAGTTGATCGGATGAAAACTCTAGGAGTAGATGCGGTCTAAACTTTTGAAGGAAGAATAAGTATAACTAGAGAACATTTACTGAAGTAACTGTAAATCTGCGATGTCTGGCCATGAACAAATAGTATAAGTCCTCTTCTAATAAAGAGATGAAATAAGGTGTTTCTTCGTACATGATCTTTGAAGTTTCATGATGCAAGGGAGGTAACGTATGCCAAGCATGAAAACTGGAAAGCTTTACTGGTGAATGACCTTGACCCCAAGGGAGATGTTAAAATTTTCAATGGAAATTTGTTAGATCTCTTAATGTTCTAGAATCTGGCCAGGTTTGAAGAGAATCGGAAGAAAACTATAAGAGGTAACACTGTTCCAATATTGCTCCCATAGCTTTACTATGGGGATATGCGGCAACGAAAAGCTGATTTTCTCGAAAACTGTTGGTCGGATCAACTTTAAATTTGATACCAAATCAAGTCAATATGAGAGATGGAAGTTCGCCAAATTTCAAGTCGATCGGAGCAAAAGCCATTTTGAAAAAAAAAAATTTGAAAAAGATTTTTTTTTTCAACCACGAGTTCATTTCTGCAAAAATTTTTTTTGGTAATTTTGACATCAAAAAGTTCGCCTGGTCATTTTTAAAAAAAAATTTGCGAAAAAAATTTTTCAAAATTTTTTATTTTAATTGTCATCCTGAGCTCATTTCTGCAAAAAACGAAAACTGGTATTTTTGCCCAAAATTTTTTCATGGCGGCCATTTTGAAAAATTTATTTTTTTCAAAAATAATCATCAGTGGCAACATCCTACCCAAGTATGGGAGTGCTCCGATCAAAACTCTAGGTGTAGTAGCACTTCAAACATTCATTTGAAATCCCCATATACATTTCCTATGGGAGTTTTTGCCATGCATTGTGGGGTCAAAGGTCTGGCGGCCATTTTGAATAAAAAAAATTTTTCCAAAACAAATGGCCAGTTGTAACATCCTCAGCAAGTATGGTAGTGATCGGTTCAAAACTCTGGCTGTAGTACCACTTCAAAGATCAATTTTGAACATCCCCATACATTTCCTATGGGAGTTTTTGCCCACTCAAGGGCAGATAACTCAACAACTAGTGGGTGGAGCCAAAATAAAAGTAATAGCCATCGATTGTGGCATGGGCCCTTGAGGTTGACCAGGTTTGAAGAGAATCGGAAGAAAACTATAAGAGATAACGCTGTTCCAATATTGCTCCCATATCTTTACTATGGGGATATGCGGCAACGAAAAGCTGATTTTCTCGAAAACTGTAGGTCGGATCACCTTTAAATTTGATACCAAATCAAGTAATAATAATAATAATAATAATAATAATAATAATAATAAGAAAGATCCTGAGTAAAAATAACAATCTGCGATTGCATCGCAGATTAATAAGAAAGATCCTGAGTAAAAATAACAATCTGCGATTGCATCGCAGATTAATAATAATAATAATAATAATAATAATAATAATAATAATAATAAGTATAATAAGAAAGATCCTGAGTAAAAATAACAATCTGCGATTGCATCGCAGATTAATAAGAAAGATCCTGAGTAAAAATAACAATCTGCGATTGCATCGCAGATTAACTCGAGAACATTTACTGAAGTAACTGTAAATCTGCGATGACTGGGTATTAAGGAGTATTGGACATTGAACATGTCTGATGCTGATCTGATAAAAAGTTTGCGTTGTCACAGTTCCAAGATCCATAGTTGAAATTCCCATACTTTTACACAGGGTATGGAAAAGCTGATTTCTTGAAAACCGATAGCCTAGACCCTAAAGTATAAAATAATGTGTCTTGATTTGCTGAAGTAAAATTTTTACCAAAATCAAGGAAAATGCCATTAAATCTCAAATAAAGGATAGATTAATGAATTAACGGTAAAGGGGAGGCAATTCAGGCAGAAAGCTCATACATTTTTTGGTCATGAATTACCTCCCTTTACCTGTTGAAGATGATGAAGTGCAGGTAACTTATGCCAAACATGAAAACTGGCAAGCTTTACTCATGAATGACCTTGACCCCAATAGTGATATTAACATTTTTATTGGAAACTTTTTAGATCTCTTAATGTTCTAGAATCTGGCCAGGTTTGAAGAGAATCGGAAGAAAACTATAAGAGATAACGCTGTTCCAATATTGCTCCCATAGCTTTACTATGGGGATATGCAGCAACGAAAAGCTGATTTTCTCGAAAACTGTGGGTCGGATCAACTTTAAATTTGATACCAAATCAAGTCAATATGAGAGATAGAAGTTCAGCAAATTTCAAGTCGATCGGTGCAAAAGTCATTTTGGCGGCCATTTTGAAAAAAAAAATTTGAAAAAGATTTTTTTTTTCAACCGCGAATTCATTTCTGCCAAAAAAAATTTTGGGTAATTTTGACTCCACAAAGTTCGCCTGGCCGTCATTTTTTAAAAAAAAATAATTTTCGAAAAAATTTGTTCAAAATATTTTTTCAAAATTTTTTATTTTAATTGTCATCCTGAGCTCATTTCTGCAAAAAACGAAAACTGGTATTTTTGCCCAAAATTTTTTCATGGCGGCCATTTTGAAAAAAATATTTTTTCCAAAAATAATCATCAGTGGCAACATCCTACCCAAGTATGGGAGTGCTCCGATCAAAACTCTAGGTGTAGTAGCACTTCAAACATTCATTTGAAATCCCCATACATTTCCTATGGGAGTGTTTGCCATGCATTGTGGGGTCAAAGGTCTGGCGGCCATTTTGAAAAAAAATAATTTTTCAAAAACAAATGGCCAGTTGTAACATCCTCAGCAAGTATGGTAGTGATCCGTTCAAAACTCTGGCTGTAGTACCACTTCAAAGATCAATTTTGAACATCCCCATACATTTCCTATGGGAGTTTTTGCCCACTCAAGGGCAGATAACTCAACAACTAGTGGGCGGAGCCAAAATAAAAGTAATAGCCATCGATTGTGGCATGGGCCCTTGAGGTTGACCAAGTTTGGAGTTGATCGGATGAAAATTCTAGGAGGAGATGCGGTCTAAACTTTTTAGGCAGAATAAGTATAATAATAACTAGAGAACATTTACTGAAGTAACTGTAAATCTGCGATGTATGGCCATGAAGAAATAGTATAAGGCCTCTTCTAATAAGGAGTTGAAATATGGTGTGTCTTCTAGCATGATCATTGAAGTTGCTTGACGAAAGGCAGGTAACTTATGCCAAACGTGAAAACTGTGGGGTCAACAAAATTGTGGGGTCAAAGGTCTGGCGGCCATTTTGAAAAAAAATAATTTTTCAAAAACAAATGGCCAGTTGTAACATCCTCAGCAAGTATGGTAGTGATCCGTTCAAAACTCTGGCTGTAGTACCACTTCAAAGATCAATTTTGAACATCCCCATACATTTCCTTTGGGAGTTTTGCCCACTCAAGGGCAGGTAACTCAACAACTAGTGGGCGGAGCTAAAATAAAAGTAATAGCCATCGATTGTGGCATGGGCCCTTGAGGTTGACCAAGTTTGGAGTTGATCGGATGAAAACTCTAGGAGGAGATGCGGTCTAAACTTTTTATGCAGAATAAGTATAATAATAATAATAGCTAGAGAACATTTACTGAAGTAACTGTAAATCTGCGATGACTGGGTATTAAGGAGTATTGGACATTGAACATGTCTGATGCTGATCTGATAAAAAGTTTGCGTTGTCACAGTTCAAAGATCCATAGTTGAAATTCCCATACTTTTACACAGGGTATGGAAAAGCTGATTTCTTGAAAACCGATAGCCTAGACCCTAAAGTATAAAATAATGTGTCCTGATTTGCTGAAGTAAAATTTTTACCAAAATCAAGGAAAATGCCATTAAATCTCAAATAAAGGATGGATTAATGAATTAACGGTAAAGGGGAGGCAATTCATGCAGAAAGCTCATAAATTTTTTTGTCATGAATTACCTCCCTTTACCTGTTGAAGATGATGAAGTACAGGTAACTTATGCCAAACATGAAAACTGGCAAGCTTTACTCATGAATGACCTTGACCCCTATGGCGATATTAACATTTTTATTGGAAACTTTTTAGATCTCTTGATGTTCTAGAATCTGGCCAGGTTTGAAGAGAATCGGAAGAAAACTATAAGAGATAACGCTGTTCCAATATTGCTCCCATAGCTTTACTATGGGGATATCCGGCAACGAAAAGCTGAATTTCTCGAAAACTGTTTGTAGGATCACCTCTAAATTTGATACCAAATCAAGTCAATATGAGAGATGGAAGTTCGCCAAATTTCAAGTCGATCGGAGCAAAAGTCATTTTGGCGGCCATTTTGAAAAAAAAAAATTTGAAAAAGATTTTTTTTTTCAACCACGAGTTCATTTCTGCAAAAAAAAATTTTGGGTAATTTTGACCCCAAAAAGTTCGCCTGGCCGTCATTTTTCTAAAAAAAAAAATTTTCAAAAAAATCTTTTTCAAAATTTTTTATTTTAATTGTCATCCTGAGCTCATTTCTGCAAAAAACCAAAACTGGTATTTTTGCCCAAAATTTTTTCATGGCGGCCATTTTGAAAAAAATATTTTTTTCAAAAATAATCATCAGTGGCAACATCCTACCCAAGTATGGGAGTGCTCCGATCAAAACTCTAGGTGTAGTAGCACTTCAAACATTCATTTGAAATCCCCATACATTTCCTATGGGTTTTTTTGCCATGCATTGTGGGGTCAAATGTCTGGCGGCCATTTTGAAAAAAAATAATTTTTCAAAAACAAATGGCCAGTAGTAACATCCTCAGCAAGTATGGTAGTGATCCGTTCAAAACTCTGGCTGTAGTCCCACTTCAAAGATCAATTTTGAACATCCCCATACATTTCCTATGGGACTTTTTGCCCACTCAAGGGCAGATAACTCAACAACTAGTGGGCGGAGCCAAAATAAAAGTAATAGCCATCGATTGTGGCATGGGCCCTTGAGGTTGACCAAGTTTGGAGTTGATCGGATGAAAACTCTAGGAGGAGATGCGGTCTAAACTTTTTAGGCAGAATAAGTTTAATAATAATAATAATAATATGTATAATAAGAAAGATCCTGAGTAATTGTAATAATCTGCGATAGATCGCAGATTAATAATAATAATAAGAAAGATCCTGAGTAAAAATAACAATCTGCGATTGCATCGCAGATTAATAATAATAATAAGAAAGATCCTGAGTAAAAATAACAATCTGCGATTGCATCGCAGATTAATAATAATAATAATAATAATAATAATAATAAGAAAGATCCTGAGTAAAAATAACAATCTGCGATTGCATCGCAGATTAATAATAATAATAATAATAATAATAATAATAATAATAATAATAATAAGAAAGATCCTGAGTAAAAATAACAATCTGCGATTGCATCGCAGATTAATAATAAGAAAGATCCTGAGTAAAAATAACAATCTGCGATTGCATCGCAGATTAATAATAATAATAATAATAATAATAATAATAATAAGAAAGATCCTGAGTAAAAATAACAATCTGCGATTGCATCGCAGATTAATAATAATAATAATAATAATAATAATAATAATAATAATAAGTATAATAAGAAAGATCCTGAGTAAAAATAACAATCTGCAATTGCATCGCAGATTAATAATAATAATAATAATAATAATAATAATAATAATAATAATAATAATAATAAGTATAATAAGAAAGATCCTGAGTAAAAATAACAATCTGCGATTGCATCGCAGATTAATAAGAAAGATCCTGAGTAAAAATAACAATCTGCGATTGCATCGCAGATTAATAATAATAATAATAATAATAATAATAATAATAATAAGTATAATAAGAAAGATCCTGAGTAAAAATAACAATCTGCGATTGCATCGCAGATTAATAAGTATAATAAGAAAGATCCTGAGTAAAAATAACAATCTGCGATTGCATCGCAGATTAATAATAATAATAATAATAATAAGTATAATAAGAAAGATCCTGAGTAAAAATAACAATCTGCGATTGCATCGCAGATTAATAATAATAAGAAAGATCCTGAGTAAAAATAATAATCTGCAATTTCATCGCAGATCAATAATAAAAAGAAAGATCCGTAATAAAAATAATAATCTGCAATTTCATCGCAGATTAATAATAAAAAGAAAGATCCGTAATAAAAATAATAATCTGCAATTTCATCGCAGATTAAAGATCCTGAGAAAAAAACCAATAATCTGCGATGGATCACAGATTAATAATGTTTATGCTTACGGTACTTAAATTTACAGGGATTCTTCAGAGGCTTGGGTAAAGGACTTGTGGGGAATGTGGTTAAACCAGTAGCTGGTACTTTAGATCTGGTATCAGAGACGGCTAGTGCAGTCCGTATGCAGTGCAAATCAAGCTCTAAAAGCAAAACACCATCAAAAGAGGAACAACAATTAGTCTCTGCACTCAATAGAGGAACATGTGATGAGACGTAAGTGCATCGGCGTGGCAGTTAACAAAGTGTGTGCGTATGTACGTGCATGCATGCGCGTGTGCGTGCGTGCGTGTGTGTGCGCGTGCGCGCCTGTGAGTGCAAACGTACCTGGTTGTGTATTGTTTATAGAAGAATTCTCTCTAATTTGAAGAGAGTAATAATTAATGTTGTGGCCAGTCTGATGTCACACAAACTGGCGCATTTTAATATTGGCCCACTGATGAAATCAAATATGATCACCAAGAGGCCATCTTGAAATTGTTGAAGCTTGTGTGGTGTAGTGCGCGTGAGACATGAGATAAACCTAATCATTCTCTCATTCCCATCATTGTTTCATAGCATAGTTCACATAGACAGATCAGATGTTTTTCAAGCATGTCTACCACCCACCCTACCCACCAAACCAGTGTGCTCTGTATGGATGTAGTTTTTATTATTGCCAATCATTAGTTTTAGCAACCCTGTCATTGACGACGAACTGCCACTAGGATATAGCACAGTCGATTTTGTAATGTAAATTTAACATTTTTCAATTTTCGACCTGAGCGAGGTTCGAACCATCCAATTCTATGCACCGATTCGTCTAGCATTTTGGAGCTGAGTAGTCTACCCACTGGCCCACCATCAAGAGGACTGAAATCCACTTTCACCGGACCAGCTTTCAACTACCCTACTCACAACCACACGAATTGACTGTAACTGATAGTGTACATTCCAGGCTTGCCACATCTCTAGGCACTGGCATGTATGTAGTCTTTATTATTGTCAAGCATTAGTTCTAGGAACCCTGTCATTGACGATGCACTGGCACTAGGATATAGCACAGTCGATATTGGAATGTAATTTTTACATTTTTCAATTTTCGACCCGAGCGAGGTTCGAACCAGTCAATTCTATGGCACCGATTCGCCTAGCGTTTGGGAGCCGAGTAGCCTAGAAACATCCTACAGCTGAAATCAGTCCTTCACATTTAACCATTGCGTCTTGTACTCAGCCCAAATCTTTATCTTCTCAGATCCATTCTTGATCTGACTATACCGAGTCCTGCTTTTTTTAAGTCACCTCGCAGCACGCTTAACAAATTTATGCTCTGTACTTAAACTTTCTTTTTACTTTATACTTTAGGTATGTTGCACTAGAATTCGTCTCATGTGACCCGGGTCAGATACAATGTGTTCTAATTACTGATCAACAATTGTACCTGCTTTCACAAGCCGCATATGATCCTGACTGCATTCGGGATATTATTCCATATGGGCATATGCTGAATTGTCGACCCCTACAGGTGGCCAAGAAATGTGAGCAATATGGTGAGTCATACGTGATAGGTCTTCAGCTATTTCAGGACTCTGTCAACTATTGAGTGTCATTTTATGTGCCATTTATGTGAGACATATTTTGCCGTGACAGTTTTCATTTGGTGGTTACATACTTCCCTTCTATTAACTCGTACCACCCTGATGTCAAACTTTTCAACTTAAATTAAAAGATGAATTGGTGTTAATTTTTCAACAAATATGGTGGGCGGTATCGTCCACCAAAATTGTTAAAAAAATGTACACCAGATTGTTTGCTATTGACACAGTAAAAGATAAAATATTGAGTGGTAAGCGTTTTTTACTGCGTATCTGTATCACTGTTATAACTAAGTTAGATATCTGGCTTATAGTGTTGTTAGCCTTCCAACTCAGATCAAACTTCATTTGGGATTGTGTTTCAATGAAATGTGCTTGGATTTAGGAGAGTTAAAAAACCTGATCATAAAAAAAATCATATGATGTGTTATCAGAACTGATATGTATTTACTTAAGCATAATTATCCTTTGATGTGGCTTAATGAATAAAAAAAGGTTTGGTAAAAGATGCTTTTGGTGTAGATGCTGTCGCACTGCTTTGTTCTCCTTTGTCCATCGCTCGATCAATATTTTAGCATAAGTATGAAAGGGTTTTAGCGACTTGACGAAGTGACATGTCCTTTTTAATCCCCAAATAGTGCGATCTGCATTCAACTTATTATTTCTAACAGCAACAGGTTATAATCTTAAATTTTAACTGGATTTTTCGTTTGCAAACAATAGATTTTAAGTTTAATTTTCCCCGTTTCTTGTTTATTTAATCACATGCCATTACTTTAAGTTACTTACACTTTATTTAATAGTATTATCTTCGGTTTCATCTTTAATATTTTTCATTTCAAAATCGGACTAATTTCCATTTTTAGATTTCATTTCACAAACTGCCCTCCAGTCCCATCCCACTACCTAGAGAAATAAAGCAATCCACCCCTCCATTTCCCCCAGTTTTGACTTATTTAAGCAGCCCTATGGGGAAGCAACGCATCCCTTCTGGGAAACACCTCAAAGAATGTCATGGCTCGAATGCATCTAGGTGTGAGTCGCTAATAAAACAAAATCCAATACGAAATACATACACATGGCGGATTGAGTATAATGACTTTGCACCACAAAGCCAAATTGGCATAACATTAAGTCTGTTTTGTTAAAGTGTGAGATACATTTACAGTGGAAATTATAAACACCTCTTACAATTCACCTTTATCATCGATGTTATGACGCCATAATCAACTAAGTGACGTGTAGGATGACGTCATAATCATGACGTCATGAATGACTCGATATAGCCCATCTTAAACGCTTAATAGTCCGACACGTTGTACGAATTGTATGTTTTTGCTATTTAATAAACATGCTGTTGAATATTTTGAAACTAATTTGACTGCAGCACCCAGTTAAATTAGTTTCAAAATATTCAACATCTTACCTGTATAGTTTCCTGGAAATTGATAATCAGGGAATTCAGGGATCGATTGATCCCATCGCGAGCGAGGTGTGGGTGGAGCTTAACTAGCGATGGGAGCGGCATAGCTAAAACCGGAAAGATCCATTGTTATCTTTAGTATTTACAATTTCACAAGCCTTTAACATTTAATTAAACTCCAATTGTGTAATTTAAATATCATTTTTTAGAATAATCAAATAAAATGATTGATTGTGTGTAAAAATCCATAAACTGGTTCGGACACTAACAGATTAAATGAGGCCACAACATAAATATTTCTTCTAAAGGTTCCTTTATACCGCGAAGATGATGCTCTATGTTTTAGTGGTATCCTAGCAGCACAATTCACATGGACGCATTGTCTTAAAATACACCCACGTCATAACACATATTGTTTTAGTGTGTAGAGTTGGTGCAACAAAATAATAATTTTATGCTATTTCTTCCTAAACGGCTGTAGGACTATTTTAAAGATTAGAACGGGGTTCTGACTATATTTTATGATTGTTTGCTTTATTAAACATTTTTCAATAGACATTTAATTCATCATGGACTTCCATGATTTCAATAACGCTTTACACCGTATCATGTTTATATGCTGTCTGCATCACACATATATATAATCTTTGATGTTGTTTTCTCCAGGCCAACTTAACTTGCAGATTTTAACAAAAAACAATTTACTTAACCATTTAGCACTCATATCAGCCCAAAAAACGGCTTCTGAAGTGGTAATGAGAAATGTCCATTTGCAGTCCAAATGAAAACTATTTTAGCAAATTTACCACTGGAATGACTGCCTCGATAACCGAGCCAGTCATTCCACAGGTAAATTTTCAAAAATAGTCTTCTCTTGGTCTGCGAATGGACATTTTCTATGAGAAAATTAAAATTTTTGTGAAAGGATTTAAGGGTTAAGAAATATGTTAGAGAGGATTTTGATAAACCTCCACATCCTTGACCCATGCAATGGAAGATTCAATAAGAAGAATTAAAATGGAATTTATTTATACTTTTCCCTTTGGCTTTGGCTTTGAACATATTTACATTTTTTTCAGAATAAAAAATAATAATAGGCCACTCCCCTTCCCAATGGAGATTTACCTACCCTTCTCAATGAGGATTTACCTCCCTTTCTCAATGGGGATTTACCTCCCCTTCTCAATGAGGATTTACCTCCACTTCTCAATGACGATTTACCTCCCCTTCTCAATGAGGAGTTACTTCAACTATATGTCATATCTGATTTCAACAACACAACTAGCCGTCCTTTGTGGCTTGACATCTGTACATACAGTCGACATTATGGAACTCCCTTTAGTAAATGGCAATGCTTCGTTTGTCACCTGCAAATAAATTTTCTCAGCAGACTTTTACCAAACATGCAAATTTCATGGCCGCATTACAACTACTATTTCCGGTTAACTTGTTATTTGCAGTCGTCTTTCTGATTTGACACCTTTCATTTTAACTTCATAGTTTCAGAATAATGTCTGAAGGCACTGTGTATAGTATCCTGTAACATAACCCTTTGATCACCGAGTTGAACATTTTCATAATTATTTGACAAGAACTTGTTGCTGCATAGGTTGTAGGCAACAACAGCTCCCATTCGAATTAGTTTTCAAAATATTCAGCAGAATAGCTATTAAATTGTAAATGGCTTCCGAATTTGGCCTTTTGGATTCAAGTGTTTAAATGTTGAAAGACGCTAAAAATGATACAATTTACTGATACCCGCATGTAAATTGATTAAACTCTTGCTTTTTTTCTTAATTCCTTGCATTGTAAATATTGTGGTATCAGTTTCAATCACATACATTCTCTGTATCAGTAATGACAAGGTCGTAGATTACCGCAGCCCTCACCTCAAAAAAAAAGAAAAAAGGAAAAAATAAATAAGGAAAACGACATTTTATTCACCTTTAAATGGCACTTTATCTGGCAACCTAGCATCTTTATTTAACTCCGACAAGCCCATGTAATTTGACTTCTTCATTAATCACACAGCCTAAGCTTCAAAGCCAGTATACTACCTTACGTGTGCATGTCTGCATCATTATTGACATGTTGTATATTTCATGCAGGCACTCTGACTGTCTCTCACTTTGTCGAGTTAACCATTGCTTACAGGCCTGATAAGATCATACTTATCCCATGTGATAAAGATACCACGTCACACAAGGTACTACTACTTACTACTACTACTACTACTACTACTACTACTACTACTACTACTACTACTACTACTACTACTACTACTTACTACTACTACTACTACTACTACTACTACTACTACTACTACTACTACTACTACTGTCACAGAACATTTGCTTTTGTTGCCTCTACAGAATGGAATAATCTTCCAGCTAGTCTTAAATCTTCATCCACTCTAGCTATATTTAAATCAAATCTTAAAACGTTTTTGTTCCATCAGGCATATCCAACTGCATGATCATTTTATTTTATTATTGTAAGCGCTTAGAGCACGCAATATTTGCGTGGAATTATAGCGCACTATAAATATCCTATTATTATTATTATTATTATTATTATTATTATTATTATTATTATTACTACTTTTTTTTGGTAACATGATTAAAGGATCATGTGGAAATCCTTTACTACACAAAAAAGTATACTGACTGACAAAAACACAAAAAACCACCAAAAAGAAAACATAGACAACCTAATGACCATGTGTCAGTTTATATTATATATATATATATATATATATATATATATATATATATATATATATATATATATATATATATATATCTCACCTTTATATTTAAATGCAGTTTAAAATTTAATGTAATTTAATTATCTTAGAACAAATCCATACTCTTCACTTAAAAACTATGTAAATATCATTTAAGACGTATCATTATATTTATCCAAAATTCAACAAAACACCTAAGAGTAATAAATTCTCATAAGTTTAATTTTAGAAAGGTCGTTGGCATTACCTCTACTATATTATTAGCACACCAGATATTTTTGAATTTATCTGTTTGCATTTTCTGTGTGAACCTGTAAAGTTCACCTTGAAGAAATTGCACCAACAACGCTCGAAATATCGCTTTTAAAGATGGTAATTAAAATATACCATGTTTTCAATGCAAGGGCACAGTGATATTTCCATATCGACCAGAGGCTTATTATTAATAAACACATTAGAACATCTTTCATATTTTTCGTAATATGTCTTTTGACAATTGTGATATCTCTAAACAGAATTATAACCGCATCTATCTTTACAGTAGGGATCCCAAATAACAATATAATTTCCTCAATGTATTTCCAAAATTCTTTAGCCTTTTCACAATTTGCGAAAAGATGTTCACACATTTCTTCTCCCATTGTGCAAAAGAAGCATTGGTTTCTGGTCGTAACGTGGCACTTTTGTAGCAAATGGCCAACCCACAGCCTACGATTAAGGAGTCGCCAAGCTACATCATACGCTTTATGAGTCAAAAATGGCAAATATAATACTTTCCAAACATGATCCCAATCTAAGGGCTCATAGTCTTTTTCATTCCATTTATCAATGGCCTTTGGTTGTTTAGTATGTTTTTGGAACAGAAGTCGATACCAATCACGAGAAGTCATATGCCATTTAAAAACATCGCCATTGTAAATTAAAACTGGAGGGGAAACATCGTCACCATCTTTAGAAGTAGTCAAATTGAAAAACTCCACTGGAACTGCTTTCTTGATTTGTGTTAACAATCTCTTGATATTAATGTTCTGTAACGTATATTTAGCTGATAGGCCTATGGTAGAAAGCCAAACACGTGTCTGTTAATTAAGGATATCTGACAAATACTGAATTCCAGCACATGTTAATGATCGGAAGTAAAGTGCCTTGTTCTGCAGCTGAATACGGTCATCTCCCCACATAGGCTGGCACGTAGCGTGTTCCGAAACTGTTGTGATGGAATTTCTTTTGAGAACATGCTTAGAGCCTTTATTTGTTCTTGGTAGACCTCCGGAACTGTGGAGACATTTGGTGGCGTTGTATTTGAGAAAAATATACAGCCTACATCAAAAGGACCTATATATTTCATAAGCAATTTCCGTGAAACGTTTGCCCAACTAGCGTGAGAATAAATTAGGTCATTTAAGAATTTTATCTTTAATGATGTGCATTTGGTCGGAATGGGAACTAAACCCAGCCCACCCTTAAGGTTCTCATTTATACAAACTGCTTGAGATACGAGATTTGTTTTATCTTCCCACAGATACGAAATGATTAACTGGTTAATTTCTTTTTCTGCATTTTTCGGCATAGGAATGACTGAGGCTGTGTACCACAACCCAGACATTATCGGATTGTTAACCACAAAAGTTCAACCAAAAATAGATAAATGAGGATGTTTCCATCGGGCAAACCATCCATTTCCTACTGAAATAAAATCCTAAAATCATTATATGATCATCTGACCATTTAATACCCATAGGTTGGTCTGTTCTTTTATGCCATGAATCAAAAAATATTTTGACAGATTTTTCTGTTATGTTGTTTTTTAGGCCAGACGCTGTCCAGAAATTGTGTAATATGTTAACAAGTGAGGGGAAAGTCTTTATTTTGCCCAACAAAAACAGTAATGTCATCCAAGTACTGCAAAACCTTTAATGGTCTCGCAATACCAGGTACTACTATTCCTGTAAATGAACTATCTTGCCTCAACGTTGCCCCTAGCGTTTCCATTGCAATCACAAATAAGAGAGGTGAAAGGGAACATCCCTGTCTCACTGCACGTGCTAAATTAACGGGTTAGTTACACAGTTGTTCACCAAGTATCTGCTATTAGCATTGGTATACAATATCTTTACCTATTTTATAGAATTTTCTCCTAATCCAATACATTTTATTGTTTCAAGAAGGAAATCCCATTCAAGGCGGTCGAATGCCTTTTCATTATCAAGCCCAATAATGGCTGCTGGGATGTCATCTATTTCAACTAAAGTAATAAAATCTCTTATAAGGAAAGCATTTGTAAACGATACTTCTTCCTGGAATCTCACAAGTTTGATCGGGATCAATAAGCTCATGCAATACTTCACTCAGTTTCATTAACAAAGCTCTTGAAATTATTTTATAATCTACGCACAGTAGCGATATAGGTCTGTAATTTCTCAAATCTTCCCTCTCACCCTCTTGTATAAAATGCGGACATATGCTTGAGACATTGTAGGAACAAGATGGCCATTAAAAAAAATTTCCTTTACCACCTGATGAAACAGAGGACCAAGCAAATGGCAAAATGTGAGATAAAATTCTACCGTCAACCTGTCACATCATGGACATTTGCCAACCTTCATGCCTTGCAGCGACTTGGACAGTTATCTAATGATAAAGATGTATCACAGCCTTCGCGAGATGCATCTGACACCGTGTTCTCTATGTTATCTAGGAAGATTACAGTTGTCATAGCATCGCTCTCTTCAGATGTATATAACGATTTTAAAAACTGACAAACTACTTCCATCATGTCTTCATTAGTATATGCGACGCGACCAGTACTTGGATCTAGAGATCTAGTTATTTTCTCAACGCCCCTTGCCTTTTCCAAATTACAAACATATTTGGTTGATTTTCCCCATTCTGTTTGCATTTTTGCTTTTGATCTAACTTTGGCCCCTTCATATATATATTGGTCTAATTCAGTTATTCTTTTCTTCAATTCAACCATAAGGCTGCTTAAACCTTCTCCTGCGTTGATTTTACAGGAAACTCGATGTAAATGTTTTTCTAAGGCTTTCCTGTGTTTTCGCCTATCTCGTGCTTTTTTAATCGAGTACTGTCGTGTTATGTGTGCCAATCCAGACTTACCATCCTCCCACCATTGAATTAAAGTTTCATAAATGCCTCTCTTCAGTAGCCAATATTTCCAAAATTCTTCTACCTGATGTTGGTATTTAATATGAGACAAGAGGGAGTTAATAAACTTCCAGTAGCCTATGCCTCATTTAATCCAGGCAGGTCTATCTAAGGTGATACACACCATATGATGGTCAGAAAATGCTACTGGGGAAATTTGTATTTGTGTCAGATTACCCGTAAGTGACTGTTGTATATAAATCCTATCTAATCTGGATGCTACCTGTCCATTATTTGAAATCCGTGTATAGTCTTTACCACTATGACATAATATCCGGTAGCTATCAAGTAAATGTCACAGATCTGCTTTAGCTCAACATGTGATGTATCATTATATGCAGCCTGTGACCATCTATCCATATTTGGATCTATAACACAATTAAAATCACCGGCTAAAACTAAATTTTTAGACTTGCTTTCCTGAATAACTGATGATAAGTTAGGGAAAAAAGCCTGGCGACAGCCATGTAAAGAAGGGGCAGAAACGCATAGGATATTTATAGCTGAATCAAAAACACCAAGTGTAACTTTAACCCAACGCCCACTTGCATCCGATGCAGATGATATAACGTTGACCGATTTCAGACATCGAGGAAAAATCAGTATAGCGACTCCAGAACTGTTATCAGGTGCTAATGAGTAGTATACTTCACCTTTAAAAATCCTTTTAAATAAATCAATAACTTCAGGCTTCTGGATTTTAGGTTATTAAAGCAAGGCAACGTCAACATTTTGTTTTTCAAATTCTTCAAGTAGATGTCTTTGTTTATAATCCGTATTCAAACCTCTGCAATTTAAGGAACAAATAATCATAAATAGGCGAAGAATAACCAAGACTGCCATATTTATCCTAACTGGATTTAGGTTTCTTACTCGCCTTGCCTTTCTTTTTAGCCCATTTCCCCATTTTACCATTGAAATCGTGATTATTCAGTTCAACAGTTTTCAAATAACTATATTTTGAAATGTCTGAATCACATCTCAAATGTCTATAATGTACACATTTTGTTGTTCTATAGGGTACTAATACCTCGCCTTCTTCGGATCGAAACATAACCATCTTATCAGATATTTGGGAGCTCTGGGTCTTAGCAGAATATTCTGACTCAGTAACAGACATACTGTCATCTATATCACTTGCCTCTGCCTCTGATTCAGAAATGGAATCTGTTTTATGGCGTTTAAGATTAACTATGTTGCCTTTAATCGCCTCATCTACAACGTCCATCGCCGGCAATGTATCCCCTGCACTAGTAGCTTTTGAACTCTCAGCATCATTTGCAATTTCTAAAAACTGACTTAAAGTAAACGGGCTTAGAGGAAAGCCAGCGACATCACCTGTAGATTGTGATCAGAATTTCCGTTGACCAAGAGCCAAAGGCGGTATCAGAGAGAATTCCTCTTCACTTAAATCATAATCATCATCATCATCATCATCATCATCATCATCATCATCATCATCATCAGATACAGTATTGGCTGGTTAATTGGATTTCTTACTGTCATCTGGTGTAAGACTTATGCTAGTTTCCAAAACACCAATGCAGTCACTGATGTTTTTTTATTACCGGATTGTTGCTTACATTTACCGGCCCTTGGATAGCAGCTGCTGGATGAATGCCAGCAAGAACAGTGACAACAGCTGGAGGGGGTGGTGGTGGATTTTGAGACTCGCTCGCCCGCTCTTCAGTTGTAACATTGGAATCTTTATCCAATGTTGGTTTGCGTAACTTATTATTTTCTGGACATTGTCTTTTAGTGGTCAGTGGACCCACAATTTAGACACATGTTCTTTCTTGGACAGTCCCCTGCCAGGTGGTTGGTACCTGAACAAATCCGGCATTCCTTTACCTGCCCTCTGTACCAAAGAGGCAGGATAAATTTGCCATCGATAGAAAGTTTATTAGGCAGCGGTTTATCTAGCTTATCAAAATAAACCCTCCTTATTCCATTCTCAAGCGACCTGTCAAAACGGTATGTCTCCCTTTCAATCTTCAAGACTTGCCCATACTGAAACAATTCAGCCATTAGACGGTCATTGGGAATTTCATATGGAGTCTTAAGTTTGACTATCAGTTTGTCTGACTCAATTTGCACCACCACGGCACCCTTTACTATGAGCTCACTATCCAGCAGTTTTTCTTTACGACATCATTACCAACCAGACATGTTCCAGACATTATGAAGGGCCAGCACCAACAACGTCTTTCAGGCCATGATAAACGTCAATGGCTGCAACGTCCAATCCCTTCGTAACGATCTTTAAACTCAATGTCCTTTTATATTCTGAAGACATTTTTCACTAGCAAACGGCCCGGTATAATTTTCAGAGACAGTGGCTTATGTAAAAAAGATTTCATTTTTACGTCTGACTGTATCAAGATTTGTCAGCGGTTCAATTTTGTATGACAAATTAGATAAATTTAGAAGACACCTAAAACACGTGGTTATTTAGAAATAGACATGGCTCTAAACTCCGGCAATAGCACGAGCAGCGTGTCGCTTCAATACAGCAGGTAGCCAACTGATCAGCATAGCCTGTCGAAAAGACCACTTATAATAAGGGCCAATAAATACCGCCAAATTAACACCGACGAGAAAAACGCCACAAAATTAAAAATTCAGGTGACCCCAGAATTAGAAACGGGAAACATTAAAAAACATCAAAGCAAATATATATATTTTGCCTGCCGACCCCCCCCCCCCCCCCACCGGCTCTCATAGAAGGGTGTTCGGAGATACCCACCTACCTAACCACCACGAGGAAAAAGGCATTGAAAGGTGCAGGCTCATGACTCGATTGTCTGCATTTTGAGTTTTTTTATGAGTACGTATAAATGTTAGAGCTATGTTAATCAAAGAATGTATGTATTCTTTGGTCAATTGAACCTATTCCCAATTCACAATGTGAGCGAGCGGGCGGGCGGGTTTTGTGTCAGATAAATAAATCACAAACTGAAAATTGAAACGGGCAGATGGGAAAATATTGAAAGAAATGACCGATTGTGTAGCACATGCAATGAAATAGATGATGACAATCGTTTTCTTTACACCTGCAGAAAATACGATGATGAGCGATCAAAATACATCCCGCAGTACTTTATCACAAGTTTCAACGCAGGCAAAACTAAAGATTTATTAACCTATGCAATGTGCCTGTTCACATAAAACTGTGTACATTTTTAGTATTTTCAAAAAGCCAAAGGCTTAACAGCTAACACCAACAGCGACTACTACTACTACTACTACTACTACTACTACTACTACTACTACTACTACTACTACTACTACTACTACTACTACTTGAACTTGGCGCAGCTGCCCCCGCTGCCTCCCCCCCCCCACCCCTGCCGCGTGCTTCCAGCGACCATGTGGGCTTTGATAATATTCGCTGAACAGAGGAAAGAGCAAATAAAATATACACCCACTGGCTGCATTGCGTAAATTTAAACTAAATTCGGGTCAAGCTCATAATCACCCAGACACTGGTCTCGGTACTAATATTACGGACGAACTTTTGTTCCAACACCTAGACCTAAAACTGGGCTAGACGTGCCAAAATTAAATTAGCAGACTTCTTTGGTAATAGTACAAGCGACTTTCAGACCTTTTAGACAAAACGGGCTGGGAACCGAAACTTGAACTTGTTAACCCAGCCATCACTGAAAGGGCAAAGATCACAAAACACCAAATAGAATAGGTGGGCTAGTAGCCACATCAGATAAGCAACATCTATCTGCACAGAAACGCCAGGCACTAAAAGGTTTACGCAACAATAAGAATATTATCATCAAACCAGCAGATAAGGGCTCGGCTACAGTAATAATGACAAAAGATAGTTACATATTCAAATATTCATTAAGTTCTGAAACAGATGAATAACGTTAAGCACTACAAAATTGGATGAAGCTATTTGTCCACAAAACTATCCCAAATTTAATTAAATTCTCAAGGCATTACTAAAAAATGATAAGATCAGTAAAACAATTTCTAAAGGCAATGATTTTGAGTTTTATGGCGAAATCTACCAACAGATTAGTAGTTGTGCCATGGGCAAACGTTTTAGCCATAGGCTCATTCTCACTAATGACGATCATTAAAGCATCCAAATTTTCTCAAATTTATCAAAAAAATGTGTACAATTCAAACATAAAGTTATTACCAATAATAATTTTATTAAGTAAAATATATAGTCTCATCTTGCACTTGACCAAATTCTATTTCTATGTTAAATGGATGGTCAGAAAGTGTGTGGCATCACAACTCGACTTATTACTAATTAGAGACATATTTGTCTAGTACATGAGTTTGTATATGTGTTAATCTATAGACTAATCTTGCACGTACCTAATCAGTAACGTATATACGTAACGTATGTACTTAGTTTTGTGGTTATGATACATGGCAAAGTAAACGAATATGAGTTTGATTTGTGTTAAATACGTTCTCTAAACACCGTCTGCATAAACAGCTATGTCGTCAGGTAGACAATCATAAACATATGAATGAATAGTACCACAGAATCCAGAGACCTAAGTCATGGTATGATTATCCCATGCACGCATTTGTATATGTATCAGTTATCAGACAGTCTCGCTTTCACACAACCATCACACATTAGTGTGAACTCATTTTGAAAAGAATTATCAAATTACATTCAGATGGAAAATTGTTTGGCAATGCCCATGAACACTAAATTAACCATTTAAAGACCATGTAACGTATGTAACACAAACATAACGTATGTAACTGTAATATCAGGGGAAATGCCTTTCTGAATGCCTCAACCACTATAACTATTTGAACATGAAATACACAATTATGTAAAAGTAATTTATGATGTAATAAGTATTTTGTTGAATGTCTTGTAACTAATTTGAGCTGCAATCTGTTGCTGCTTGTTTCCTGTCAGATTTTTTTATATCAAAATAAACATTAGCTTACTTTTATGGTTGTCTTGAAATCAGAATTTTAGGCATTCAGAGTTTAAAGGGTTAAGATACATAATAATGTATGGAAGCATTTACTATTTTGCCTGATGTGCATATTCTGTGAATGCATTTTCAATCGTGTTTCTTTCATGTTCATCCACTAGAGTAAATGATCTACCAAATTTCCCACATTTGCTTAATGGAGGAATTTTACAAAGAATCTTTTCTTTGTTAACCCATACATGATCTGGATTAGTGGGCCACTTGTAGACTCCTATAGTTTTACCCATGAAATTAATCTCACATTCACCATCTTCTGCACCAATATCTTCCACTATTCCTATGAACCATGGATTGTCTTACACTGCTGCAACAACATTGCCAGTCTGCAAGCCTGAGAAAACATCGACATCACTAATGACAGCCACAGAATGTGACATTGCCATGTCCAGTTGTTCTATTGTGACAGTCTCTATCATGTCCTCATTAGCAAGAGCTACGGAAGATGAAAGAGGCAATACGTGTTGTGCTACAGTAACTGTCTCGTCCATCTCAGTACCAACACGAACTGGTGTAGATACCTTAACGAAAGTCATTTTGTGTTCATTCCACGTGCCACAAAATATACCTGTGATACACATATCGCAGTAACATGATGTCTCTCTAGTTTTGAGAGTTGACGAAGTAACTGCATCGACAGCATTTAATTTCATTCTGTTACGAATAGGCTTTATGTCATTGCTTTCCATAATTATTTTGTGCTTTGCTTGGCAGAGAGACAAACACAAATTTGACCTGTTTCATTGTTGAATTTTTGGCCCAGTTGTAGAAGTCACTCGAATCTTGAATAACCACCTTTCCCTGACGAAAGGCTTCATCTGCCATACGTTTTCTTGTCCCCCCAAACCATCACATGGCCCCCTTCTCATGTCCTGCCTCGAAATAATTCCACCTTGCCGTAACATTGTAGATATTCTTATGGTTTGCAATCAGCTGGAAAATGTATCTGTTCCTATACTGGCTTGATGGCGAATCAGTCCAGTAATGAAATGTGTTTACATCCAGGTCTAAGGACTTAATTTCTGGCACAATTGCATCAAGAAAAGCACAGACAGTGCTTGCAGACTGAGACATTTCGTCTGAGATAATGACATACACGTGGCTCTGATGTGTAACCGTATTCCCTTCCTTGTAATAGACAACCACTGGATGAAGGGTGACAGATAATTGATTCCAATAGCAGACTGGACTTCGTTGAGAGACCTACAACTACAGTTCTCTGCAAAATCCATCTGAATGATCATTTCATGTTATGGAAGATTTAGTTTCAGTATCTGTAGCTGTTGAAATTGCTGGCGGAGTCGGAAAACATGGTCAGAAAACTCTGCTAGCTCCTTCTTTATGTCAAATCTAAAAGTAACAACATCCGACCGCATGTCTACAACATTCAGCTTTTTTAAACCATTGCCAAGTTCTACACGTGTCCACATCTCTTATGGAACATGATTGGGTAGCACACTCAAAGGTTCATCAATGTAATTTTGATGAATGAGAAGGTTTTCAGGACTTTCACTTATCCGTATCCCCGATTTGCGAAATGCTTGTACTTTCAGTGCAAAATTTTGGTACCGTATGTGTTGACATTTGTTCCGAGAGGTGAACGAGGTCAGCAATATAAATTTTGGGCGTAAACGTTGCTGTCTGGGACAGGACCCGTTCCCAGCCAAAATGGTTTCAAAATATCCAACAGCTTACTTGTATGATTGTCTTGAAACTACAATCATAGGACTTCGTGGTTCAAAGGGTTAAATATAATGTACGTTTGGTCAGAAAGGTCAAGAACAACCTATTTTAGACAACTTACCACTGTATTGGCGACAGAGGTAGTCAATCTAGTCATACATTTTCTAAGATTTTCCATTCGTCTGCAAATGTAAGGGTGTGGGAAAGCTGTGGGTGTAGTGGCACAGCTCACCTAAATTTAGGCCGGGTTTTTAATTTAGGAAAGAAAGCGATATTTAATTTCAAACTAATAGTTTTTGCTAATCAAATTGTAGCAACATGCTCAGAGCACTTAATTTCTGAAAAGAAATTCCTGGGTAGCGTCAGCTGAATGCACATATTTACCACCAGTAATGAAGGAGATGCTCTCTGAGAGCATTTAGACAATCAAAATTTGAGGAACCCAAACTTCAGCATCACTACAGAAGCTAGTTTGTCAGTTTGGGATCTTATATGTTTAAGGACCGTATGTATCATACGTACGTTATTAAACTATATGACGTTCCTTTGTAGCATAGAGCATTAGAAAATAATATTCTAACAGGATATAAATATCTATAATAACCACAAGTATCTTGCAACCATTCATTGAATTTATTTGCCAATTAAAAAATGTTATTGATAACTGTATATACCAGTCGCTTCAATAAAATTGATCACGTATGCCATTATAAATTATAGGCCTTTTAACACTAGCATTTAAATAGCAAAGTGAATTAGAACAGAAACAAACGTTACATAGGCTACCAGAGAAATGTTAATTTTTAAGTCAAGATGTAAAAATAGCCTTCATTCATTGATTTATGTGAGTGTTTACTATGTGATACATACGTTACCTATAGTAACGTATGCATTTCCTATCATATATATATATATATATATATATATATATATATATATATATATATATATATATATATATATATATATATATATATATATATATATGTAACATACAATACACTATTTATCATTAGAATAACTTGTCTTGATTAAATCAACATTACTATGCACATATAACAGATTATTGCTAATTATAATAACATTCATTGGCTGTTACAAAATTTCAAATTCATCAAAATTACGATGCACAAAGACATAAGCACGTGTTGGTAATAATAAAAATGACTAGCAGACGAACATCTTTTAATACAGAGTTATGTTAAAGCTATTTTAGTTTAGTTTTGTACTTGTTAGTAACGTATGTATTGGTAATGTATGTATCAATCTGTTAAAATTGATTTGATAATAAATACATCAACTCATAATTGAAGCATATTCTATGATAAAATAATTGAAGTATTTTATACTCTCTCCATATATAGTTTACTCACAGCAATTGGAGTGATATCTGATATGTAAATATGTAAATGTATTGGTAACGTGTGTATCAATACATATATAACCAGTCACAATGGTATGTATGCAAAATTGTTATTACTTACATGGGTCAGTAATCACTGCAGGTTTAAAAAACCCTGAAATCTGGTATAAGCCACCATCTCTTAGGATGCTTATCCAGGCCTATCTTATTTCTGTCTTTCTGCATGGAGTGTGCTACGCAGTGGTAACGTATGTACAGTTAGGCAAGCGACATCCTTTAAACCATATATAGTTGTGTATAATAAGTATGCATTTATATGCAATAAAACTGCCCACATATCCCCAGTATATGTACAATTGCAAATATGAACAAATGCATAGCTGTTTACAAGAGTATAGATACATATTACAGCAGATAGGTAGTGTTATTAAATGGCCGACAGGTAACGTATGCATGAAATGAGTGCTTGTAAGCCCTCCCCCGAATTGTTTGACAAGCTATTTCAATGAATAAGGCCATGACAGCGTCGCACTCTTTGTCAGCAACAAATTAAGCGACATCTCACATATGTATTTATTGCTATTATGACTCTAGACAATGGCGACAGCAACTGCTCCTCATTAGTGAGAATGAGCCTCTAATTTCACAAATATCTAAGGGCAGAATAAGAAGACAAAGCCCTTAAAAAGTGCAATAAGAGCCATCTTAACTTTAATAGGTATCTGGATGACATCTTCTTAATTTGGCCACACTCTAAAGAGGACTTCACAGAATTGACCACAATATCAAACTTAAAGCTCGGTTGACTTCTTAGACCTAACGGTCTACAAAGGCACGGAATTCACTGCATACAGTTATTTAGATCATAAGGTTTATTTCAAGCCCACAGATTCACATCAGCTACTCCACAAAAAATCCTTTAACCCGCCACACACTTTCGAAGGACTAGTAAAATCACAAATCATTCGATTTCATAGGAACTCTAGCGATAAAGAAAGTCTAAATTCAGCATGTTCAACCATATTTGATGCATTGAAAACAAGATGCTACTCCACATGCCAACTTCGGAAAAGCCGGTCGGAAACCTTATAGAAGATAACATATAAACAATATAACCCAACAGATCAGGCCACCACTAGGATTAGCCACAACCAACCAGTCCCTAGGACACTCCAGAAAATGCGAAAGAACTAGGTATAAATTAGACAAATTTCTCCCGAACCAAGATAGCTTCACTAGCTTTCAAACAAAAGACAAGTTCCAAGTCCAATTATGCTTGGATTGCGACAGAAAAAGTTTAATTTATTTACAATCATGCAGGCTGTGTCAAAAACAATATATAGGACAAACAAAAGGTCCGCTCAGAGTACGTGCCACTAGGTATATATCCGACATTAACCTGAACTAGAACACTAGTGTAGCTGAGCATTTCAATCTGCCACTGACTGCCAGACCATCTTATCAACTGTGATTTGGAAATCTTACCGATTGAACAAATGCCAATTTTAGATAAAGAAGAAGAAACGGAAAAGTGCCGACTTCTCAGAGAATCATTCTGGATTAAATGTCTGCTGACAATATGTTTGTGTGGCCTCAATGTAGAGTCATGCCTATCAGATACAAAGGGGATGCACCCTTTGTCCTAACATACAATAGGAAAAATGCTGAAGTTGCGAATATTTTCTAGGAAGAATACAACACATTACAAACTAAATTACGTGAACCCTTTGGGGCCAGACCAGTTATTGCCTTTAAGAAAACCCATAATCTCCGTATGTAAAGATCAATAATTAAAATACAGTGGAATCTGTCTATGGTGACAATTCAGGCACAGTCAAAGAGAAGTCGCTAAAGAGATGTGTTCATTTAGGATTGTCAATTAATACAGCGGGTGGCTTTTGATACTGTAGGGTGATGACCCTTCCAAACATGTGGTGGTACAACCACTTTTCTTCGAGATCCACCACCCTCTGATCTCGCAGTCAGATTATGGCCATAGACCGGTTCGACCGTAGACAGAAGAAAACTACTGTGTTGCGCTAAATATAAACTATATAACATACAATATAATAAAACAATATAAGCGATGATCGAGACACTACAATTATCTATTTATGACTTATCTTCCTTGCCAATGAGGAGCAATGTTTTAAGTTAGACAATGTCAATAAGATTCTGAAAATGGTTATCTTCTTGGACGCATTATGTGTGTACAGATAAGAGGCCTCGTAACGGGCCCAACTAAAATTGGGATCTTATCCCAAAAATAACGAGTCGAATTGGTTAAAAATTAAAACTAGCTACACTGGTAACATATTCTGTTGAAACCTTTGAAAACAATTTGACTAGATATGTTTAAAATCGTTTCTTGAGTTGCATGTAATTGATTTACTAGGAATTCAGGATCTTAACGATAGCCACATGTGAGTGCAAAACAAGAAATGGTACCATCGGTTCTACTGCCTTTTCTGATAAAAAGTAAAACAGAACTCTAAAACTAGGAAAGGTTGGACCATGAATGTCCAAAATGTATGGTAGGAAAAGTGGGACATGCAGTAGGCCTAGCATAGTGAGGCCTGGAATCATGTCTATAACGGATACTTCCATAGGGGGATTTGTAAGAGCCATCTAAGCAGTCACTTTTCGTTAAGAACCACTCTGATGTATCAAATGTCGTCGTCATTTTACTCTGGATGATTCTGTCTTTCTGCATTTCCATCAATATCATTTCGTTTAGCCTATTTTAGATTGCACTGTTTATCTTCGTAACAATCTTATTTTAATGTTTTGCTCTTTGCAGCTTAGTCAGCAGATTGTCCTTGGCAAAAGCATGTACCAGAATCAGTGTTGCCCTTAACAGCGAACCTAACAAGGAACAGTACAACCTCCACAAGACAAACAATAATCGTGAAAAATAAGACTTCTTCATGTCTCATTGTTATAGACCTTTCCAGTTTTAGCAATGCCCCGCCCATCTCTAGCTAAGCTCCACCCTCGCCATGCTCGTGTTGGGATCGATCGACTATCAATTTCCAGAAAACGATACAGGTAAGCTGTTGACTATTTTAAAACTAATTTGACTGGGTGCTGTTGTTGCCTATGGCAGCAACAACGCCCAGTCAAATTAGTTTCAGAATATTCAACAGCATCTTTATTAAACAGCAAAGACACAAAATTCGTACAACAACGTTTAGTCCATCAACAATTATGCATTTGTGACGTACTTATCTGCGTCATTCATGACATCATTGATTATGACGTCGTCTTACACGTCACGTAGTTGATTATGACGTCATATGATGGATGGATAAACTGGAAAGGTCCATTAAATCCATTACAGACAGTTTCACAAATGACACTGCCTATCTACTGCTATTTGTAAGAAAATAACGAATTGTACATCGATTCCATCTGCACTTGGGAACAATTGGTTAATTCTTAAAGACTTTGTAGATTAATTCTAAGTTCATTTACTCAAACTATCCATTCTTGTAATGGGTGTGTGTGTGTGTGTGTGTGTGTGTGTGTGTGTGTGTGTGTGTGTGTGTGTGTGTGTGTGTGTGTGTGTGTGTGTGTGTGTGTGTGTGTGTGTGTGTGTGTGTGTGTGTGTGTGTGTGTGTGTGTGTGTGTGTGTGTGTGTGTGTGTGTGTGTGTGTGTGTGTGTGTGTGTGTGTGTGTGTGTGTGTGTGTGTGTGTGTGTGTGTGTGTGTGTGTGTGTGTGTGTGTGTGTGTGTGTGTGTGTGTGTGTGTGTGTGTGTGTGTGTGTGTGTGTGTGTGTGTGTGTGTGTGTGTGTGTGTGTGTGTGTGTGTGTGTGTGTGTGTGTGTGTGTGTGTGTGTGTGTGTGTGTGTGTGTGTGTGTGTGTGTGTGGAGTTGAAGGGCAAATGAATACATTTTAAGAACAGATGACTCCATAAACTAGTGCTATGCGTCTTATGTTGTCTTGATGTGTTGGTGCCGAGAGTGACCAACCCTAGGCGATAGTCGGTATTATAATCGGAATACACCGTATACATGCCCCCTGAGAAATAGATAGGGTGAGAACTCATAAAGATAGAGGTGATTCAAATCCCCTATCAAGTCAGACTACGTTAAAATACAGTACCCGAACTGATATAACGTTCAAACTAGCATCTGGTTATCAACTCTAAGTCTCAATTAATCCGCGTTTGTTGCCATATGAAAATTCCGATATGACGAGTGAGAGAACTCAGAATAAATCTCAACAGAACACATCTACTCTGGTGTATACAGTTGGAATGAAAATATCATATAGTGATCATTTTGGGAATCACTAGCTTATGCTACTAAAGGCTACAAGCATCTCATCAAACGTTAGTGCGAGTCTGTTCTGTCTCTCAAGCAGCCCTAGGAGTAAGGACAGCGATTTGGATAGAACTGAAGGCCAGAAATATGATCACTGAATATGTCCGTGTTGTCGAGTTAATTGTTATCCACAACATGAAGAAATATTTAGATAAAGATTGATTCAAGTATGTCCCAGCACACATGCACTTTCATGCCATTCATCACCTGCTGTAGGGTATCTTTGTGTGTGCTGTCACAGTTAGACCAGCTGCGAATCTTGTATCACGGATCATCGCGCCACAGTGTCGGAATGATCAATCAGGCGTTCTGGCACATGTTTCTCTCCGAAGCCATCATGCGGCCAAGATGCCTCCAGAGAGGATCGTGATTTTCACGATGTTTCGTAGCAGGACTCCCGCTGACCTAATACGTGGTATAGTCAGGCGCCCTGAATACTACCAGTCCGCCACTGCCCACTGGTCAATCATCACTTCTTCATGCAGGTCACCCAGAGGCATCCGGATAAAAGGTGTTGTAGGGTTCAAGTCAAGGGAGGTAATGCAGTGTTGAGAGGTGTCTCATCTGATAACAGGCAGGCTGGCGGAGAACGGGATAGAATGAGGAGGGGAGTGAGGATGAAGGAGGAGGACTTAGATAGGGAGCGAGTGAGAGCGATGGGGAGGGTGTGGGTAGGCTGGAGGAGAGATGTAGAGGGAGAGATAGACGGAGAGAGAGAGAGAGAGAGAGAGAGAGAGAGAGAAGCGGATGGATAATGGAATAGAAGAGAGAGGGGGGAAGGTGAGAGGGGCTGGACGGGAGAGAGGAGGGGGATATGGGTGGGAGAGGGATGGGAGAGGTGGGGGCGGAGGGGTGAAAGGGTGGGGAAGGGGATGTGATAGGGAAAGGGAGAGGGAGGGAGTGAGTGAGAGGGATAGGAACAGGGTGAGGGAGAGGGGAGAGGGCGGGTGACCGGGAGGGGAAAAAGGTGAGGGGAGGGAGAAAGAGAGCGAGGGATGGAGAGAGGAAGGGAGGGAGGGGATGAAAGGAAGAGAGAGAGAGAGAGAGAGAGAGAGAGAGAGAGAAAGAGAGAGAGAGAGAGAGAGAGAGAGAGAGAGAGAGAGAGTGTGTGGGAGGGTGGGGAGGGATGGAGGGACGGACGAACTAACTGACATGACTCTCTCAATAGTCTCACGACACATTGTGCTGAGACTAAATATTTGTATTAAGCTAAAACTAAATTTTACATGTATTATTGGTGGTTTCATGCTATAGCAACTAACCACCTATGCTATGTACTGGATCTATTGCATCATCACAATGTAAAGTCTTCGACAAAAGGGTAATAATACATATGCTAATTTCAATAATGATAGAAAAGAGGCTGGAACATCTGACGTCAGCGTTGTAGCTAGTGCAGGGGTACTACATGTGTGAGGAACGTGTTATTGTTACCAGAATTTCTGATGGTACACATACTATTATGACAATCTCCATACAGATGTAGAGCACAGATGGACATTCTAACATTAGACGTGTGGATTTAAATTATGCTACTCAGACAGCGCAGCGAGTGCTTAGAGGTCGTCGTCGTGGTCGTTGTCTCGGTCTGGTACACTGTAATGGCTAGCGCATATGGACGTTTTTAAACGAATCTCTGCGTTAGAAAACCGGTTTATACTTGTCTTGGACCTGTTATAATCACGATCTATTATGTCAATTTAGATGATCTTATGTGGCTTTTATGGTAATCTGAACGGATCTTCCGGTTAAAATCATTCGTCCAGGCCATATATTAAAAATGTGATGCATGGGCACATAAAATGACGGTGAAACTAATAAAGATAAGGTGTACGCGATCTAGCGAAATATAAATGTCTCATGAGATGTCGGCACAACTAGCCTGGAGCTCCTTATGTCATCACAGCGGGCCCCGGGACTCCTTATATCATCACAGCTGGAGCCACGCATATTAACACAACTGGAGCTCCTTATATCAGCACAGCAGGGCTCCTTTGATATGTTATTTTAAGTAGAAATAAGCTGGTATGCATGTGTATTCAGTCTCTGTATGGGCTGGTATTTAGATGGCGGTTGGGTCCATGGTAATAGCTTTGCTGAGATTTTGCTGGGGAGGTTTACAACATCATATCTGGCAAGGACGTGGCGTGGGCTCGATATCACAATTCTCACATCTGGCGCTTCTACAAGGGATGTTTACAATGCTCAGGTCAGGCGTTTATATAAGGGACGTTTACACCGCTCACGTCAGGTGCTTATATAAGGGATGTTTACAAGGCTCACGCCAGGCATTTATATAAGAGATGTTTACAATGCTCATGTCAGGCGTTTATATAACGGATGTTTACAATGCTCATATCAGGCGTTTATTTAAGAGATGTTTACACTGCTCATGTCAGGCGTTTATATAAGAGATGTTTACACTGCTCACGTCAGGCGTTTATATAAGGGATGTTTACAATGCTCATGTCAGGCATTTATATAAGAGATGTTTGCAATGCTCATGTCAGGCGTTTATATAAGAGATGTTTACAATGCTCAAGTCAGGCGTTTATATAAGGGATGTTTACAATGCTCACGTCAGGCGCTTATATAAGAGATGTTTACAATGCTCAGGTCAGGCGTTTATATAAGGGATGTTTACAATGCCCACATCAGGCGTTTATATAAGGGATGTTTACAATGCTCATGTCAGGCGTTTATATAAGGGATGTTTACAATGCTCATGTCAGGCGTTTATATAAGGGATGTTTACAATGCTCATGTCAGGCGTTTATATAAGGGATGTTTACAATGCTCATGTCAGGCGTTTATATAAGAGATGTTTACACCGCTCACATCAGGCGTTTATATAAGGGATGTTTACAATGCTCATGTCAGGCGTTTATATAAGAGATGTTTACACTGCTCAGGTCAGGCGTTTATATAAGGGATGTTTACAATGCTCACATCAGGCGTTTATATAAGGGATGTTTACAATGCTCATGTCAGGCATTTATATAAGGGATGTTTACAATGCTCATGTCAGGCGTTTATATAAGGGATGTTTACAATGCTCATGTCAGGCGTTTATATAAGGGATGTTTACAATGTTCATGTCAGGCGTTTATATAAGAGATGTTTACACCGCTCACATCAGGCGTTTATGTAAGGGATGTTTACAATGCTCATGTCAGGCGTTTATATAAGAGATGTTTACAACGCTCATGTCAGGCGTTTATATAAGAGATGTTTACACCGCTCACGTCAGGCATTTATATAAGAGATGTTTACAATGATCACGTCAGGCGCTTATATAAGAGATGTTTACAATGCTCACGTCAGGCGTTTATATGAGGGATGTTTACAATGCTCACATCAGGCGTTTATATAAGGGATGTTTACAATGCTCACGTCAGGCATTTATATAAGAGATGTTTACACCGCTCACGTCAGGCGTTTATATAAGGGATGTTTACAATGCTCATGTCAGGCGTTTATATAAGAGATGTTTACAATGCTCATGTCAGGTGTTTATATAAGGGATGTTTACAATGCTCATGTCAGGCGTTTATATAAGGGATGTTTACAATGCTTACGTCAGGCGTTTATATAAGGGATGTTTGCAATGCTCATGTCAGGCGTTTATATAAGGGATGTTTACAATGCTTACGTCAGGCGTTTATATAAGGGATGTTTGCAATGCTCATGTCAGGCGTTTATATAAGGGATGTTTACAATGCTCATGTCAGACGTTTATATAAGAGATGTTTACAATGCTCATGTCAGGCGTTTATATAAGGGATGTTTACAATGCTCACGTGCGGTGTTTATATAAGGGATGTTTACAATGCTCATGTCAGGCGTTTATATAAGGGATGTTTACAATGCTCATGTCAGGCGTTTATATAAGGGATGTTTACAATGCCCAAGTGCGGTGTTTCTCATATGGAAGATTACAGTAGATATATCGCGTGTTTCTGCTTTGAAAGGAAGCGTACAGTACAAATTGAGAAACTCTAAAATTGATATAGAGAATCTATTTGAAAACGTTCTAATGTTGAAAACAATTACACCAGCATGCCAAATTACAATGGCAAAGGTGAGTTAAATGCGAGGTCAATGCGCTCTAGTTTTATTCGATTTCACTACATACACTTTGTATACATTTTAAAGACGCCGTATTTTAAAGGTTTTTGGGAATGGACCTTTCTAATCTTATCTATGGCCCGTCCATCTCTAGCTGAGCTCCATCCACACCTCGCTCGTGTTGGGATCTACGAACTCCCTGACTATCAAGGTAAGCTATTGAACTTTATGGAACTAATTTGACTGGGCGCTGTTGCTGCCTATTAGCAGCGACAACGTCCAGTAAAATTAGTTTCAAAATAGTCAACAGCATGTTTATTAAATAGTAGAGACATACAATTCATACAACGTGTCGGACTATTAAAGGGGAACACAGGAAGGGTCACCATTGTTTGCATAAAACACGCAGTTCTATCGTAGAGCCCATATTTAACCTACTGTGTCAAACCTTCCTGCAACATTTATATAGAAATCTGATTAAAATGGTGTTAAAAACGCTATGTTACTACACATTTCTGCGAGCTAATTAAACGTATGACGTCATAGGTTGAATCCCATCCGACAAGAACCATGATAACGGCACTCTGAAGACAGGAGTGCATGCAATTGGATGGTGATATCTCTATCGGTGATAATGCTATCGACATCAGTTATATATGTACAGATTGATGAGATTAAGACGTTTATCACACTATCGCAAATTTATGGAATATATTTGTTATTTTCATGCATTAGTTGCCGAACCTTAAGATGGTCATTTTCTATGAAGCTGCCTGTCAATCACATGAATATTATAATATCTCGGGAGTTTTGAGGCTAGTATGAAAACATAAGCACTTAAAGATGTATTGGGATGAATGTAAGAACTATTAAACTCTCATATTAATAGATGGAACTTTAATAACATTATCTGCCGTAGCGCCAGTAAGAGTGTTTATTCAAAAGTGGCAATTGTACTGATATACCTATACTATCGCGTAATTTATTTATGTCAAGGCCAAAACATGATGTCAAAATCGGCACCATCAGAAAAATCAGACAAAGGACTGTTATTATATATTCTTCAACATTTCCGCAAATATAGTTTATGTATTCCTAACATCGCTGAAGAGAAACCCCTTATTAAACGCAATTCACAATTTTATTGCGATAGCGTTGGATGACAGCAAGAAAAACGTTCAACTTATGACGTCATACGCCTCATCTGGGAATAGAAATTAAAAAAATGTATCACATTTAAATAACGAAGATATATATTTCTAATTTGAGCACAGCGCTTACAATTATATGTTTGAAAACGTTACGGTCTGGAGATTCATTGTATACAAAGTAGTAAAGAGGGGCTGGCGTTTCCCTTTAAGAGTCAAAGACGGGCCAAATAGAATCATTTATGACGTAATAATTATGATGTCATCCTACACGCCGCTGATTATGACGTATGCTACAGTTCCTTATTTTATTTTGCGTACGTGCGCGTGAGGGAGTGATTGCGTATGTGCGTGCGCACGTGCATGCGTGTGTGCGTATTGCGCGCGCTTAGTGTGAGAGCGTGTGCTTTCGCGTGTGTATCCACACGGGTGTGTTTATCAAATACATACTATGCACACTTCCATTCCTCTCCGCCTCAACGGCATTACTATTAGGCGGTGTACAAAATATGAAGATAATATGAACATTATTGGCTGAGAGAATGAAGCAGTTTTCTGGCTAATTCAAGCGTGGTGACTGGTTAGAGATGCCACGTTGAGATGTCCTCTGTACTTCAATGCGTGGACAACATCAGACAAAACAGATTGACATGTTTTGCCAACGCCAATTATATTCAACACAAGTTTTGTTCTAAAATCCAAACAAATCCCGTTCAAGCCAGTCTGAGCGTCGTAGAGAAAAAATGTTGAATATTAAAAATATATAGACATCAAACGATTTCAGGCAAAATAGCTTCACTATGTTCATCTTCACTTCATCCGATATTTGTAACATCAGATGAATAGGTTCAGAAACCACTTACTGTATAAAAGGTAAGAAAGACTTTGGCAAGAGGTGTTTCGGGAGAAAATAGATAAAATGCCTACGCGTCTCGGAACAGTTATTGGATTATGACAGATTAAGCTGAACCAAAATACAGCTTAAATGCCATTCTCGCTCACATAGACTGGTACTTGATCGTTAAAAGCGCGAAATTTAACGAGTTGCATATCTGTACCTCTGTGTGTATAGTATAATAACCCGTTATTTGTTTCCTTGAGGTGGAAGATATTCACATTTCATTTGCATCCTATGTTAACCGTTTCATGACGAAACCGGCCCAAACCCGGTCTATGCAGTATGTATGTATGATTACTGTATTCTGCGGCTATAGTAGTAGAAACATCCTACAGTTGTAATCAGTCCTTCGCTTTTGCCCACTGTGTCTTGTCCTCAGCCAAAACTCTTAGCTTCCTCATGTCCATTCTTGACTTGAGTGTATCTAATCCTGCTTTCTTGAGGTCACCTCGTAGTACGCTTAGCAGATTTATGAAATGACGTCCTCTCCTGTCTGTGTATTTGCTGGCTCCGAGTAGGGCGAATTCCAAGGCTCTCTGTGCCGGTGTGTCTTCTGGCATCCTTAGCACATGGCCAAACATGGACCATCTTTGCTGGGCGACTTTTACAGACAGCGGCGGCGTATTACACATCTTGTATAGTGCATCGTTGGAAATTATGCTCTCTGGCCATCGGTGTCCAGTGATGGTACGTAGGTGTTTGCGGTGGCAGGCATCAAGTTTGTCTAGAGCTGCCATTGGAGCTGCCCAGCTGTTACAGTTATACAGCATCAAAGATACGCAGGTTGCATTGTATAAACGTAGTCTTTTTTACCAAGGGCATCTTTGATCTACGAATCCATAGCTTCCAGAAGGACTGGAAAGCTATGTTCCCCATGATGCAGCGTGCAGCAATGTCAGCAGCACTGCAAAGCAGTGAGCCCAGGATTTTACTTTTCCTTCATGGTTCGGCGCCACGAAGTGGGTCGTCATTTTCTTTAGTTTCCTGCTTTGTAAATAGGTATATGTGGGTGAACTCTGTTTTGGATTCATTCATAAAGAGATTCTCAATTTTTAGTTTGCTTGCAGCTATTTAGAGAAGTTCTGCTTCTGCAGTGGTCTTGAGGAATGTCCATTTGCAGGCCAAGAGAAGAAATATTTTGAAGTTTTACCTCCGAAATGACTGGCTCGAGCCAGCCACTCAAGTGGTAAATTTTCAAAATAGTTTCTTCTCTTGGCCTGTCAATTTTTTTTATTTTCTTGACCAAATTTAGATAGTAAAGGGTTAAAGGTTTAACCCTTTGAACAGTAGCGTCCCAGCATCTCAATTTGGAGTCACCCATACAGGTAAACTGTTGAGTATTTTTAATCAGATTGAGAGGAACCTTTTTCCCTAGAGTCCCAGTATAGGACACTGTCTCAATTTTAAAGATACCATAAAGTAAGATGTAGAATATTCTGAAAGGAATTCGACAGCTACATGTTGCTGCCACAGCTTACAGTCAATTGAATTCAAAATAATAACATATTCAACATAATATTTCTTACTCGCCAGATAAGCCCAGCGCAGACGACCAATATTTTATGCGAAACAGTGTCGAGAACAATGTTTCTCAGAAAAAATTGGCCGTCTGCGCAAAAAAAATCCATCGAACCATTGTTCGTCAACAATGTTTCTGATATTAAACATGTTTAATATCGCCTAACATTGTTCTCTCGTGTGTGGTGGCCAGTGAAACATTGTTGGTCGTCTGCGGTTTTGCTAACTAAATTGCAACACGCTTTTTATCATTGCCTAATCAGCGTTCCAACTTGCGCTCATGTGATTCAAAATGGCGGCCCATATCATGAATGAAGGCGAACATGTGGAGTCTTACGACTTTTTATGGTCACGAGAGAAGGAAGAATTTAGCCTGAAATATGATGGATGGATAAACTTGGAAAGGTCCATTAGTTTATTCCTAAGGCGTTCAACATTATCAATATCGCGATTTATAAAGGGATGAATTTAGCTGTTGACAGTGCCTTAAAGGTGAGTATTCACATCAAAATGCTTGAAAATAGAATTGTTAAAATTGCATACTTTTAGAGGCTTAAATTGTATACCTTAATGTAATGAAACGAAATAAATCTTAACGTATGTAAATTTCATTACATATAAAATTTTAAATTGTGAAATTAAATTAGAGACACGAATCCAGAGTCCCTATTTCAAATTCACAACTACAAAAATTATATAGATTTATACCCAATGTAATCATGATATGTTAAGATTTATTTCGTTTTATTACATTGAATTATACAACTTAAGCTTCTAAATATATACAATTTAAATAATTTTATTTTGAAGCGTTTTGATGTGAATACACACATTTAACCCTTTAACACTCATATCAGCCAAAACGTCTTCTGCAGTCGTCTTGCGAAATGTCCATTTGCAGACCAAGAGAAGACTATTTTTTTTAAATTTATCACTGGATTGACTGGCTCGATAACCGAGCCAGTTATTCCAGTGCTAAACTTTCAAAAATAGTATTCTCTTGGTCTGCAAATGGATATTTTCCATGAGAAAATTGAAATTTTCTTGAACAAATTCAAGGGTTAAAGATGTACATATGCCGACATCTATGATAACCTACCTTTTGCTTCTTTCATTCTGTGCATGGCGCTCCCATAACCCGTAACGCAGATACCACCATCTTTGTTTACCGCGTATCGCGCGCATTGCACTATGGGACTGTTTGGGGGCAGTCGATCGTGCGGGAATAAACAAATGCACGTGAATGTATGGTTTTATGCTCATATCAGCCAAAAATGACTTCTGTAGTGGTCTTGAGAAATGTCTATTTGCAGACCAAGGGAAGAATATTTTAGAAAATTTACCATTGGAATGACTGGCTCGATAACCGTGCCAGTCATTTCAGTGGTAATTTTTCAAAAATGGTCTTGTCTTGGTCTGCAAATGGAAATTTTCTTTGAGAATTTGAGGGGTAAAGGGTTAAACAGAATTGGCCTTCTCCGAAAATCTCCCTTGCCCCACCCATGCAGCTTATGGCCCCGGGCTGGATTCATGAAACATACTTAAGCATAGGAACATGCATAATGATTAAGTGTAACTAACAAATGTAGCATTGTGATTGGGCCATAGCTGATTGTCTACTTTACACAAGGTATACGTTAGGTATGCTTCCTGAATATGTAACACCCCCACCCCACCTACCCACCCATTCATGGACACTACATATATATTATTTACAGAACAGACACCTACACATCACAGGATTATAGTATGACCCATCAGAACAGTCATTCCTGAAAGCTTGATTATTCTACACCCCCCCCCCCCCCTTCCCACTAGCAACAACACCCCACCCAAACACACATTATTATTTATTAACTATCTATGGCAATATATGAATAAATAATTGTCGAAATTTCGTCATTCTTGGCTCAAGTCATCCTAAGACATCCTCTAGCTATTTGATGTTTAAAAATCAATCATTTCAGGTGATTTAAGATCGTTTTTTAAATAATTTATTTGAAATTGGCTAGAGAACGTTCCCCCCCCTGTATAATCAACACAACTCATTGACGAATCAGGCAATAATACACGATTTTCTGAAGTAATTTATTTGAAATGCGCTGTGTGTTAGTCAGAAGCCGAATAGCAGATCACATCAATATTATGCTTCATATCATGACGTTCACCGTGCCCTGTAGGTGGGGCTTAGAATACACCTTCCGTATCCTCTGCGTGTCTTACGAGGTGACTAAAGGAGGTAAGGGTGAGGTAACCCTGACAGAAACCTCGAGTGCTGAAGACGGAGGTTCCAGGACGCACGGCGCACTGTAATAAACCATGGATCCACGCACTTAACGCTTATGATCATGTCAATAGTCACTTACAGGACTGGCGGTATGATCAGCGAACGAAAAGAAGAAGAAGAAGATGACGTTCAGCAAAGGTCTCACCAAGGGTATGACGTCATAATCAACTACGTGACGTGCAGGGTAACGTTAAACTATTACGTCATGATTGACGTGGCTAAGTTCTTAATGATCGCTTAATCGATGACGGACCAAGCGTTTTTGTACGAATTGTATGCATTTACTATTTAATAAACATGTTGTTGAATATTTTGAAACTAATTTGACTGGGCGCCGTTGCTTCAATAAGCCGCGACAGCACCGACTCAAATTAGTTTCAAAATATTAAACAGCTTACCTGTATAGTTTTCTGGAAATTGATAGTTAGGGGGGGGGGTGGGGTTCAGGGATCGGTCGATCTCAACACGAGCGAAGTGGATTCCTCCATTGGGCTATTGTGTAGATTGAGAATGGCAGCCATGTAATTCATCCAAACATATAAGAACAATAGTTTTGACAAGCAGCAGCAGGCAATTTTAAGCAGTTAGATATGAAACCTGATAGTAGCGTATTAGACGTTATAACCATTGCCCTTTGCCAAATACACGATGCCTATTTCTGCCAGCCACATCAACATTATATAACGAATAACACATTATTCTTCAACTGTATGAACTGTGTCTCGTCCATTGCCACCTGAATCCGTTAGGTTCTTTCTTGTCATTATTGGACTTGGATTATTTTCTAGGAGCTCTGATTGCAAACGAGTTTAACAAGTTAAAGGCGCGGCCTCCTCTGCGTGCCTGATACATGTTAGCACATACCACTGCTAAGTCTAGTCCTTTCTCAGCAGGCGTTTTTGCTGAGATTCGAAGAACATGGCCGACCATAGACCAGCGCTGTTGCGCTGCCATCACAGATAATGGCTCTGGAATCACAGTTTATAGAGTATTGCATTTGATAATAGACTGTGTGGGCATCGATGACTTGCAATGCTTCGCAGATGTTTGCAGTGATATGCATTAATTTTGTTCAAGAGGGCTTTCGGAGCGTCCCAACTGTTGCAATTCACCTTTCCAGAGTATCCATTCATCATCAGACCTCATAAGACGTCATAATAAGCTCGACGCGTGTATGATGACGTCATAATCATTACGTCACAAAGGGTTCCATATAGACCGTCACCAAATCTCAAATGGTCCGACACGTTGTATGAATTGTATATCTTTGTAATTCTTTGCTATTTAATACACATGCTGTTGAATATTTTGAAATTAATTTGACTGGGCGCTGTTACTGCCTTAGTCAAATTAGTTTTAAAATATTCAACAGCTTACCTGTGAAGTTTTTTGGAAATTGATGGTCAGGGTGTTCAGAGATCGATCGATCCCAATACCAGTGACATGTGGGTGGAGCTTAGCTAGAGATGGGCGGGGCATAGCTAAAACAGGAAAGGTCCATTGTAGAGCATTATGGAAACACGTCTACCATCATATCCTTGCATCTTGAATTTCATGGGGCGGTTAGCGCCACGAATCTACAACTTCCAAAAAGGACTGGAAGGTGACATTTCCTGTCATTCAACTAATTCCAATATCGACAGAGCTGCGAGGATGGGGGTTACCGTCATTATTAATTTATGTCGTGTTGGATAGGTATACGTGGGTGAGCTCTGTTTTGGCTTAATTCATGAAGAGGTTTACAGCCTTAATCTGTTTTGCAGCTATTGGAAGCCGCGTAGCAAGAGGACCTCCTTTCACGTCGATAAAATCAACATTATCTGCATATCCCATTTCCAGTGGTATACTCATCATTCAGATTGGAGTGTTAGGTCTTGAGGCGTGTTCTTGAACAGGTCATAGAGCTGCGGCGAGGTAGCGTGTGAAGAGCACTGTTGATAAACCGTCACTTTGCGGTGATCCTATTGATGTATCAAACTGGCTAGAAAACTTTAATGTGACGCGAACATTTAGTTTTGTGTTTGCCAATAAGAGTCTTACAAGGTGTGGTTCGGCAGCATCGCAGCCAACTTGATGGAGAAATTGAAGGACCTGTGGCATGTCGATTTCCGCCCGGCAGAAATCTCAATGCGTTAATAGTACCACTGAGCAGCCCATGTCAGCGCAGCCACGTCCTAACTCAAAACGCCTCTGCCAGTTTGCAATAGATTTGTCAATCTTATTTCTGATACGAGGTAATGCCACACTTGATAGACTTTTTTGGATTCTCTTAAAACACCATTGGCCTACGGTTGGAAAGCGGTCTGTATGGTTTCTTAGGATTTCCGAGTGCGATGAGGGAAACCTTTCCCACGGTATCAATAAGGGGGTGTGGGGGTGGGGGCGGTGTTCAAAGGAAGAGTTGATGATGCGTGCGATTTGTAGAGAGATGTGTAATTTTCACATCTAAGAAGTTTGTTATAAAAGCAGTCAGGCCGAATACACAGATATTCATTAGAGATAGTAAAGCCTCTAACGTCTGATTCTGTTATTGGCTTTTGCGATGACCGTAGCTGGCCTTCAAACGTGGGTTAAAGGTTCGTTTTCTGTGCCAGTGAACTGATCTTTGATACAAACCGTGATTTATTAAACCTTTTCCTGGTCAGAGCAGATGACGTGACGTCACAGTTATGTACAGGAAATGGTTGTCGCGCGGTGATTTTTAATGCTTTTCTTGCTCTGAACATTTTCGATAATCGTCAATGGACGTGACCTTGTTTACCAGGTCATCTGCTCTTTTGATGACGAGTTCTTTCAATCGTTCACTGATGTAGTGCGGGATCTTATTGTGATTCTGTCTTAGTTCGGTTTGGTGCTCATTTCGACTGTTTTCATATATGCATAGTTGCCGTGTTTTGTTCGGACATCTTTGCAACAAGTGGATCATCGACATAGGAATTACTTTGGTTGGGATTCCTAGATACACTCATGTTTTTAGCAGCTGATGTCTCCACAAATTTAAAGACTTTACGTAGGGCTTCTTTTCGGGACCACGGAAAATCATCGGGTGCCATTTCTAGCTAACTCCGCTCACGGTTTGTCTGTGTTGTGATCGAACTCTGAATTCCTAATATCCCAATATCACGGTAACTCTAGGTAAGTTGTTGCATATTTTGAAACTAATTTTCCTGCCTTTGACAACGACAGCGCCCAATCAAATAATTTCAAAATATTCAACAGAATGTTTATTAAATATTAAAGACGGACTTTGTCTAGATACGTAATTCATTACGCATTTTCATTATGACTTCAGCCAACATGTGACGTAATTGATTGTGACGTCATATACTTGACAGACAGATTGGATGCGCGATTACCTAAAAAAGACCATATATACATATACATATATATTTCCATATATACAAACGGCCTGCTAAACAGTAAATACAACGTCATCATTTGCGCTATTTCATTGACATGGTCTTCGTCATCGACAAAGTCGTTGTCATCGTCGTTGCCGTCGCCGCCGCCTCCGATTCCGTCGCGGTCTTCGCCGTCGCTATTGTCATAGTTATTGCCGATAGTTTGTCTCACCTTGACGATGCATCGACAGGGTTAGCGCCGGTGGGCGCGTAGAACGTGATCTGCGTTTGTCCCCTGAAATCTTGTTTCTCGTGAATAAAGCGTCTAATGTTGGAAATTCCTGGATGATATATTTACTGGCAATTATCATATCTTCTTTACTCATATAACTTCAATAAAATCATTTAACATTCCTCGGAGAATACGTGTGCAAGAATTAAAAAGAAGTAAAAAGGCGTTGATTTCCAACTAAATCACACTTTTTCATTTTTTTCTTACTCGGTGTTTTGTTCGTGGTCAAATCTTTGATCAATCTTCCGGTTAAAGAAATATACGTTTCTCTGAGTACTTTATTTAGCCTATCCGTTCATTACAATACGGTATATATTTTCAGTTCACGCTTCGTACTGGATATTCCGCGCACTTGTGATCTATTTCCAAGTTTACGAATACAAATCGATGTATCTGGACTTTATATTTGCATTAACACTTGCATTGCTCCGGTCAAACAAGTCAGATTTTGTGTAAAATCTAGAAGGAAGTGTTATTTATTTTTCAAAACACAATCTACCAATTTGGACCGAATATTTTAAAGATGTGATTCAGTCATAAAATTTAAATTAAAGATAACAGAGGCGGTATTTTTTAGATTCACCTAATGAATCAATACAAATACATCCATGCCCGTGTTTACCTTGTGTTCGCCGGGCTACGCTCAGGAATGGCTACTGCCATGGTAAAATACACTATAGCTCATAAATACGTTAGAATGTTTCCAAAACAAAAACAGAAACATGCTACTTGGTACGATTTTGAACACGATTTAAGAAATGTTCTGTTGAGTACTTTGGACCTAATTCGATTGGAAGCCAAAGCTGCTTTAGGCAGCAATGGCTGCCAATTAAATTAGGTCCAGCGTATTCAACAGTGTGCTTTATTTCGTTTTGGGAACATGTTAAGTTATTGTTACTGCATCTCCCCCAGCTTTTTGGCAAGCATGTATGCGTTAAGAAACCACAACTTGCCACCACTAGGGAAGAACCACCACAGCTGCCTAGTATTCCAGCTCAAATGTTACACAGATAAGATTCCAACTAATACCCAGAAATTATTCTATTATAAGGGTGACTATGATAAGATGAGAAGCTAAATGGCAAAAATCGACTGGGATAGAGACACTATATGGCAAGGAACCAAACAAACATCCAGAATAATAAAAACAAAAGTCTTAAGCTCAGCTAAAAGATGTGTTCCATTCAAGACTATAAGCAATAGACATCCACAGAACAAACCGAAAAGGGATCCCTGGATGACTGACAGGCTCAAAGACAAACTCAGAAGCAAACGACAAGCATTTGATAAATTTAAAGAGTCGATAGAGGAAAAGTATACCAAGGAATATGCCAAATGCCGCAAACAACTGAAGTGGGAGGTAACTTCAGAGATCATTTGAAGGTGAGATTGCAAGTGAATCGAAAAGCAACCCTAAAGCTTTCTACGGATATGTAAGATCCAAATTAAGGACACAGCCCGTCATTACAGATCTCAAAGGAGTCAAAGGCACAACAACAAAAACAGACACAGAGAAGGCAGAAGAACTGAATACATATTTTACACACGAGTAACCAGCGGCATACCACAGCTAGCCAGTAACGCAACAATCAACCAAATATAGAAAAGACCAAATGAGAATTAGAGAAACAGATGTGCAAAAACGAGTCGAGAGACTAGCAGTGTCAAAATCCCAAGGACCGGAGGAAATCAGCCCTCTCCACCCCCTGGAATCCTGAAAGAAATCATCTGTTTCATTATCGAATCCTTTACAATACATTTTAACTGACCCCTTAATGAAAGATCGCTTCTGCAAGACTGGAAAAATGGACAGATCACTCCTATTCGCAAGAAAGGTAACAAATCATCAGTAGGCAATTAACCCCAGTAAGAATAACAACCGTAGTATTCAGAATAATAGAATACTTCATCAGCGATGCACTAACCAAGCGCATGTCCAGCTTTATGTCAGACCATCAACCCTGTTTCTTAAATGACAGGTCTTCCACCACACAGCTTATTGACACACTAAAGGACTGTATCAAAGCTGCTGACAACGGTGATGCAGTCAAAGGTATCTACATTGTCTTCGCTAAAGCATTTGACACCATTCCACATCAAAGACTACAGAGCAAACTGCACAGCTATCGGATTAGGGGTGACGCTCTGGGATAGATTCAGGCATTTCTAAGCAATCGAAAGCAGCGGCTCATGCTCCAATTGGACACCAGCGCTCAGCGGCATTCCATAGGGCATTGCACTTGGCCCAATAGTATTCACCTGCTTCATTCGTAAACACGCCAGGAGTAGTAGGAAGTATGCTGAAGCTATTTCCGGATAACAGCAAGCTGTATACACGAGTTAACTTCAGAATTGATCATGATGTGCTCCAAAACGACCTAAATAACCTAAAAGATAGGTTAGATACATGAGACCTCCTTTTTAGCGCAACTAAATGCACAGTTATGCACCTCCAGATCCAACGATAAACTCCAGTACAGCATGCAAGAATGTGCTCAGCCATTTGTGTTAGATGAAACCGCCTGTGAAAATGACTTAGACGTGTAAGTAGACAATTCTCTACGGTTTACTCAGCATGCATAAAGAGCAGCCATGAAAGCGAACAAATTAGTCGGCATGATCAGATGGTCCTTTGACTTGATCGATCCTGGTGCATGTGTCCTGTTGTACAAAAGCCTAGTCTGGCCACACTCAGAATATGGCAATGTCGTTTGCTCCCCTCTCTACATGGGCATTCAACTGCTCCAAAATGTTAAGCGACGAGTCACAAAAGTTGTTCCAGGATTCATACAAATGCCATGCTAGCAACCACTCAAATCACTCTAATTGCCGAATCTCGCCTACATGCGTTTGTGTGTGGGGGGGGGGAGGAGTATGATCTAATCGAACTATACATATATTTGCACGATGTGTACAACGTAGGCCACGAAGCCATCCTGCGCCTCGACAAAGGCGACAGGACATGAGGTCATAGTTTCAAACTGCAGGAATAGTATTTCAATACAGATATCACGAAGCATTTTTTCAGTATTAGAGTGATAAAGCACTGGAACAGTCTATCAAACTCAGTAGTGGCGGTTCACTCCATTAACACATTCAAAGCATGGCTGGACAGGCACTACAGCGAGGCCACATACACGATCGATTCTCCGATCATGCCGGCTCGCACCCACATACCAGATCAACAGTTCAACAACGAAGATTGTGAAGACCTGCTACAGGCTGCATAGCCTAACAAACAGAAGAGGACTATGTAACTATATAACTATGTAACTATGTAAACAATTATCATGTTCAGCAAATCTTTACAGCTGTGTATCTAACCCGTCAGGCGTCGCACTTCTATCCAGTCAGGTCGAGAATTGATACATAGGCGCAGCCATCCTGAATTTCAGCTATGGTTTATGGCCATCGAAAGAGATTGTGGACCACAGATCACATATCGAATACAACAGCCCTGCAAACTGGTCTATTTTAGCCCACAGGCCAATTTTCAAAAGAGGACTAGGGCTTCACGCAACAGCGACTAAACAATAGGTTTTCATGCTTCCGGTTGTTTGGAAACAAAGCCTGTGGGGCATTACTATCCCTGATGTACTGTTGAATTATGGCATGAACACTAAATGACAGCTACTTCTATATTGGGGTGAGGGTGGGTGGGTGGGTGATGGCTGGTGGGTGGGGTGGGTGGGCTGTGTGGCGTCTGAGTTAGGAATCTCGAAAGAAAATAGGCGTCTCATTTCCTATCAAAATGTTGTTAACATAATCACATGAATTCAGTCTTTATGTTTGCCGCTCGAGTTGTTCGATTTTACCTGGATATAATGCTGTACCAGAAATGTGGTTGCAATACAACAATGAAGCTCGACTTCGCAATGAACTATGAAGCTTTACTTCAAATATAAAATACATATAGAGAAGGCTTATCAATACATATCAATGACCATGTCATTTGACCTTTTAACACCAAAGTAATTGTCTCATCCCCTATCATTATCACGTGTACAAGTTCGGGTGCAGCATGATTAACACAACATGAGATATGAACTGCTAAGTTGAGGTAAAAGCAAAATTGTGTTGTTGAGAAAAGCCTTGAGTTTTGTCATTAGCACACTGACCTTGAACTTTTGATGCCAATGTGATTGTGTCATATCATCTCGGTATAAGCACGGGTGTGTTAGAATGTAGGTCATGTATGTTTAACCAAACATGGGATATAAACTCCTAACTTGTGATAATGCAAAAAATGTGTTTTGAAACCTGTTTTTTGCAACTCCGCAGTGATTTTGACCTTGTGTCATGTGTCATTCACACTCGTTATGAAGAAGCACGTGTCAAACTTCGGCTCAAATATGATTAAGCAAACATGAGATATAGACAGTGAAGTTGATCTAAACACAAAACGTTACTGTTGAAAAAGGGTTTTCCCAAGACCACAAAGAGCTTTGACCTTTTGACACCAAAGGGCATTGTATCATGCTCTCTCATAATAAGGAAGCATGTGTTTAAGTTTGTGTCCAGTATCATGAAACAAACATGAACTACTAAGTTGAGCCAAGCACAAAATGATAATGTTGAAAAAGCAACCACGTTTTCATGAACTTCACAACGACCATAACATTTGCCCTTTTGACCCAACATCATGGTCTTATTCTCTCCAATAATAGGGAAGAATGTGTCCAAGGATGGATCCTTTATGATTAGCCACCGTCGTGATATTAACTGCTAAGTTGAGCTAAGCGGAACATATTAATCTTGAATTCTTTTACCACGATCAAAATGGCCATGTCCTTTGACCGTTGACTCCAACGCCAGTGTGTGATGCCCTGTCGCTATAAAGTAACATGTGTCCAAGTTTGGGTTCAAGATGCTTGACAAAAGATGAGGTAGAAACTGTTAAGTTAAGCTAAACGAAAAATGTTAATGTTGAAAAGACAAGGTTTTTATCAAGGTCACAGTGACCTTGACTTTGACCTCTTGCACCCAACACCATTGTGTGACGCCGTGTCATTATAAGGAAGCAGATGTCCAAGATTGGGTTGAGTAAGATTAACCAAGCATGCTATATAAACAGAAAGGTTGAGCTAAACACAAATTGGAGGACGCCGTCGCCACCACCGCCTCAGCCACCGGACGACGTGCAGTGTATCACAATAGCTCGTTTTACTAGCTCAGTGTACGAGCCGCCAGATGCTGCCAAAAGCTATTTGGACGCATGCACTTACCTCACACTCATGGTAGAATACATAACTTCACATGTTGTCGACAGCGATTTGGATACATAGACTGATATCGGTGGGATAAACGCTCCTCATCTTTCTGTAGATGCGTCAAAGCTGTTGTCTTCCGAATGCCACCGAAGTTCGTCATCGAGTCACATTATGCCACATTAGTCTGCACTAATTCTTGGATTGTGATGTAGCATAGCTTTTGTCTAATTTCAGTATGAAATCAAAGTTTCGGGCACACCATTACTGGTAGATATGCGTATATATGGTAACAAGGTCTATGTCTATTGGCAGAGTAATCATTGACCATATGAAGCATTGTGCGTATGCAGCAAAAGCCTCGTGCGTGCCTACTCATAACCAACCTTGAGTGATGACAGGTTTGTCATGTGTCATCTCATGTTCAACATGGACGGCTTTAAATTCATTGCAGAAGACCGCGTAACAGCCAATTGGCTGTTTTTGCTGCTGCAGTTTGACATCAACCTTCCTGGAGGAATGCACAGTGGTCTGCATTGGTGATGGGATTCTTCGTATATTTGGTCCATTGGCCATGTGTGTCCAAGATCTATATTTCCAATGCTACATATAAACATCATTGCATACATATTCCCGGCTGAAAAAAGTTGGGTTGTCATAGCAACCAAAGTTACGTGCCTATATCTGCATCAGTTGGTGGGAGCTCTTCGTTATATAGGATGTGGAGTGGGGGGGGGGGGGGGGGGGGGGGAGAGAGATTTGGTGTACGTATCTATCTTCTTTTCAAATCGGCTAGCAGGCCACTCTTCATATTCCTGAGCAAACTGACATCAGAATGTACCAGTGTACAGATGATTTCTCATGCACAAGGGCCTTTTCATGCTGATATCGCAGCATTTAACAACAAGGCGTAGTTTGTCAAAGATATCTCTATCAGCACGGATCACTGCTGTCGTGACTGTTTTCATAGTATTCGCCTTTGACATTGATGCAGCTTCCTTAATGTTGCGTGTGGTACGTATTACCATTGATAGCAAACGACGACTCCATTTCCTCCTGTCTCTGGTTACAACCAGACGTATTGCAACTGGTTGTGTAAGTTTACCGGACCAGATATGATGTTGATGAGGGGTTGACATCCGTATTTTTCAACATCGTCGATGCCGAAATGATTTGTGCAAAACCAGATTTAAAAGCAGACGTCGGCATCATCTCTCTAACCCGACTGCACGATTTGCTCACTATCTTGTTCAAAAATAGCATACCTGTGTGGCAAATGCAAGCTCTGCTCCTGACATATCAGGATCCACCTCTCTATGGCACATTGCTTATAGCACACATACGTCCTCCTATCTTCTTAGAGGATAGGCTGACGGACTACTCTTGTAGTAGATTATTCCAGATATGAGTGTATTGCTGATGGGATTGACAGACCGCATGCTTACCACTTATGAACTCTTCGTGCGCCTCTGGACAGTTTTCTGGAAGTTGACTCATGTTGCAAAGGTATACAGAGAACTATCGCTAACAACTTGGGTGGTCCCTAGAATAGAAAAATCGAACCATCCAAGCTGCAGTTGCCAAGTGCAACTCCCAGCATCCGGCCCTCTCAATGCTATTAGATATTTAAAAATTGCTTATAGAAAACTAACCTTGTTGATCATTGAAGATGATCTATCTCCAGGTTGAAATGTAGTGATTTTGATAAATTTCTTTTGTCAGTTGCATTATATGAATTATCGAGACACAAAGTTTAAGCCCTTTCCTTCTATTTCACGTAGGATCGAAGAGAACCAATAAATAGATAATAAATTTCACCAGGAAAATAACACCATATTAGTCAGGGTCAATGAAACAAACATTGCATTCATTTTCCAAGGATACGGAGTTAGAACAATCACCTAACTCGCACGCCTTCGAAAATTAATGCATTATTCGTTTTATTGACCGTTATTAACCCTTTACCCTCGAATTCGTTCAAATAATTTCAATTTTCTCATATAAAATGTCCATTTACAGACCAGGAGAAGACTGTTTTGGAAATTGACCACAGGAGTGACTGGCTCGGTTATCGACCCAGTCATTCCAGTGGTAAATTTTCCAAAAATAGTCTTCTCCTGGGCTGCAAATGGACTGATATGGATGTTAAATGGTTAAAACAGGCCAAATGATGCTGAATGGTTGGTATCTATCTATCTATCTGTGTATTTGTACAGTACAACTAACAACATATATCAAGAATATGCTAAATGGTTTGTATTATTTGATGAAGTAAGCCCTACGACATCCGCTCATCAGTATTACGGACTAGCTTCCCTATCAAAACAATACATGTTGTAAGACACTGCATGGAATTGTTCCTATTTATTATTTTACTAGGATATCAACGACTTTCAGCTAACCTAGTTTGAGAACAACCAACGCAACATAGGATACATTTCTAACTTTGGTGCGCCTATTTCTCGTCAAGCTGCGCCGACATTTTACGCGTGTTGCAGTGGATTCTAAATGTAGAAACATGATCCTACAGAACCTCGTTGTCAAAGCAAGTAGACAGGTACGCTGCTGGTTAATTTGAAACTAATTTGACCGGGGACTGTTGCTGCCATAGCCAGTCAAATCAGTCTCAAAATATTCATCAGAATGTTTATTGAATTGTAAAGACATACAATCCGTATAAACTTTCATGACAAACTTTTCGATTTTGAGTGTGACGTCATCTAGTATGCGACGTATTTTATTATGACGTCAGATACTCGATCGACTTGTCGGATCCCGCGGTTATGGAATTGCTATTTAACCATCGTGCAACCAGGCCATACTCTTATTGAATTGAATTGAATTGAATTGAACTTTATTACACTCAGATCAATTTTACATTGATACATGAGCGAAAAGATATTAAATAAATATTTTACACTATAGACAGAGTTTAAAAGTAATTAAATTATCGTCTATTATTATTATTATTATTATTATTATTTAGTAAAAATCATCCTCATCATCATCATCATCATCATCATCATCATCATCATTATCATCATCATCATCATCATCATAATCCTCGTCGTCGTCATCACCATCATCTTTGTTCCCACCATTGCCATTGCCATTGCCATTGTCGTCGCCGTCGTCGTCGTCGTCGTCGTCGTCGTCGTCGTCGTTGCTTGTGTAGTTTCTGCTGTTGTTGTCGGCGTCATTTTCGTAATTGCTGTCGTTGTCATTGTCCTTGTTGTTGTCCTTGTTGTTGTTATTGTTGTTGTTGTTGTTGTTGTTGATGTTCTTGTTGTCGTCGTCGTCGTCGTCGTCGTCGTCGTTGCAGCTGCTGTTGTTGTACACGGCGGCTAGGGAACTGTTCTAAGATAATTCCGATAAAATTACAGAGTTTGTTTAATACTTTGTGGTTTTTCGATGTGAAAAGTTTAAAAACATTTTCGTAGCTTGGCCGGGTATAGTAGTATTTTTGGAGTAGCTCTTTTCGTTTATCTTTAAAAAATGCACACGCCAGGATATAATGATATTCATCACCTATGTCATTATGTGTGCATATAGTACATTTTCTGTTCTCCCGTGTGGTTCCATCCCATGTTCCTGTCTCTATCGGTGGGTAGTTATTTGATGTTCTGAATCGTGTTAATGTAATCCTGTTGTAATCCCCTAGTATATATATAGATATTCTTCTGCATCTAGCTGTGTTTTGAAAGCATTATATGATTTCCCCTTCCATGAGTTCTGCATTTCACTGTTCCATTGTTGCCTAAATTGGTCTTTCAGTACTCGGTGTATTTTATTTGATTCTAATTTAACGTTGTGTGCCGTTTGTGCAATCCAGAGATAACTATTTCCTGTTGAGTCTAAGATATTTCTAACATTTTCCAGCTATTTATACCGTGTGTTATTTTTGGTGTAGTTAGTTAACATGTATTTGTAAACTAGTGCAGATATTTTATTTTGTTTACCTGTTATGACGCGGCGTTATATAATATCGATTGCGAAGATTTCTCTTAGCTATCGCAGAGATGTCTTTCAGAAGCGTGCCGCGTATTTCTAACTATATTAAATACCGTATGATTGTCTCAAACTGCACTTATGTGTGATTGAGTGGCTCAAAGACCAGCCATAGATCATCGTTGATATGACTAGAAATCAATCAACTAGCTATTAATAGACTAACAGAATAACATGTGGGATGTGGCTGGAATTAAGGCAACAATAGCCACCGATCCTTTAAATACATCATTTCAAGTTAGCTGACATTTAATATGAAATAAATCTTAACAAATGATGATTTCTTTCCGTTTAAATTAATCCTTTAGTGACGATACCGGCCAAATCGGCCTCCTTAGTGGTCTACAGGAATGCCCATGTGCAGACCAAGAGAAGACAAATTTTTGAAATTTTTTCAACTGGAATGACTGGCCCAGTTATCGGGCCAGTCATTTCAGTTGTAAATTTTCAAAAATTAGTCTTCTCTTGGCATGCAAATGGACATTCAAACAGCAAATATTAAAATTTTTAGGAATAAATTTAGTCACTAAAGGGTTAATATAATATCTTACTTATGAATACGAATAATGGAATAGAGTCCACTAATTAAACTTTACAAAATAATTCTATATAAATATATATAAGAACGATGCACTTGCGTCAGAATGCGTCCTGGTCTTACCTTATATTTGTCGACTCACAATCTACAATGTACAGTTTTACCCAATAGTGACTTGTGTCCATCACTTTATTGTGTGCCGTCCACGGGTATGTAGAAAGACACAACCGAACGGACTGCTCTGTTATGATCTCACGTTATTCAGGGTTATCTTCAAACATCAACTGACGGACTTTAAGACATACGTCACAAGAAATATTACAATTAAGCCTCTCGGTACGCGAGATTAAACTTGTAGATGTGAAGAATTATCCGAATAAAAGAGGGATCGCCAGACGCTGCCAAAAGCTAGAGCATCAGCAAGAAAACAAGAACGTATTTAGTGTTCGATGTGAGCGTGAGACCCGCCATGGATAGAGGCATAAGTTGGATATACGGTAAGCGGAAGTGATGCTCAACGAAGTAATAAGATAATGTCGGAAATAAAGAAAGATATATGTGGATGGCGAACGGCGGTGGGGTGGGGGGGGGGTAGAGGGGTGGGGGAGTGGAGGTGGGGTGGGTGGTGGTAGAGCGGAAAGAAGGAATGTCAGAGAGGGAGTGACGGTGAGAGGATGGTAGATGGAGGGAGAGGAGGGGTGTGGAGAAGGAGAACGTGCGGAGGGAGGGAGAGGAGGGATCGGTGAGAGAGAGAGAGAGAGAGAGAGAGAGAGAGAGAGAGAGAGAGAGAGATAGAGAGGGAGAGGGACTGGGAGTTGAGTGAGTGAGGGTGTGCTGGGTGGGGTGGGGAGGAGCAGAAGGACAGAGATCGAAGGAGAAGGAGGGGGTGGCGGAAATGTAGAATCTATTCATGGCATAGTTATTGTAGTCATTATCACCGGTACTGGGATATAGCGTTTTACTGCTCCTAAACTGGTGATATTGAAGGTCTTAAACATGTTCATATGTATCCTGTATCGCTAATTATCTCTGACAGAACGCCGACAAAGTCTAGCTTGTAGTTATGTGCTTACATCTATGATGTGCCGTGAAATCATCCCATACGCCAAATGCGTTCTAAATCTATGGTCAGAAATATTGATCGTTTATGATAAATGACATCCAGATTGGTACTCAAACCCACGCCCGCATTTCTGAGCGTAGGCTTAAATTGCGCTTCCGTCCTCAATTATTGGTCGTTATTTTCGATCTAATCACCATCTACTTCCGTTAGGAGCAGGGTGCGTGCACCCAGTATGTTAGGCATTTTCTCGCCCTCCTATAGATACTACCTCTACAAACTGTAGGATATACATCTACGCGTGATTAGGCAAACCTAATGACATTTAAACTTGCTTGACAGAACGCTTGTCCTTTATTTGCTAGAATTGGATGAATTTTCAACCTCTCCTCTGACAACTCAACCCGTTCATTGCCAAGTCGGCCAAAAACTCCCTCTCGTTCAAGAGGGACATATTTTATTGTAACATACATTTACAACGGGATTGGGCACACGTTTTATCAATGTTCTATCAACTTGGATACGACTTCTCGGTCAAGTTGCCCGTGGCCTGCCCATGGCCTGCCCTGGATTAAATATTCGGTTAAAAATTAATGAAAACCATAGTTGACGCCGATCAATACCGAAATCGACAGCTACACCGACGGCTACGCCGGCAGCTACGCAGACAATAGAGAATTCCAGTCTACCAGTCATGTATATGACATAAAAATAAATTGTGTCACAGGTAGGCTGACGTCACAATCAAATCTGTCGTAAATGGAATATCTAAGTCCGTTATATACGCCTAAAGGTACGTCAAGTTGTACGAATTGCATGTCTTCACTATTTAATAAACATTCTCTTGAATATTTAGAAACTAATTTGACAAATTTGTCAAATTAGTATCAAAATTTTCAACAGCTTACCTGTATAGTTTTTAGGAAATTGAGCTTCGATAGCTCCCAACACGGGCAACACTTGGCCGGCACTTAGCTCCAGATGGGTGGAGCGTAGCTAATACTGGAATTACTCAGTGCTCCATTGTCTCACAATAGCTCGCCTTACTCTGCACAGGCGAGCTACTGTGGCATCTGAAGTGGCATTGTGGAATGTTTATTTGAAGCGGTTACTCATTAGAAATGAACACTTGAAGGAAAATGTAGATGATAGTGAAAGGACCGTCTATCGAGTAAAGCATAATATTGGAAAAGAAAGAAAAGATGCGAATCAAATATAGGGAAAACCGTTAATTTGTAAATCAAGTGAAGTAGAAACACCAGAAGAGAAGAGAAGACACGAAACACAAGAAGAGAAGACCCGAACTACATGAAGAGAAGAGAAGAAACACAAAAAGAAAATAGAAGAAACACAAGAAGAGAAGATACGAAATACAAGAAGAGAAAACAAGAAACACAAGAAGAGAAGAAACACAAGAAGAGAAGAGAAGAAACACAAGAAGAGAAGAAACACAAGAAGAGAAGACAAGAAACACAAGAAAGAAGACATAAAACACAAGAAGAGAAGAGAAGAAACACAAGAAGAGAAGAGAAGAAACACAGGAACAGATGACAAGAAACACAAGAAGAGAAGACACGAAACACAAGAAGAGAAGAGAAGAAACACAAGAAGAGAAGACAAGAAACACAAGAAACTACGACAAGAAATACAAGAAGAGAAGACACGAAACACAAGAAGCGAAGACAAGAAACGTTGGAATAGAAGACAAGAAACATAAGAAGAGAAGACAAGAAACACAGGAAGAGAAGACAAGAAACACAAGAAGTGAAGACAAGAAACACAAGAAGAGAAGACACGAAACACAAGAAGAGAAGAGAAGAAACACAAGAAGAGAAGACAAGAAACACAAGAAACTACGACAAGAAATACAAGAAGAGAAGACACGAAACACAAGAAGCGAAGACAAGAAACGTTGGAATAGAAGACAAGAAACATAACAAGAGAAGACAAGAAACACAAGAAGAGAAGACAAGAAACACAAGAAAAGAAGACAAGAAACACAAGAAGTGAAGACAAGAAACACAAGAAAAGAAGACAAGAAACACAAGAAGTGAAGACAAGAAACACAAGAAGAGAAGACAAGAAACATAAGAAGAGAAGACAAGAAACACAAGAAAAGAAGACAAGAAACACAAGAAGTGAAGACAAGAAACACAAGAACAGAAGACAAGAGACACAAGAAGACAAGAAACACAAGAAGCGAAGAAAAGAAACGCAAGAAGATAAGAGAAGAAACACAAGAAGAGAAGAAACACGAGAAGAGAAGACAAGAAACGTTGGAATAGAAGAGAAGAAACATAAGAAGAGAAGACAAGAAACACAAGAAGAGAAGACAAGAAACACAAGAAGTGAAGACAAGAAACACAAGAAGCGAAGACAAGAAACACAAGAAGAGAAGAGAAGACACAAAAGAAGAGAAGAGAAGAAACATAAGAAGAGAAGACAAGAAACACTAGAATAGAAGACAAGAAACACAAGAACAGAAGACAAGAGACACAAGAAGACAAGAAACACAAGAAGCGAAGAAAAGAAACGCAAGAAGATAAGAGAAGAAACACAAGAAGCGAAGACAAGAAACACAAGAAGAGAAAAGAAGACAAAAGAAGAGAAGAGAAGAAACACAAGAAGACAAGAAACACAAGAAGCGAAGAAAAGAAACGCAAGAAGATAAGAGAAGAAACACAAGAAGAGAAGAAACACGAGAAGAGAAGACACGAAACACAAGAAGTGAAGACAAGAAACACAAGAAGCGAAGACAAGAAACGCAAGAAGATAAGAGAAGAAACACAAGAAGAGAAGAGAAGAAACACAAGAAGCGAAGACAAGAAACACAAGAAGAGAAGACACGAAACACAGGAAGAGAAGAAACACAAGAAGCGAAGAAAAGAAACGCAAGAAGATAAGACACGAAACACAGGAAGAGAAGAAACACAAGAAGAGAAGACACGAAACACAGGAAGAGAAGAAACACGAGAAGAGAAGACAAGAAACATTAGAATAGAAGACAAGAAACACAAGAACAGAAGACAAGAGACACAAGAAGAGAAGAAACACGAGAAGAGAAGACAAGAAACACAAGAAGAGAAGACAAGAGACACAAGAAGAGAAGACAAGAGACACAAGAAGAGAAGACAAGAAACACAAGAACAGAAGACAAGAGACACAAGAAGAGAAGAAACACGAGAAGAGAAGACAAGAAACACAAGAAGAGAAGACAAGAGACACAAGAAGAGAAGACAAGAGACACAAGAAGAGAAGACAAGAAACACAAGAACAGAAGACAAGAGACACAAGAAGAGAAGACACGAAACACAAGAAGCGAAGACAAGAAACACAAGAAGAGAAGAGAAGAAACACAGGAAGAGAAGAAACACGAGAAGAGAAGACAAGAAACACAAGAAGCGAAGAGAAGCACAAGAAGAGAAGAGAAGAAACACGAGAAGAGAAGACAAGAAACACAAGAAGCGAAGAAAAGAAACGCAAGAAGAGAAGAGAAGAAACACAAGAAGAGAAGAAACACGAGAAGAGAAGACAAGAAACACAAGAAGCGAAGAGAAGCACAAGAAGAGAAGAGAAGAGAAGAAACACAAGAAGATATATAACGTCATAGACAGTGTTATTAACGCAGGTGGGTTGGGTGCGGGGTGCGATGTGGTGGCGGGTGGGTGGGGGTGGGGGTGGTCATAAGCTCTACCTACAGCGGTTTAAGAATAGGAAAAAGACGAACTGGAGGCTGTATCTGCAGTTGTGCGCATGCGCGGAGAAGTGTACAAATGTCACCGCAGACAACGCTATGTTTTATCTCGGTGACAGCTATGGAATAGGGGCGTATACAATGTTAGGTAATGATAAATTGATATGGATAAGTTGAAGTTCTTAAGCGTGAGAGTTTCACGTCATGTTTCAGGGTATGGGAGGGACTTTAAATTATTATGGAAAAGCCGATCTTAAATGTATTGACGGAATCGAGAAAATTATTGTTGATTATTATATCAAACGCGCTTTATTGCTTTGAAAGCTTCTTTGTTCCAAAATCGTTCCCCTGTCTAAAACGAAGAACATAGCTTCTCACCATGACAGTACTTAAAAAAGAGCGAAACATAAAGGAACAATATGTAACATTCATTAGCTAAGAAGAGCTAATGAGCTATCATGGCCCACGCCACCCGATGTCAACCCGGATGACCGTATTTTTCGTATTTTGTTTATTTCACTCAGGCCGTGACAACGGCGTATGGGGATTATTTGTACATTGACAATGGCGGTAGAAATACAATATTATTATTATTATTATTACTAATATTATTATTATTATTATTATTATTATTATTATTATTATTATTATTATTATTGTTATTATTATTATTATTACACCATCTCCGCCGCGCTACCGACGAGGGCTACGACAGTGGAATCGCTTACGTAATAATGATAACAACAATAATCAATTTATTATTCTATTTTGGGCTATTTGCCCTTGCAGTGTTTCAGGCAGTATTAAAGGAGAACTAACTTCATATAATAGTTGTTCAGCTGATCTAACACGTCATTCGTAAACTATAATATAATATTAAGCTTGTTATCATACCGCTAAAGAAACCTATTCAGGCTTGAGTAGTTTAAACATTGGTACATTTCCAAAGCCTATGGTGGCTGTCATGCCTTACTTTTCAACCAATCAGAAGGAAAAACTAGCGTATCTGCCTTGGTCAATACGCTCAGTCATAGCGGTGCCACATATAATTTGGCAATGTGATATAAAAACAATCATACAAGTAAGCTGATGACTATTTTGAAACTAATTTGACCGGAAGCCGTTACTGCCATAGGCAATAACAACTTCCAATCAAATTATCCCCAAAATATTCACCAAGATGATTTGCATAATAAAGGATGTAATGCATTGGCACTTACATGACACCATACAATATCGCTTGAGTAAACAAAATCACGGTGCTCACTGTTCAACATTTACACCGTGTTACAAAGCAGATTATGGTGATACAGGTAAGGGAATGTAACAGGATGTGAATGAGATGGAATCCATCCCCTGTTTAAGACTATATGCTCGGCCTCAACGTGGCGCAGGGGTGTAACCCACTGGGTGTCAATCCAGACATTTGGAGGGGCTAACCAGAGCATTTGCACAACGCTAATGAAATGACACTTGGAGATCGAATCAACCGAAATGGTGCTCGCCCTGTGAGGATCCGCCAGGCAGGTGCAGCGCCGGGCTCCACGCCTCGAAGGAGCCCACCCTCAGCTACTTGAGGTCCCATCAACTCGTCTTGTGGAGCCAGGGGACGAGGATGGAGAGCTACTGGCCAACCGAAAGAGAAGACCAAACCCAAAGGGAATCCCAGTATCAACATCATGCACTGGAATGCAGAAGGGGTTACCACAATAAATCAGAGCTCGAACAGTTCCTATACAAAAACAACATTGATATCTGCTGCATCCAAGAGACACACCTGCAAGAAGGAAAACCATTTAAGATCAGAGGTTACCAGATTTTCCGGTGTGATCGAAGAGGAAGAAAGAAAGGCGGGGTGATCACCTTGGTCCGAAACAGCGTGAACGCCAGCCATATCAAAACCTTTATGGAAGAGGCAGAATATATCAAGATCAAGGTAACAACCAGCAACTCTGTGATTGACATTGTCAATTATTACTGCTCTAATGACAAGAATCTCTCACTTGACACAATCCAGGTCCCGTACTGCCACTTCCTCATTGCGGGAGACTTTAATAGCCAGTCCCAGAGCTGGGGATACAGAACACTTGATAAACGAGGAGAAGACATTGAAGCATGGCAAGATGAAAAGCACCTTTTACTTGTCAACGATCCCACAGATCAGCCTACCTTCTACTCGTGCCGGTGGCACTCGACAACAACGTCGGACTTGGCATTTTGTACAGAAGACATTCACAGAAACCTCAGTAGAGTGGTCGGATCGCAGTTAGGAGGAAGCGACCACCGCCCCGTCCTCCTCTCTCTTTCTGGAAGTATTTCGACAAGTTCCCCTCAACATCCAAGGTGGAACTACAAAAAGGCAAATTAGAGTCTGTTCGGCATTCGTTCCAATGAGCTTACCCAAAATATAGCAGTAGAAGGGAGAACACATTAACAATGTGGTCAAGGAATTTAATTCAAGTATCCTCAAGGCTGCCAACGAAGCGATTCCTCGAGGGTTCAGGAAAAACTACCGCCCCTACTGGACAACAGAACTGCAAGCAGCACATGATAAACCAGACAAGGCCAGAGAAGACGAAGAGGGTAATCCCTGTCATGAAAACCACTTCACGCTACAACAAACTAAAGCCAGGTATCTAAAGACCAAGCTGGAGGCCAAAAGAAGAAGCTGGAGGGAAAAGACGGCATGGTTTAATTTAGAAAGAGACACCACAAAGCTATGGAGACTGACTAAAGCACTGAATGATGAGGGTGTCGGGGGAGAGAAGATTACTCTTGAAGAAGATGGACAAAACACTGTCAGGAAAGATGGCTGCAGATGCCTTTGCGAAGGCATATGCAAAAGAAAGCAACATTTCTATACCACGAATGCGTCAAAAAGCGGTTAGAAAAGAGCAAAAGGAAAGAACTTGTACATGCTATATATAACAGTAAGGCATTTTCCAGTTATGCTAGTTTTAATAAGCTTATTCCAAAGGCCCTGCCTCCACACTGTATCAAATGCATGTCGAAAGTCGATGAAGCAACACTAGAGTTTCTTCCTTTGCGCAAATAACAGTTCTTTTATTAAATAAAGAGAAAAAATATTATCTAGTGTAAACTTTCCTTTTCTAAAACCGGTTTGTGATTCAGAGATAATTTCATACTTTTCTGAATATTTATTTAGTCTTTTGTTTAATATCTAGGTGAACAGCTTTCCCATACAGCTAAGCAATGTTATTGGGCGATAATTTCCCGGTTCTGCTGCGTTTCCATTATTTTTATATATATAAGGATTATTTTTCCTATTAACCACACTTCAGGCATACAACCGCTGTCTAAGATTAAGTTAAAGAGTTTCTCATAGATATGAATCATTAGGTCTACAGTAGCTTTAATATATTCATTACTTAATTGGTCAACTCCCCCTGCCTTCCCTTGTTTCAAACGTTTGATTTCTTCAGCGATTTCGTTTTGCGTAATAGGTACATCGAGTTCCTTACAGTCAGGAATTTCAATTTCAGGGCGTATGTCGTCTGTTTCCTTTGACTCATTGACTGACTTATAGCATTCGAAGGGCTTATCTATCTCGATTCGTGTACCGACCACGCCACCTGATGCCACCTCGGATGACCACGCCACCGGATGTCACCCCGATGGACTTCAGCAATTCGGGGATTCGATCGTCGTCTATAGGAGCGGAAATTTGCTAGTCTATACAGCTTACAGCATGCTCTAAAACAGAATGGAAGGCAATACGTTAACGTGTTGTCAATAAGACCCCGTCTTCCTGCTTGAAGCCCTGCTGGATGACAGATAATACTCATGGGTCCCAGTCGAAGATCTTCTGCAACTTATTGTTGACGAGATTATTTCCTTTTATTAAACTTGGGATGTGACGGAATAAGTTGAAGACACCGTGTAGATATCTGGGTATTAATTAATGGAGGCACACGATCTCTCGTTCAAGTATATGACGTCATACTCAACGGACGGTTCCAGTTTTAGCTAGACCCCACCCATCTCTAGCTAAGCTCCACCCACACCTCGCTCGATCACTGAACTCTCTGCCTATCAATTTCCAGAAAACTATACAGGTAAGCTGTTCAATATTTTGAAAGTAATATGTCTGGGTGATGTTGCTGCCTATCGGCATGTTTATTAAATAGCTAAGACATACAATTCGCACAACGTGTCGGACTATTAAACGCTTAAAACGGACTAAATCGATTCATTCATGTTGTAATTGATTTTGACGTCATCCTACACGTCACGTAGTTGATTATGACGTCATATGATGGATGGATAAACTAGAAAGGGCCATTACGTCACTAGTGAGTTTACGCCACAATAAGCCTCCATATTTATGCATCTATGCCCGTCATGCACGTTTAGGTGTGCGTCAAGTGTACGAATTGTATGTATTTGGTTGATTTACTATGTAATAAACATTCTGTTGAATAGTCTGAAACTAATTTGACTGGGTACACCCAGTCAAATAAGTTTCAAAATATCCAACACCTTGGAATTGGGATTTTGGGAATTCAGGGTTCAAAGCGGCGTTCGGTATTCGTGTAAAATAGGTATTCAAATATTCGTATCATTATATGAATGAATATTTGAACTATTTGAATATTTCAGATGACAGATAAATAGAAACGAAATATCATCGGTAAGCATGCATCTGAAACACGGAATGCTTTGTTGGGAAAACAAGATTGAGACATTGACACCATAGGGCTCAATGTATGCTTAATATCTGGCAAGTCTCCAGCTATTCGCTTTAAAACTGAATGAGCGAGTACAGTTTAAATTTTGCTATCATATATTTCCTACATTTCTTATGCGAGACGCTTAGGTAAAGAAAAAAAGAATACTCGGAAACTATTAGAGGGTCCAATATAAACTTTATACGTAATCAAGAAAGTATAGCAATTAGGAGTTTATAAAGGTTCTAGTCGATTGGACGAAATATAATTTTGGCGGTCATTTAGAAAAAATACATTTTTGCTTTCAACTTCTCCCTGTAAGGGTGAACACTTATGTTTTGGCACCGATATACGTTATACAGTATCTTCTAATATGATCATTGAACTTGTGTGATTAGGTGAAGTTATCGAAACGTCTAATATTGATGACAAAAAGGTTTATATTGACACTAAGAAATGATCTTGACCTTTATTTAAACCAAATGTCAACCCGCTACCTAGAGAGAAGATGCGTGGGCGTAGTCCCAGTTCGAAAATTTTCCTTAAAAGAATGACCTTGGGTATTATAGAGTAGCTTCTAATAGGTCAATTGAACTGTTCACGCCAACTGGCATTTGTTTCCGACAAAAGGAAACAAAATTGGTGACCTTTCCCCTAAGGGTAACCCCGACCTTTTACATGGGCTCGGTAATCAGCAGACATCTTTGGGAGCCCAGGGTGACGCCCATACCACGTAGCGGCGATCAATATAAAAACTGTACGGGTAGTCGCGATTGAAATGTCTGTGATGCAATTTCCTATATCAGCCATGTGTATCTTGAATAAAATTGGATCCAATTTAATATTAATACCAAATCAAGTCTATACAGGACCTAGAAATTACCCAAGTTTTAAATTGATCAGACCAAGTAACATTTTGGCAGGCGTTTTGAAAAAGATTTGATTTCAATCCAATTTAAGACAATTTTTCATAAATATACTAATATTCGTATGCCGTTACGAATACACCTTCATATATATGTGAATGAATATTCGGACCGAATACTAGTCCAAAGTCTATAAATCTATCCCGTGGGCGGAGCTTAACTAGGAATTCACCTTTCCAAGTTTATCCATCGATCATATGACGTCATATGACGTCATAATTCACTAAGTGACGCGCATGATGACGTCATGAATGATTCGATATAGTCCGTCATTAACGTTTAATGGTCTGACACGTTGTGCGAATTGTATGTCTTTACTATTTAATAAACATTCTGTCGAATATTTTGAAACTAATTTGACTGGGCGCTGGTGCTACCATAAGCAGCAACAGCACCCAGTCAAATTAGTTTCAAAATATTCAACGGCTTACATGTATAGTTTTCTGGAAATTGATAGTCAGGGAGTTCAGAGATCGAGCGATTCCAACACGGATGTCGTGTGGGTGGAGCTTAAGTTAGGCGAAGTTAAATCTTGTCTCGTTTTACTAATAAACTGTTCTTGCAATGTTTGTCTAACGCTTTTTACTAACTGATTTACATTGATGTTTTCTGAATTGATAGCATGCGCATTTCCTGTGGTTATTAAAATGTTTCTTATAAATTCTATACATTAACATTTAATGGAGTGTTTATTGTCATACTCTAGGAAGACGTAATGGAGTATAGAATAAGTCTTACTGTATCCGGCATTAACTAACTTTCTCCAGAATCGGACCATGTTACACTTTAATGTTATATGCAATGGATACCTTCCTAGTTCTCCATAAATCATTGTATTTGGTGTGCTACATTTAAAGTTAGTTCAATTTTGTGGATCTTAGTTTGACACGTTTCAATTGGGTTCACTATTTTCATAGCCCTGTACTTCAGAGACATATATTAAAATCGGTGTTATCACCGTGTAGAAGAGAGTGCATTGCAGATCAGCTGGTATTTGTAGTTCCCTTATTCGTTTTATTGGTCCATACATAGCTTTGGTTCCCTGTTTCAGATTTCTTTTTATACACGGAATTAAATTCCTATTTATATCTGAAGACTGCATCCAAGAAGAGGTATTCGTCCACTATTTTAACAGGCTGATCACCAATGTTAAATTCGGGTTGTGTTATTTGTTTCTGTTTTGAAAAAAAAGATTATTTTGTTTTTGAGATATTTACTTTAGGTTTCTAGCGAATACAGTTATTGTGAAAGCAGTTTAAACATTGCTGTAAAGAATCTGATGAGCGGGCCAGGATCGCACTATATCATCTGTATATAAAATTACAGTGAGATATAAAAACAGATTGAGATATTCATCGTCTAGCTTCGTGTCCCAGAAAGCAGATACGAGTGTGAACGAAATATTACATATTACTGGTAGTAATGCACCAAAACAGAGGAAAAGACAAAGCTAGTGTTGTGGTAGGGTCACTAGGGTGGGGGTGGGGTGTGTGTGATTTACGGCACGGGAAGTCAATAGCTGCGTATGACAGCGGCACAGGGTGAATAATGGGTGATTGAGATGCCACGGTACAGAGAAGACAGCCATAGATATAAACTCTGAGTGGATATGCAAATGACATGAAAGAAATCGAAAAATACGTTAAACGAACCTTTCCATATTTAGCTATGCCCCGCCCATCACTAGCTAACCTCCACCCACACCTCGCCGTTTTGGGATTGGTCGATCCTCAAATGCCCTAGCTATCAATTTCCTGAAAACTATACAGGGAAGCTGTTGAATATTTTGTAACTAATTTGACTGGGTGCTGTTGCTGCCTATGGCAGCAACAGCGCCCAGTCAAATTAGTTTCAAAATATTCAACATAATATTTATTAAATAGTAAAAGCAAACAATTTGTACAACAACGCACATACCGTCTTCAAATATGCGTTCGTGATGTACTTATCGACGTCATTCATTGCGATGTCATTGTACACATCACACAGTTCATTATGACGTCATATGATGGGTGGGTACTCTGGAAAGGCGAATTCTATCATACAATATATTTTTTACTAATTCATTATATAGTTCTGCCAAATATTTGAGCTGGATACGACTGGATACGCGACCACACTGTATGTTTTGTATTGCGAGCTGTGCAATGCAGGTTAAGCTTGTATTAGCAGCCGGGTTCGGTAGTGACTGTCAAACAAGGACATGTGTATGTAGCCTATAGATAGATTATATAGAATTCTGAAAGCATATGCTTTAATATGTCCATATAAATGCGTGCAAACAACAGTCAAATGTCAGGAAATAGCGCAAGTGCTCAATGTTTCGTTCAGCATTTTCGGAAATGACTATTAGGTATATCTCCTGTAGGAATAAAGCATACAAGAAATTTATGTGTGTTATGGAATGGAAACGAGTATATGTTCACTAGTTATTTCATTGTGGTTTGAAGATATGTTTATGAAAAGCGGAAAAACGGTAGTCATATTAGACGATCCCTAACTAGGAATACAGCGCCCAGTTTATGTATACCCGAGTCCGGGACGCGAACCACAATCCGCACCACATCGAGCAAATATAGCTATCACTCATTAAACAGCATGGCATTCAGTCAACTCGCTCACAAACAATCAGCAGGTTTAATATTTATCACGGATGCTTGTGAAGTTGTTATCAAATATGGATAGCAATTGTGATTGAAATCCCTCCAGATGTTCCTCTATTCCTGGTATTGACAGAGCACTTGACTCGTGACCACAATTCCATGATCGCATGAGTGAGTTCTCTCGACGCCAGCAATTAGTAGCTCTCCTGGTATAGGTCATTTCCCTTAAGGTCCGCTATTAGCCTTGTCAGGCGGTGAAATGTCGAGCTAACATGCCATTCTCGACGCGTTGCCTTTCCGCCCTCTCAATCTAGCATACTTGTATTTCTAATTTGATTGGAAGCCGTTGCTGTTTTTGACAGCAAAAAATGTTAATCAGACAAGTAGATTAAAACAATTCAACTATAAATTTCTTACACATTAAATGCAGTGTCATATCTCGCACCGCTTTCATGTTTGACAAGATTGATGGTTTAATCAGGGAAGTCGTAGAAACACCAAATCATTAACCCGCACTCGATCACACACACCACACACAACTCACGGGTACACACAAACGCACACGCGCGTGAACGAGCACACACGCATTCACGCATGCACTCAAGGCTCAAGGGCTGTGGAACTATATCAGCTTTGTGTGATGGCCAGCCTGGTAGTGGGTTTGAGAACAGGTTCTTCCTTCCGCGGTCAGGAGAAAGTCTTTAAAATGTGTGCCCTATGGGAGGTCATTTTAATTTGGTCCCAATAAAAGTCTGGACAATGGACTGAAAAATAGAATAACGGGCACGCACTATGTTCACACAACATTTTATTTATCTTTGTGACAAACAAACAACTACTTGTCGGAAGAAACCTTTTCATCCTGCTTTTCTCTGTGACCAATCATACTCATACAGCCACATTACAACATCTGCTTTGCATAAAATGTATTGTCGTGTTAATTAAAACACTATTCTGCCACATGACTATACGTATTGAGTATAACGCCAAAAAGAAAACATTTAAACGTACAGTGGTTTACTTTCCTGACAGAGGTAGGCGTATTAAGTTCGTAGAGGGTCCATTTCTAATTATGGCACGCCCATTTTCTAGATAATCCTCGCCTACATTCTGTCCGTGTTGGAACCGATTTAAAACTTGGACACCTGAATTCCCAGAAACTGTATTTCAAGGTAACTTTACAGGGAAGCTGTGGAATATTTTAAAACGTTTTTGACTTGGGGATCTTTTTGCCTATGGTACGTACGGATGCTGCTTGATGTTACATTGTACGATCTTTCAGTCGGCCGACTTATTTTATCGTTGGGCGATAGGTCGATTCCTCGTGAGATTATCATCACAATCACACTACGACACTCTACACAACATTGCCATGCATATTTACCGATTATGGTCCTTAACCAGAGCGCTGCCATCTTGGCTAAAGTTTGATTGAAGGCCGCCACGCAATTCGTCGATCTGACCGACCACTGACAATTATAAGCAAAATGTTTAATATGCGGACCTTTTCGTTGCCGGCCAACTTTTCCTTATGACACTGGTTATCGATACTGGTTATCGGTCAGAAAATCTGCTCACACTATAAGATTATCGGGAAATAACCTGTCTGTCGATACCTTATAACCACCGATTATCGGTTAATGTGATCCTGGCGGTTAGACGGTCAAGATTTTCATTATCGGAGATGCATCTAAGATTGAGGCAAATCAATTGAGGGAGCCACACTGTCTGGGGCTGGTGTGGATGATGATGATGATGTGGATGATGATGGTGTGGATGATGATGATGTGGATGATGATGGTGTGGATGGTGTGGCTGATGCTGGTGTGAATGATGATGGTGTGGATGATGATGGTGTGGATGGTGTAGATGCTGCTGGTGTGGATGATGTGGTGTGAATGATGATGGTGTGAATGATGATGGTGTGGATGATGATGGTGTGGATGATGATGGTTTGGATGCTGTGGAAGATGCTGGTGTGAATGATGATAGTGTGGATGATGATGGTGTGGATGCTGCTGGTGTGGATGATGAAGGTGTGGATGCTGTGGAAGATGCTGGTGTGGATGAATCAGGTGTGAATGATGATAGTGTGGATGATAATGGCGTGGATGATGCTGGTGTCGATGATGATGCTGTGGATGATGATGGTGTGGATGATGCTGGTGTGGATGATGATGGTGTGGATGCTGTGGAAGATGCTGGTGTGGAGGATGATGGTGTGGATGGTGCTGGTGTGGATGAGGATGGTATGGATGATGATGGTGTGGATGATGCTGGTGTGGATGATGATGGTGTGGATGGTGTGGATGAGGATGGTGTGGATGATGATGGTGTGGATGATGATGGTGTGGATGATGATGGTGTGGATGATTCAGGTGTGAATGATGATGGTGTGGATGATAATGGCATGGATGATGCTGGTGCCGATGATGATGGTGTGGATGATGATGGTGTGGATGATGCGGGTGTGGATGATGATGGTGTGGATGCTATGGAAGATGCTGGTGTGGATGATTCTGGTGGGAATGATGCTGGTGTGGATGATGATGGTGTGGATGGTGTGGATGATGATGGTGTGGATGGTGTGCATGCTGCTGGTGTGGATGCTGCTGGTGTGGATGATGATGGTGTGGATGATGACGGTGTGAATGATGATGGTGTGGATGATGATGGTGTGGATGATGATGGTTGGATGGTGTGGCTGATGCTGGTGTGGATGGTGCTGGTGTTCATGCTGCTGGTGTTCATGATAATGGTGTGGATGGTGCTGGTGTGGATGCTGCTGGTGTGGATGGTGACGGTGTGGATGGTGCATAATGATGGTGTGCATAATGATGGTGTGGATGATGATGGTGTGCATAATGATGGTGTGGATGATGATGGTGTGGATGGTGTGGATGACGATGGTGTGGATGATGCTGGTGTGCATGCTGCTGGTATTCATGATGATGGTGTGGATGGTGATGGTGTGGATGATGACGGTGTGAATGATGATGGTGTGGATGATGATGGTGTGGATGATGATGGTTGGATGGTGTGGCTGATGCTGGTGTGGATGGTGCTGGTGTTCATGCTGCTGGTGTTCATGATAATGGTGTGGATGATGATGGTGTGGATGGTTCTGGTGTGGATGGTGTGGATTGTGTGGATGATGATGATGTGGATGGTGTGGATGGTGTGGATGGTGCTGGTGTGGATGATGATGGTATGGATGATGCTGGTGTTGATGATGCTGGTGTGCCTGGTTCTGCTGTGGATGGTGTGGATGATGATGGTGTGCATGATGCTGGTGTTGATGATGTTGGTGTGGATGATGATGGTGTGGATGATGATGGTGTGGATGATGATGGTGTGGATGATGTTGGTGTGGATGATGATGGTGTGGATGACGATGGTGTGGATGATGATGGTGTGGATGATGATGGGGTGGATGATGATGGGGTGGATGATGTTGGTGTGGATGATGATGGTGTGCATGATGCTGGTGTTGATGATGTTGGTGTGGATGATGATGGTGTGGATGATGATGGTGTGGATGATGATGGTGTGGATGATGATGGTGTGGATGGTGCTGGTGTGGATGATGATGGTATTGATGATGCTGGTGTTGCTGATGCTGGTGTGCATGGTTCTGCTGTGGATGGTGTGGATGTTGATGGTGTGCATGATGCTGGTGTGGATGATGTTGGTGTGGATGATGATGGTGTGGATGATGATGGTGTGGATGATGCTCGTCTGGATCATGCTGGTGTGCATGATGATGGTGTGGATGCTGCTGGTGTGGATGGTGTGGCTGATGCTGGAATGGAAGGTGCTGGTGTGGATGATGCTGGTGGGGATGTGGTGGATGGTGCTGTTGTAGATGATGCGGGTGGGGATGGGGTGGATGGTGCTGTTGTGGATGGTGTGGATGATGCTGGTGTGGATAATGATGGTGTGGATGGTGCTGGTGTGGATGGTGCTGGTGTGGATGATGATGGTGTGGATGATGATCGTGTGGATGGTGTGGATGGTGTGGATGGTGTAGATGATGATGGTGTGGATGGTGTGGATGATGATGGTGTGAATGATGCGGGTGTGGATGATGATGGTGTGGATGCTATGGAAGATGCTGGTGTGGATGATTCAGGTGTGAATGATGATGGTGTGGATGATAATGGGGTGGTTGATGCTGGTGCCGATGATGATGGTGTGGATGATGATGGTGTGAATGATGATGGTGAGGATGATGATGGTGTGGATGAGGATGGTGTGGATGATGATGGTGTGGATGATGCGGGTGTGGATGATGATGGTGTGGATGCTATGGAAGACGCTGGTGTGGATGATTCAGGTGTGAATGATGATGGTGTGGATGATAATGGCGTGGATGATGCTGGTGCCGATGATGATGGTGTGGACGATGATGGTGTGGATGGTGCAGGTGTGGATGATGATGGTGTGGATGCTATGGAAGATGCTGGTGTGGATGATTCTGGTGTGAATGATAATGGTGTGGATGATAATGGCGTGGATGATGCTGGGGTGGATGCTGCTGGTGTGGATGATGCTGGTGTGGATGATGCTGGTGTGGATGGTGACGGTGTGGATGGTGATTGTGTGGATGGTGCATAATGATGGTGTGCATAATGATGGTGTGGATGATGATGGTGTGCATAATGATGGTGTGGATGATGATGGTGTGGATGATGATGGTGTGGATGGTGCTGGTGTGGATGATGCTGGTGTGCATGCTGCTGGTATTTATGATGACGGTGTGAATGATGATGGTGTGGATGATGATGGTGTCGATGATGATGGTTGGGAGGCGTGGCTGATGCTGGTGTGGATGATGATGGTTTGGATGATGATGGTGTGGATGGTGCTGGTGTGGATGATGCTGGTGTGCATGCTGCTGGTATTCATGATGACGGTGTAAATGGTGATGGTGTGGATGATGTTGGTGTGGATGATGATGGTGTGGATGACGATGGTGTGGATGATGATGGTGTGGATGATGATGGGGTGGATGATGATGGGGTGGATGATGTTGGTGTGGATGATGATGGTGTGCATGATGCTGGTGTTGATGATGTTGGTGTGGATGATGATGGTGTGGATGATGATGGTGTGGATGATGATGGTGTGGATGATGATGGTGTGGATGGTGCTGGTGTGGATGATGATGGTATTGATGATGCTGGTGTTGCTGATGCTGGTGTGCATGGTTCTGCTGTGGATGGTGTGGATGTTGATGGTGTGCATGATGCTGGTGTGGATGATGTTGGTGTGGATGATGATGGTGTGGATGATGATGGTGTGGATGATGCTCGTCTGGATCATGCTGGTGTGCATGATGATGGTGTGGATGCTGCTGGTGTGGATGGTGTGGCTGATGCTGGAATGGAAGGTGCTGGTGTGGATGATGCTGGTGGGGATGTGGTGGATGGTGCTGTTGTAGATGATGCGGGTGGGGATGGGGTGGATGGTGCTGTTGTGGATGGTGTGGATGATGCTGGTGTGGATAATGATGGTGTGGATGATGATCGTGTGGATGGTGTGGATGGTGTGGATGGTGTAGATGATGATGGTGTGGATGGTGTGGATGATGATGGTGTGAATGATGCGGGTGTGGATGATGATGGTGTGGATGCTATGGAAGATGCTGGTGTGGATGATTCAGGTGTGAATGATGATGGTGTGGATGATAATGGGGTGGATGATGCTGGTGCCGATGATGATGGTGTGGATGATGATGGTGTGGATGATGATGGTGAGGATGATGATGGTGTGGATGAGGATGGTGTGGATGATGATGGTGTGGATGATGCGGGTGTGGATGATGATGGTGTGGATGCTATGGAAGACGCTGGTGTGGATGATTCAGGTGTGAATGATGATGGTGTGGATGATAATGGCGTGGATGATGCTGGTGCCGATGATGATGGTGTGGACGATGATGGTGTGGATGGTGCAGGTGTGGATGATGATGGTGTGGATGCTATGGAAGATGCTGGTGTGGATGATTCTGGTGTGAATGATAATGGTGTGGATGATAATGGCGTGGATGATGCTGGGGTGGATGCTGCTGGTGTGGATGGTGACGGTGTGGATGGTGATTGTGTGGATGGTGCATAATGATGGTGTGCATAATGATGGTGTGGATGATGATGGTGTGCATAATGATGGTGTGGATGATGATGGTGTGGATGATGATGGTGTGGATGGTGCTGGTGTGGATGATGCTGGTGTGCATGCTGCTGGTATTTATGATGACGGTGTGAATGATGATGGTGTGGATGATGATGGTGTCGATGATGATGGTTGGGAGGTGTGGCTGATGCTGGTGTGGATGATGATGGTTTGGATGATGATGGTGTGGATGGTGCTGGTGTGGATGATGCTGGTGTGCATGCTGCTGGTATTCATGATGACGGTGTAAATGGTGATGGTGTGGATGATGATGGTGTCGATGATGATGGTTGGGAGGTGTGGCTGATGCTGGTGTGGATGATGATGGTGTGGATGATGCTGGTGTGGATGATGATGGTGTGGATGATGCTGGTGTGGATGATGATGGTGTGGATGGTGCTGTTGTAGATGATGCGGGTGGGGATGGGGTGGATGGTGCTGTTGTGGATGGTGTGGATGATGCTGGTGTGGATAATGATGGTGTGGATGGTGCTGGTGTGGATGGTGCTGGTGTGGATGATGATGGTGTGGATGATGATCGTGTGGATGGTGTGGATGGTGTAGATGATGATGGTGTGGATGGTGTGGATGATGATGGTGTGGATGATGATGGTGTGAATGATGATGGTGTGGATGATGATGGTGTGGATGATGCGGGTGTGGATGATGATGGTGTGCATGCTATGGAAGATGCTGGTGTGGATGATTCAGGTGTGAATGATGATGGTGTGGATGATAATGGGGTGGATGATGCTGGTGCCGATGATGATGGTGTGGATGATGATGGTGTGGATGATGATGGTGTGGATGATGATGGTGTGGATGAGGATGGTGTGCATGATGATGGTGTGCATGATGCTGGTGTGCATGATGATGGTGTGGATGATGCTGGTGTGGATGATTCAGGTGTGAATGATGATGGTGTGGATGCTAATGGCGTGGATGATGCTGGTGCCGATGATGATGATGGTGTGGATGATGTTGGTGTTGATAATCCTGGTGTGGATGATGCTGGTGTGGATGATGCTGGTGTGGATGATGATGGTGTCCATGATGATGGTGTGGATGATGATGGTGTGCATGATGAAGGTGTGGATAATGCTGGTGTGCATGATGATGGTGTGGATGATGATGGTGTGGATGATGATGGTATGGATGATGATGGTGTGGATGATGATGGGGTGGATGATGCTGGTGTGCATGTTGATGGTGTGCATGATGCTGGTGTGGATGATGCTGGTGTGGATGATGATGGTGTGCATGATGATGGTGTGCATGATGCTGGTGTGGATGATGATGGTGTGCATGATGATGGTGTGCATGATGCTGGTGTGCATGATGATGGTGTGGATGATGCTGGTGTGGATGATGATGGTGTGCATGATGATGGTGTGCATGATGCTGGTGTGGATGCTGGTGTGGATGATGCTGGTGTGCATGATACTGGTGTGGATGATGCTGGTGTGCATGATGATGGTGAGGATGATGATGGTGTCCATGATAATGGTGTGGATGGTGCTGGTGTGCATGATGCTGGTGTGGATGATGATGGTGGTGATGATGCTGGTGTGGATGATGCTGGTGTGGATGATGCTGGTGTGGATGATGCTGGTGTGGATGATGCTTGTGTGGATGATGATGTTGAGGATGATGATGGTGTGGATGATGATGGTGTGGATGATGATGGTGTGGATGTTGATGGCGTGGATGCTGCTGGTGTGGATGATGCTTGTGTGGATGATGATGGTGAGGATGATGCTGGTGTGGATGCTGCTGGTGTGGATGGTGTAGATGATGCTGGTGTGGATGATGCTGGTGTGGATGATGCTGGTGCGGATGATGCTGGTGTGGATGGTGTAGATGATGCTGGTGTGGATGATGCTGGTGTGGATGATGCTGGTGTGGATGATGATGGTGTGGATGGTGCTGTTGTAGATGATGCGGGTGGGGATGGGGTGGATGGTGCTGTTGTGGATGGTGTGGATGATGCTGGTGTGGATAATGATGGTGTGGATGGTGCTGGTGTGGATGGTGCTGGTGTGGATGATGATGGTGTGGATGATGATCGTGTGGATGGTGTGGATGGTGTAGATGATGATGGTGTGGATGGTGTGGATGATGATGGTGTGGATGATGATGGTGTGAATGATGATGGTGTGGATGATGATGGTGTGGATGAGGATGGTGTGGATGATTATGGTGTGGATGATGCGGGTGTGGATGATGATGGTGTGGATGCTATGGAAGATGCTGGTGTGGATGATTCAGGTGTGAATGATGATGGTGTGGATGATAATGGGGTGGATGATGCTGGTGCCGATGGTGATGGTGTGGATGATGATGGTGTGGATGATGATGGTGTGGATGATGATGGTGTGGATGAGGATGGTGTGGATGATGATGGTGTGGATGATGCGGGTGTGGATGATGATGGTGTGGATGCTATGGAAGATACTGGTGTGGATGATTCAGGTGTGAATGATGATGGTGTGGATGATAATGGCGTGGATGATGCTGGTGCCGATGATGATGGTGTGGATGATGTTGGTGTTGATAATCCTGGTGTGGATGATGCTGGTGTGGATGATGCTGGTGTGGATGATGATGGTGTCCATGATGATGGTGTGGATGATGATGGTGTGCATGATGATGGTGTGGATAATGCTGGTGTGCATGATGATGGTGTGGATGATGATGGTGTGGATGATGATGGTGTGGATGATGATGGTGTGGATGATGATGGGGTGGATGATGCTGGTGTGCATGATGATGGTGTGCATGATGCTGGTGTGGATGATGCTGGTGTGGATGATGATGGTGTGCATGATGATGGTGTGCATGATGCTGGTGTGGATTATGATGGTGTGCATGATGATGGTGTGATGGTGTGGATGATGCGGGTGTGGATGATGATGGTGTGGATGCTATGGAAGATGCTGGTGTGGATGATTCAGGTGTGAATGATGATGGTGTGGATGATAATGGGGTGGATGATGCTGGTGCCGATGATGATGGTGTGGATGATGATGGTGTGGATGATGATGGTGTGGATGATGATGGTGTGGATGAGGATGGTGTGGATGATGATGGTGTGGATGATGCGGGTGTGGATGATGATGGTGTTGATGCTATGGAAGATGCTGGTGTGGATGATTCAGGTGTGAATGATGATGGTGTGGATGATAATGGCGTGGATGATGCTGGTGCCGATGATGATGGTGTGGATGATGTTGGTGTTGATAATCCTGGTGTGGATGATGCTGGTGTGGATGATGCTGGTGTGGATGATGATGGTGTCCATGATGATGGTGTGGATGATGATGGTGTGCATGATGATGGTGTGGATAATGCTGGTGTGCATGATGATGGTGTGGATGATGATGGTGTGGATGATGATGGTATGGATGATGATGGTGTGGATGATGATGGGGTGGATGATGCTGGTGTGCATGATGATGGTGTGCATGATGCTGGTGTGGATGATGCTGGTGTGGATGATGATGGTGTGCATGATGATGGTGTGCATGATGCTGGTGTGGATGATGATGGTGTGGATGGTGCTGGTGTGGATGATGCTGGTGTGCATGCTGCTGGTATTCATGATGACGGTGTAAATGGTGATGGTGTGGATGATGATGGTGTCGATGATGATGGTTGGGAGGTGTGGCTGATGCTGGTGTGGATGATGATGGTGTGGATGATGCTGGTGTGGATGATGATGGTGTGGATGATGCTGGTGTGGATGATGATGGTGTGGATGGTGCTGTTGTAGATGATGCGGGTGGGGATGGGGTGGATGGTGCTGTTGTGGATGGTGTGGATGATGCTGGTGTGGATAATGATGGTGTGGATGGTGCTGGTGTGGATGGTGCTGGTGTGGATGATGATGGTGTGGATGATGATCGTGTGGATGGTGTGGATGGTGTAGATGATGATGGTGTGGATGGTGTGGATGATGATGGTGTGGATGATGATGGTGTGAATGATGATGGTGTGGATGATGATGGTGTGGATGATGCGGGTGTGGATGATGATGGTGTGGATGCTATGGAAGATGCTGGTGTGGATGATTCAGGTGTGAATGATGATGGTGTGGATGATAATGGGGTGGATGATGCTGGTGCCGATGATGATGGTGTGGATGATGATGGTGTGGATGATGATGGTGTGGATGATGATGGTGTGGATGAGGATGGTGTGCATGATGATGGTGTGCATGATGCTGGTGTGCATGATGATGGTGTGGATGATGCTGGTGTGGATGATTCAGGTGTGAATGATGATGGTGTGGATGCTAATGGCGTGGATGATGCTGGTGCCGATGATGATGGTGTGGATGATGTTGGTGTTGATAATCCTGGTGTGGATGATGCTGGTGTGGATGATGCTGGTGTGGATGATGATGGTATCCATGATGATGGTGTGGATGATGATGGTGTGCATGATGAAGGTGTGGATAATGCTGGTGTGCATGATGATGGTGTGGATGATGATGGTGTGGATGATGATGGTATGGATGATGATGGTGTGGATGATGATGGGGTGGATGATGCTGGTGTGCATGTTGATGGTGTGCATGATGCTGGTGTGGATGATGCTGGTGTGGATGATGATGGTGTGCATGATGATGGTGTGCATGATGCTGGTGTGGATGATGATGGTGTGCATGATGATGGTGTGCATGATGCTGGTGTGCATGATGATGGTGTGGATGATGCTGGTGTGGATGATGATGGTGTGCATGATGATGGTGTGCATGATGCTGGTGTGGATGCTGGTGTGGATGATGCTGGTGTGCATGATACTGGTGTGGATGATGCTGGTGTGCATGATGATGGTGAGGATGATGATGGTGTCCATGATAATGGTGTGGATGGTGCTGGTGTGCATGATGCTGGTGTGGATGATGATGGTGGTGATGATGCTGGTGTGGATGATGCTGGTGTGGATGATGCTGGTGTGGATGATGCTGGTGTGGATGATGCTTGTGTGGATGATGATGTTGAGGATGATGATGGTGTGGATGATGATGGTGTGGATGATGATGGTGTGGATGTTGATGGCGTGGATGCTGCTGGTGTGGATGATGCTTGTGTGGATGATGATGGTGAGGATGATGCTGGTGTGGATGATGCTGGTGTGGATGGTGTAGATGATGCTGGTGTGGATGATGCTGGTGTGGATGATGCTGGTGCGGATGATGCTGGTGTGGATGGTGTAGATGATGCTGGTGTGGATGATGCTGGTGTGGATGATGCTGGTGTGGATGATGATGGTGTGGATGGTGCTGTTGTAGATGATGCGGGTGGGGATGGGGTGGATGGTGCTGTTGTGGATGGTGTGGATGATGCTGGTGTGGATAATGATGGTGTGGATGGTGCTGGTGTGGATGGTGCTGGTGTGGATGATGATGGTGTGGATGATGATCGTGTGGATGGTGTGGATGGTGTAGATGATGATGGTGTGGATGGTGTGGATGATGATGGTGTGGATGATGATGGTGTGAATGATGATGGTGTGGATGATGATGGTGTGGATGAGGATGGTGTGGATGATGATGGTGTGGATGATGCGGGTGTGGATGATGATGGTGTGGATGCTATGGAAGATGCTGGTGTGGATGATTCAGGTGTGAATGATGATGGTGTGGATGATAATGGGGTGGATGATGCTGGTGCCGATGGTGATGGTGTGGATGATGATGGTGTGGATGATGATGGTGTGGATGATGATGGTGTGGATGATGATGGTGTGGATGATGATGGTGTGGATGATGATGGTGTGGATGATGATGGTGTGGATGCTATGGAAGATACTGGTGTGGATGATTCAGGTGTGAATGATGATGGTGTGGATGATAATGGCGTGGATGATGCTGGTGCCGATGATGATGGTGTGGATGATGTTGGTGTTGATAATCCTGGTGTGGATGATGCTGGTGTGGATGATGCTGGTGTGGATGATGATGGTGTCCATGATGATGGTGTGGATGATGATGGTGTGCATGATGATGGTGTGGATAATGCTGGTGTGCATGATGATGGTGTGGATGATGATGGTGTGGATGATGATGGTGTGGATGATGATGGTGTGGATGATGATGGGGTGGATGATGCTGGTGTGCATGATGATGGTGTGCATGATGCTGGTGTGGATGATGCTGGTGTGGATGATGATGGTGTGCATGATGATGGTGTGCATGATGCTGGTGTGGATTATGATGGTGTGCATGATGATGGTGTGATGGTGTGGATGATGCGGGTGTGGATGATGATGGTGTGGATGCTATGGAAGATGCTGGTGTGGATGATTCAGGTGTGAATGATGATGGTGTGGATGATAATGGGGTGGATGATGCTGGTGCCGATGATGATGGTGTGGATGATGATGGTGTGGATGATGATGGTGTGGATGATGATGGTGTGGATGATGATGGTGTGGATGATGATGGTGTGGATGATGCGGGTGTGGATGATGATGGTGTTGATGCTATGGAAGATGCTGGTGTGGATGATTCAGGTGTGAATGATGATGGTGTGGATGATAATGGCGTGGATGATGCTGGTGCCGATGATGATGGTGTGGATGATGTTGGTGTTGATAATCCTGGTGTGGATGATGCTGGTGTGGATGATGCTGGTGTGGATGATGATGGTGTCCATGATGATGGTGTGGATGATGATGGTGTGCATGATGATGGTGTGGATAATGCTGGTGTGCATGATGATGGTGTGGATGATGATGGTGTGGATGATGATGGTATGGATGATGATGGTGTGGATGATGATGGGGTGGATGATGCTGGTGTGCATGATGATGGTGTGCATGATGCTGGTGTGGATGATTCTGGTGTGGATGATGATGGTGTGCATGATGATGGTGTGCATGATGCTGGTGTGGATGATGATGGTGTGCATGATGATGGTGTGCATGATGCTGGTGTGCATGATGATGGTGTGGATGATGCTGGTGTGGATGATGATGGTGTGCATGATGATGGTGTGCATGATGCTGGTGTGGATGCTGGTGTGGATGATGCTGGTGTGCATGATACTGGTGTGGATGATGCTGGTGTGCATGATGATGGTGAGGATGATGATGGTGTCCATGATAATGGTGTGGATGGTGCTGGTGTGCATGATGCTGGTGTGGATGATGATGGTGGTGATGATGCTGGTGTGGATGATGCTGGTGTGGATGATGCTGGTGTGGATGATGCTGGTGTGGATGATGCTTGTGTGGATGATGATGTTGAGGATGATGATGGTGTGGATGATGATGGTGTGGATGATGATGGTGTGGATGTTGATGGCGTGGATGCTGCTGGTGTGGATGATGCTTGTGTGGATGATGATGGTGAGGATGATGCTGGTGTGGATGCTGCTGGTGTGGATGGTGTAGATGATGCTGGTGTGGATGATGCTGGTGTGGATGATGCTGGTGCGGATGATGCTGGTGTGGATGGTGTAGATGATGCTGGTGTGGATGATGCTGGTGTGGATGATGATGGTGAGGATGATGATGGTGTGGATGATGATGGTGTGGATGATGATGGTGTGGATGTTGATGGCGTGGATGCTGCTGGTGTGGATGATGCTTGTGTGGATGATGATGGTGAGGATGCTGCTGGTGTGGATGATGCTGGTGTGGATGGTGTGCTTGCTGCTGGTGTTCATGATAATGGTGTGGATGATGATGGTGTGGATGGTGTGGATTGTGTGGATGATGATGATGTGGTTGGTGCTGGTGTGGATGATGATGGTATAGATGATGCTGGTGTTGATGATGCTGGTGTGCATGGTTCTGCTGTGGATGGTGTGGATGATGATGGTGTGCATGATGATGGTGTGGATGATGCTCGTCTGGATCATGCTGGTGTGCATGATGATGGCGTGGATGCTGCTGGTGTGGATGGTGTGGCTGATGCTGGAATGGAAGGTGCTCGTGTGGATGATGCTGGTGTGGATAATGATGGTGTGGATGGTGCTGGTGTGGATGGTGCTGGTGTGGATGATGATGGTGTTGATGCTGGTGTGGATGGTTCTGCTGTAGATGGTGCGCATGATGATGGTGGGCATGATGGTGGTGTGCATGATGATGTTGGGGATGCTGCTAGTGTGGACGGTGTGGATGGTTAGGCTTTGGATGGTGTGGATGATGCTGGTGTGCATGATGCTGGTGTTCATGATTCTGGTGTGGATGATGTTAGTGTGCATGATGATGGGGTGGATGATGTTGTGTGCATCATGCTGGTGTGGATGATGCTGGTGTTGATGATGCTGGTGTGGATGATGCTGGTGTGGATGATGATGGTGTGGATGATGATGGTGTGGATGTTGATGGTGTACATGATGATGCGTGGATGTTGCTGGTGTGGATGATGCTCGTGTGGATGATGATGGTGAGGATGATACTGGTGTGGATGATGTAGATGATGCTGGTGTGGATGATGCTGGTGTGGATGATGCTGATGTGGATGACGATGGCGTGGATGATGATGGTGTGGATGATGATGGCGTGTATGATGATGGTGTGGATAATGCTGGTGTGGATGATGCTGGTGTGGATGAGGATGTTGTGGATGATGCTGTGTGCATAATGATGGTGTGGACGATGCTGGTATGCATGATGATGGTGTGGACGTTGATGGTGTAGATGATGCTTGTGTGGATGATACTGGTGTGGATGCTGGTGTTGTGGATGATGCTGTGTGTATAATGATGGTGTGGACGATACTGGTGTGGATGGTGATGGTGTGGATGATGATGGCGTCGGTGGTGTGGATGGTGTAAATGATGATTGTGTGGGTGATGTGAATGATGATTGTGTGGATGATGCTGGTGTGGATGATGATGGTGTGGATGATGCTGGTGTGGATGATGCCGGTGTGGATGATGAAGGTGTGGATAATGCTGGTGTGGATGATGATGGTGTGGATGATGCTGGTGTGGATGACGTTGGCGTGAATGATGATGGTGTGGATGAGGATGGTGTGGATGCTGCTGGTGTGGATGCTGATAGTGTGGATGTTGATGGTTTGGATGGTGCTGGTGTAGATGGTGCTGGTGTGGATGATGCTTGTGTGGATGATGCTGGCGTGAATAATAATTGTGTGGATGAGGGTGGTGTGGCTGATGATGGTGTGGATGATGCTGGTGTAGATGATGCCGGTGTGGATGATGCTGGTGTGGATGGTGATGGTGTGGATATTGATGGTGTGGATGGTGCTTGTGTGGATGATCTTATTCTTCTTCCTTTCTATCGCTGGTATCACACTTGGAGAGCCGTTCTCAAGATGAAATCTGTGGTTTTCTGCAGTTCTTCCACAGGTCCATACAGCTTTTCAAGAAAAGAGGTTGACAAAGGCCAGATCTCTTCTCTCAGCAGCTGATACGTACGGCAACATTCAAGTATGTGCTTCTCCACAAGGACAAGCGGGAGATGTCGTAGGGTGGAACCGCCTGTGCATGTGTTGGTTTAGTCTGTTGTGTCCAGTTCTGAGACGAAAAATGGTCACTTGCTCTGGCCTCGAGAGATGATGGTAGGCATCTTCCGATTGAGGTGTTCTATAGAGTGACTTGATGATAGTCTTCATCTCTGTATGGGTAACCATGTTTTCTGTCTGATTCTCTTCTGCACCCAGCTTTGCCATCTTGTCTGCTTCCTCATTTCCTTGGACTTCACAGTGTGAGCGGACCCACTGCAATGCTATCCGAAAGCATTTGATGGGTTGTAGTGCATCTTCAAGTTGTGGCAGCTTACCTTAGGTGATAGCCTCAAGGACGGAGCGGGCATCAGATAAAAAGACAATCTTTGCAATAGGGTCTGCTGTTCTGCTGATGGTATTAGCTGCATGAACCAGTGCTTCGACTTCAGCTCTGTAGTTTGTGCAGTGTTTGCCTGTCGGTATTGCAGCTGACTCATGTTGTTATACTGTATGTGCAGTCCAGCACCTCCGCTCCTAATTGCATCTTTGGCTGATCCATCTGTGTAGATCCTTATCCATGTCTCCTGAGGGTACATTTCTTCCAGCATGGCAAGGGTCAGGCCTTTTTGCTCACATCACTGTGTTCATCTTTGGTTGTGAGATGAGGTATTGTGGTCCGAATAGCTATGCTCTCTAGTTTGTTTTCCCAGGGTGGAGGATCAAGTGTGTGGTTTAGGTCTTCTATTTGTGCTGGCAATATTTCTTGGTGTTTCCTTTGAAGTGCTTTTGTCTCTTTCACAAAACTTGATCTTTTAAGTCTTCCTGATGACAGCTGTGCTTGCCTGATCTTCATCGGGTTGTTGTTGAAGGATTTGAACTTTACAGCTTGGATCAGTGCTTTGCATTCCCTTCCTTTGCTAAGTGGGGGTGGGGTGGGGGGGGGAAATGCCTGCTGTCTGCTCTATTTTTTCTATTGGTGTTGATCTCATTCCACCAGTGATGATGCGCAGTGCCTGGTTTTGTACTCTGTCGCGGTTCTGTTGATGAGATTTAGCTGCTGTCATCCATGAGCTGGATCCATACTCAAGGTGTGGTCGTACGGCGCCTAGCTAGATGGTCTTGAGGATCCTTTCATTGGCACCCCACTTTGTTCCTGCCAGCTTCCTCATGATGTTTAGCTTTCTTCTGGCCTTTGCCTCTGCGTTCTGGATGTGCTCCTTCCATGTTAATCTTCTGTCATAAGTGACTCCCAAGTATGTCTGCTCGTCCTCATACTCGAGTGGAGTACCGCCCAGTGTCAGATTGCCAACCTTGGTTTAGGTGGACAGTGAGAATAGCATGGCTGATGATTTTTCTTTATTGATGGTAATACACCAGCGATTGGCCCAAGCTGTAATTCTTCCAAGGCGAGCTGCATTCTGTACGTGGCATGATGACGGTGTGGATGATGATGTGTGGATGGTGTTGGTGTGGATGGTGTTGGTGTGGATGGTGCTGGTGTGGATGGTGTGGCTGATGATGTGTGGATGGTGCTGCTGTGGATGGTGCTGGTGTGGATGCTGGGGATGAGGATGGTGTGGATGGAGGGGATGATGATGGTGTGGATGGTGCTGGTGTGGATGATGGTGGTGTGGATGATGCTGGTGTTGATGGTGTGACTGATGATGGTGTGGATGGTGTGGATGATGATGGGTGGATGATGATGTTGTGGATGATGATGGTGTGGATGATGATGGTGTGGATGATGGTGGTGTGGATGATGATGGTGTGGATAATGCTGGTGTGGATGATGATGGTGTGAATGTGGTTCTGGTGTAGATGGTGCTGGTGTGGATGATGGTGGTGTGGATAATGATGGTGTGGATGATGTTGGTGTGGATGGTGCTGGTGTGGATGCTGTGGATGATGATGGTGCATGATGATGGTGCGGATGATGCTGGTTTGGATGGTGCTGGTGTGCATGATGCTGGTGTGGGTGCTGTGGATGATAACGGTGTGATGATGATGGTGTGGATGATGCTGGTGTGGATGCTGTGGATGATGATGGTGCAGATGGTGATGATGATGATGATGGTGTGGATGCTGCTGGTGTGGATGATGATTATGTGGATGATGCTGGTGTGGATGATGCTGGTGTGCATGATGATTATGTGGATGATGATTGTGTGGATGGTGCTGGTGTGGATGATGCTGGTGTGCATGATGCTGGTGTGCATGATGATGGTGCGGATGATGCTGGTTTGGATGGTGCTGATGTGCATGATAATGGTGTGGATGATGATGGTTTGGATGATGATGGGTGGATGCTGCTGGTGTGGATGGTGCTGGTGTGGATGATGGTGGTGTGGATAATGATGGTGTGGATGATGTTGGTGTGGATGGTGCTGGTGTGGATGCTGTGGATGATGATGGTGCATATGGTGATGATGATGATGGTGTGGATGCTGGTGGTGTGGATGATGATTATGTGGATGGTGCTGGTGTGGGTGATACTGGTGTGCATGATGCTGGTGTGGGTGCTGTGGATGATAATGGTGTGATGATGATGGTGTGGATGATGCTGGTGTGGCTGGTGCTGGTGTGGATGATGATTGTGTGGATGGTGCTGGTGTGCATGATGATGGTGCGGATGATGCTGGTGTGGATGGTGCTGAAGTGCATGATAATGGTGTGGATGATGATGGTGTGGATGATGATGGGTGGATGATGCTGGTGTGGATGGTGTGTGGATGATGATGGTGTGGATGGTGCTGGTGTGGATGTTGCTTGTACATGCTGCTGGCGTGCATGCTGCTTGTGTTCATGATGATGGTGTGGATGATGCTGGTATGGATGGTGCTGGTGTGGTGGTGCTGGTGTGGATAGTGTGGATGATGATGGTGTGGATGGTGTGAATGGTGTGGATGGTGCTGGTGTGGATGGCGTGGATGATGATGGTGTGGATGATGCTCGTGTGGATCATGCTTGTGCGCACGATGATGGCGTGGATGCTGCTGTTGTGGATGGTGTGGCTGATGCTGGAATGGAAGGTGCTGGTGTGGATGATGCTGGTGGGGATGGGGTGAATGGTGGGGATGATGCTGGTGTGGGTGATGATGGTGTGGATGATGATGGTGTGGATGGTGCTGGTGTGGATGATGCTTGTGTGCCTGATGCTGGTGTGCATGATGCTGGTGTGCATGATGATGGTGTGGATGATGCTGGTGTGGATGGAGGTGGTGTGGCTGGTGATGATGTGGATGGTGTGGATGGTGCTGGTGTGGATGATGATGGTGTGGATGTTGATGGTGTGGATGATGCTGGTATGGATGGTGCTGGTGTGGATGCTGCTGGTGTGAATGATGCTGGTGTGAATGATGATGGTGCGCATGATGATGGTGCGCATAATGATGGTGTGGATGTTGATGGTGTGGATGATGCTGGTATGGATGGTGCTGGTATGGATGGTGCTGGTGTGAATGATGCTGGTGTGAATGATGATGGTGCGCATAATGATGGTGTGGATGCTGCTGGTGTGGATGATGCTGGTGTGAATGATGCTGGTGTGAATGATGATGGTGCGCATGATGATGGTGTGGATGATGCTGGTGTGGATGATGCTGGTGTGGATGATGCTGGTGTGGATGATGCTGGTGTGGATGATGCTGGTGTGAATGATGATGGTGCGCATGACGATGGTGTGGATGATGCTGGTGTGGACGATGCTGGTGTGGATGATGCTGGTGTGGACGATGCTGGTGTGGATGATGCTGGTGTGGATGATGCTGGTGTGGATGATGCTGGTGTGGATGATGCTGGTGTGGATGATGCTGGTGTGAATGATGATGGTGCGCATGATGATGGTGTGCATAATGACGGTGTGGATGCTGCTGGTGTGGATTGCGTGGATGGTTATGCTTTGGATGGTGTGCATGATGCTGGTGTGCATGATGATAGAGTGCATAATGCTGGTGTGCATGATGAAGGTATCCACTCTGATGGTGTGGATGATGCTGGTGTGGATGGTGTGGATGGTTCTGCTATGAATGGTGTGCATGATGATGGTGTGCATGATTATGGTGTGGATGATGCTGGTGCGCATGATGATGGTGTGGATGATTTTGGATGATGATGGTGTAGATGTTGTTGGTGTGAATGCTGCTGGTGTGGATGGTGCTGGTGTGGATGGTGATGGTGTGGATGGTGTGGATGATGGTGTTGTGGATGGTGATGATGGTGTGGATGGTATGGATGATGATTGTGTGGATTATGATGGTGTGGATGGTGCTGGTGTGGATGATACTGGTGTGCATGATGCTGGTGTGGATGGTGCTGGTGTGGATGATGATGGTGTACATGATGCTGGTATGGATGCTGCTGGTGTGGATGGTGTGGATGGTGTGGATGGTGTGGATGATGCTGGTGTGAATGATACTGGTGTGCATGATGAGAGGTGTGGGTGGTGCTGTTGTGGATGATGCTTGTGTGCATGCTGCTGGTGTTCATGGTGCTGGTGTGGATGGTGCTGGTGTGGATGGTGTGGATGATGATGGTCTGGATGATGATGGTGTGGATGGTGTGGATGGTGCTGGTGTGGATGATGATGGTGTGGATGATGCTCGTGTGGATCATGCTGGCGTACATGATGATGGTGTGGATGCTGCTGGTGTGAATGGTGTGGCTGATGCTGGAATGGCAGGTGCTGGTGTGGATGCTGCTGCTGGGGATGCTGCTGGTGTGGATTGTGTGAATGGTTATGCTTTGGATGGTGTTGATGATGTTGGTGTGGATGATGATGGTGTTGATGATGCTGGTGTGGATGATTTTGGGTGATGATGGTGTGGATGATGATGGTGTGGATGGTGTTGATGGTGCAGTGTGAATGATGATGGTGTGGGTGGTGCTGGTGTGGATGATGCTGGTGTGCATGATGATGGTGTGGATGATGCTGGTGTGGATGGTGCTGCTGTGGACGATGGTGGTGTGGATGATGCTGATGTGGATGGTTCTGCTGTGGATGTTGTGGATGATGATGGTGTGGATGATGATGGTGTGGATGCTAATGGTGTGGATGGTGTGGATTGTGCAGTGTGGATGATGATGGAGTGGGTGGTGTGGATAATGATGGTGTGGATGGTGCTGGTGTGGATGATGCTGGTGTGCATGATGATGGTGTGGATGATGCTGGTGTGGATGGTGCTGCTGTGGATGATGATGGTGTGGATGATGCTGGTGTTGATGATGATGGTGTTGATGATGCTGGTGTGGATGATTTAGGGTGATGATGGTGTGGATGATGAAGGTGTGGATGGTGTTGATGGTGCAGTGTGAATGATGATGGTGTGGGTGGTGTGGATAATGATGGTGTGGATGGTGCTGGTGTGGATGATGCTGCTGTGGACGATGATGGTGTGGATGACGCTGGTGTGGATGGTGCTGCTGTGGACGATGATGGTGTGGATGATGCTGGTGTGGATGGTTCTGCTGTGGATGGTGTGGATGATGATGGTGTGGATGATGATGGTGTGGATGATGATGGTGTGGATGGTGTGGATGGTGCAGTGTGGATGATGATGGTGTGGGTGGTGTGGATAATGATGGTGTGGATGATGATGGTGTGGATAATGCTGGTGTGGATGGTGCTGCTGTGGATGATGATGGTGTGGATGATGCTGGTGTGGATGATGCTGGTGTGGATGGTGCTGGTGTGGTGATGCTGGTGTGGATCAAACTGGTGCGCATGATGATGGTGTGCATGATGATGGTGTGGATGCTGCTGGTGTGGATGATGATGGTGTGGATGATGCTGGTGTGGATGATGATAGTGTGCATAATGATGGTGTGGATGATGATGGTGTGCAAAATGATGGTGTGGATGATGATGGTGTGGATGGTGATGGTGTGGATGGTGCTGGTTTGGATGATGCTGGTGTGCATGACGATGGTGTGGATGATGCTGGTGTGGATGGTGCTGCTGTGGAAGATGATGGTGTGGATGATGCTGGTGTGGATGGTTCTGCTGTGGATGGTGTGGATGATGATGGTGTGGATGGTGTGGATGGTGCAGTGTGGATGATGATGGTGTGGATGGTGTGGATGATGATGGTGTGGATGATGATGGTGTGGATGCTAATGGTGTGGATGGTGTGGATTGTGCAGTGTGGATGATGATGGAGTGGATGGTGTGGATAATGATGGTGTGGATGGTGCTGGTGTGGATGATGCTGGTGTGCATGATGATGGTGTGGATGATGCTGGTGTGGATGGTGCTGCTGTGGATGATGATGGTGTGGATGATGCTGGTGTTGATGATGATGGTGTTGATGATGCTGGTGTGGATGATTTAGGGTGATGATGGTGTGGATGATGAAGGTGTGGATGGTGTTGATGGTGCAGTGTGAATGATGATGGTGTCGGTGGTGTGGATAATGATGGTGTGGATGGTGCTGGTGTGGATGATGCTGCTGTGGACGATGATGGTGTGGATGACGCTGGTGTGGATGGTGCTGCTGTGGACAATGATGGTGTGGATGATGCTGGTGTGGATGGTTCTGCTGTGGATGGTGTGGATGATGATGGTGTGGATGATGATGGTGTGGATGATGATGGTGTGGATGGTGTGGATGGTGCAGTGTGGATGATGATGGTGTGGGTGGTGTGGATAATGATGGTGTGGATGATGCTGGTGTGGATGATGATGGTGTGGATAATGCTGGTGTGGATGGTGCTGCTGTGGATGATGATGGTGTGGATGATGCTGGTGTGGATGATGCTGGTGTGGATGGTGCTGGTGTGGTGATGCTGGTGTGGATCATACTGGTGCGCATGATGATGGTGTGCATGATGATGGTGTGGATGCTGCTGGTGTGGATGATGATGGTGTGGATGATGCTGGTGTGGATGATGATGGTGTGCATAATGATGGTGTGGATGATGATGGTGTGCATAGTGATGGTGTGGATGATGATGGTGTGGATGGTGATGGTGTGGATGGTGCTGGTGTGGATGATGCTGGTGTGCATGATGATGGTGTGGATGATGCTGGTGTGGATGGTGCTGCTGTGGAAGATGATGGTGTGGATGATGCTGGTGTGGATGGTTCTGCTGTGGATGGTGTGGAGGATGATGGTGTGGATGGTGTGGATGGTGCAGTGTGGATGATGATGGTGTGGATGGTGTGGATGATGATGGTGTGGATGATGATGGCGTGGATGATGATGGTGTGGATGGTGTTGATGGTGCAATGTGGATGATGATGGTGTGGGTGGTGTGGATAATGATGGTGTGGATGGTGCTGGTGTGGATGGTGCTGCTGTGGATGATGATGGGTTGGATGATGCTGGTGTGTTTGGTGCTGGTGTGGTGATGCTGGTGTGCATCATGCTGGTGCGCATGATGGTGGTGTGCATGATGATGGTGTGGATGATGCTGGTGTGGATGGTGCTGCTGTGGATGATGATGGTGTGGATGCTGCTGCTGTGGATGATGATGGTGTGGATGATGATGGGTTGGATGATGCTGGTGTGGATAATGCTGGTGTTGATGGTGCTGCTGTGGATGATGATGGGTTGGATGATGCTGGTGTGGATGATGATGGTGCGGATGGTGCTGCTGTGGTGATGCTGGTGTGGATCATGCTGGTGCGCATGATGGTGGTGTGCATGATGATGGTGTGGATGATGCTGGTGTGGATGGTGCTGCTGTGGATGATGATGGTGTGGAGGATGCTGGTGTGGGTGATGCTGGTGGGGATGGTGCTGGTGTGGTGATGCTGGTGTGATTCATGCTGGTGCGCAGGATGCTGGTGCGCATGATGATGGTGTCGGTGTTGCTGTTGTGGATGATGCTTGTGTGCATGCTGACGGTGTTCATGATGCTGGTGTGGATGGTGCTGCTGTGGATGGTGTGGATGATGATGGTGTAGATGATGATCGTGTAGATGGTGTGGATGGTGCGGATGGTGCTGGTGTGGATGATGCTCGTGAGGATCATGCTGGTGTACATCATGATGGTGTGGATGCTGCTGGTGTGAATGGTATGGCTGATGCAGGAATGGCAGGTGCTGGTGTGGATGATGCTGCTGGGGATGGGGTGGGTGGTGATGGTGTGGATAATGATGGTGCGGATGATGATGGTGTGGATGATGCTGGTGTGCATGATGATGGTGTGGATGCTGCTGGTGTGGATGGTGCTGGTGTGGAAGATGATGGTGTTGATGATGCTGGTGTGGATGATTTCGGGTGATGATGGTGTGGATGATGATGGTGTTGGTGGTGTGGATAATGATGGTGTGGATGTGCTGGTGTGGATGATGCTGGTGTGCATGATGATGGTGTGGATGATGCTGTTGTGGATGGTGCTGCTGTGGACGATGATGGTGTGAATGATGCTGGTGTGGATGGTTCTGCTGTGGATGGTGTGGATGATGATGGTGTGGATGGTGTGGATGGTGCAGTGTGGATGATGATGGTGTGGATGGTGTGGATGATGATGGTGTGGATGATGATGGCGTGGATGATGATGGTATGGATGGTGTTGATGGTGCAATGTGGATGATGATGGTGTGGGTGGTGTGGATAATGATGGTGTGGATGGTGCTGGTGTGGATGATGCTGGTGTGCATGATGATGGTGTGGATGGTGCTGGTGTGGATGGTGCTGCTGTGGATGATGATGGGTTGGATGATGCTGGTGTGATTGGTGCTGGTGTGGTGATGCTGGTGTGCATCATGCTGGTGTTGATGGTGCTGCTGTGGATGATGATGGGTTGGATGATGCTGGTGTGGATGATGATGGTGCGGATGGTGCTGCTGTGGTGATGCTGGTGTGGATCATGCTGGTGCGCATGATGGTGGTGTGCATGATGATGGTGTGGATGATGCTGGTGTGGATGGTGCTGCTGTGGATGATGATGGTGTGGAGGATGCTGGTGTGGGTGATGCTGGTGGGGATGGTGCTGGTGTGGTGATGCTGGTGTGGATGGTGCTGGTGTGGAAGATGATGGTGTTGATGATGCTGGTGTGGATGATTTCGGGTGATGATGGTGTGGATGATGATGGTGTTGGTGGTGTGGATAATGATGGTGTGGATGGTGCTGGTGTGGATGATGCTGGTGTGCATGATGATGGTGTGGATGATGCTGTTGTGGATGGTGCTGCTGTGGACGATGATGGTGTGAATGATGCTGGTGTGGATGGTTCTGCTGTGGATGGTGTGGATGATGATGGTGTGGATGATGATGGCGTGGATGATGATGGTATGGATGGTGTTGATGGTGCAATGTGGATGATGATGGTGTGGGTGGTGTGGATAATGATGGTGTGGATGGTGCTGGTGTGGATGATGCTGGTGTGCATGATGATGGTGTGGATGGTGCTGGTGTGGATGGTGCTGCTGTGGATGATGATGGGTTGGATGATGCTGGTGTGATTGGTGCTGGTGTGGTGATGCTGGTGTGCATCATGCTGGTGTTGATGGTGCTGCTGTGGATGATGATGGGTTGGATGATGCTGGTGTGGATGATGATGGTGCGGATGGTGCTGCTGTGGTGATGCTGGTGTGGATCATGCTGGTGCGCATGATGGTGGTGTGCATGATGATGGTGTGGATGATGCTGGTGTGGATGGTGCTGCTGTGGATGATGATGGTGTGGAGGATGCTGGTGTGGGTGATGCTGGTGGGGATGGTGCTGGTGTGGTGATGCTGGTGTGGATGGTGCTGGTGTGGAAGATGATGGTGTTGATGATGCTGGTGTGGATGATTTCGGGTGATGATGGTGTGGATGATGATGGTGTTGGTGGTGTGGATAATGATGGTGTGGATGGTGCTGGTGTGGATGATGCTGGTGTGCATGATGATGGTGTGGATGATGCTGTTGTGGATGGTGCTGCTGTGGACGATGATGGTGTGAATGATGCTGGTGTGGATGGTTCTGCTGTGGATGGTGTGGATGATGATGGTGTGGATGGTGTGGATGGTGCAGTGTGGATGATGATGGTGTGGATGGTGTGGATGGTGTGGATGATGATGGTGTGGATGATGATGGCGTGGATGATGATGGTGTGGATGGTGTTGATGGTGCAATGTGGATGATGATGGTGTGGGTGGTGTGGATAATGATGGTGTGGATGGTGCTGGTGTGGATGATGCTGGTGTGCATGATGATGGTGTGGATGGTGCTGGTGTGGATGGTGCTGCTGTGGATGATGATGGGTTGGATGATGCTGGTGTGTTTGGTGCTGGTGTGGTGATGCTGGTGTGCATCATGCTGGTGCGCATGATGGTGGTGTGCATGATGATGGTGTGGATGATGCTGGTGTGGATGGTGCTGCTGTGGATGATGATGGTGTGGATGATGCTGCTGTGGATGATGATGGTGTGGATGATGATGGGTTGGATGATGCTGGTGTGGATAATGCTGGTGTTGATGGTGCTGCTGTGGATGATGATGGGTTGGATGATGCTGGTGTGGATGATGATGGTGCGGATGGTGCTGCTGTGGTGATGCTGGTGTGGATCATGCTGGTGCGCATGATGGTGGTGTGCATGATGATGGTGTGGATGATGCTGGTGTGGATGGTGCTGCTGTGGATGATGATGGTGTGGAGGATGCTGGTGTGGGTGATGCTGGTGGGGATGGTGCTGGTGTGGTGATGCTGGTGTGGATCATGCTGGTGCGCAGGATGCTGGTGCGCATGATGATGGTGTCGGTGTTGCTGTTGTGGATGATGCTTGTGTGCATGCTGACGGTGTTCATGATGCTGGTGTGGATGGTGCTGCTGTGGATGGTGTGGATGATGATGGTGTAGATTATGATCGTGTAGATGGTGTGGATGGTGCGGATGGTGCTGGTGTGGATGATGCTCGTTAGGATCATGCTGGTGTACATCATGATGGTGTGGATGCTGTTGGTGTGAATGGTATGGCTGATGCAGGAATGGCAGGTGCTGGTGTGGATGATGCTGCTGGGCATGGGGTGGGTGGTGATGGTGTGGATAATGATGGTGCGGATGATGATGGTGTGGATGATGCTGGTGTGCATGATGATGGTGTGGATGCTGCTAGTGTGGATGATGCTGGTGTGGATGCTGCTGGTGTGGATGGTGCTGGTGTGGAAGATGATGGTGTTGATGATGCTGGTGTGGATGATTTCGGGTGATGATGGTGTGGATGATGATGGTGTGGGTGGTGTGGATAATGATGGTGTGGATGGTGCTGGTGTGGATGATGCTGGTGTGCATGATGATGGTGTGGATGATGCTGGTGTGGATGGTGCTGCTGTGGACGATGATGGTGTGAATGATGCTGGTGTGGATGGTTCTGCTGTGGATGGTGTGGATGATGATGGTGTGAATGATGATGGTGTGGATGGTGTGGATGGTGCAGTGTGGATGATGATGGTGTGGGTGGTGTGGATAATGATGGTGTGGATGGTGCTGGTGTGGATGATGCTGGTGTACATGATGATGGTGTGGATGATGCTGGTGTGGATGGTGCTGTGTGGATGATGATGGTGTGGATGATTCTGGTGTGGATGATGCTGGTGTGCATGATGATGGTGTGGATGGTGCTGGTGTGGATGATGCTGGTGTGCATGATGATGGTGTGGATGATACTGGTGTGGATGATGCTGGTGCGGATGGTGCTGGTGTGGTGATGCTGGTGTGAATCATGCTAGTGTGCATGATGATGGTGTGCATGATGATGGTGTGGATGCTGCTGGTGTGGATAATGAAGGTGTGGATGGTGCTGGTGTGGATGATGCTGGTGTGCATGATGATGGTGTGGATGATACTGGTGTGGATGGTTCTGCTGTGGATGGTGTGGATGATAATGGTGTGGATGATGATGGCGTGGATGATGCTGGTGTGGATGGTGCTGGTGTGGATGATGCTGGTGTGCATGATGATGGTGTGGATGATGCTGGTGTGGATGGTGCTGCTGTGGATGGTGTGGATGATAATGGTGTGGATGATGATGGCGTGGATGATGCTGGTGTGGATGGTGCTGGTGTGGATGATGCTGGTGTGCATGATGATGGTGTGGATGATGCTGGTGTGGATGGTTCTGCTGTGGATGGTGTGGATGATGATAGTGTGGATGGTGTGGATGGTGCAGTGTGGATGATGATGGTGTGGGTGGTGTGGATAATGATGGTGTGCATGATGATGGTGTGGATGCTGCTGGTGTGGATAATGATGGTGTGGTGATGCTGGTGTGGATCATGCTGGTGCGCATGATGGTGGTGTGCATGATGATGGTGTGGATGATGCTGGTGTGGATTGTGCTGCTGTGGATGATGCTGGTGTGGATGATGCTGGTGTGGATGATGATGGTGTCGGTGTTGCTGTTGTGGATGATGCTTGTGTGCATGCTGCTGGTGTTCATGGTGCTGGTGTGGATGGTGCTGGTGTGGATGGTGTGGATGATGATGGTGTGGATGATGATCGTGTGGATGGTGTGGATGGTGTGGATGGTGCTGGTGTGGATGATGCTGGTGTGGATGATGCTCGTGTGGATGATGCTGGTGTACATGATGATGGTGTGGATGCTGCTGGTGTGAATGGTGTGGCTGATGCTGGAATGGCAGGTGCTGGTGTTGATGATGCTGCTGGGGATGGGGTGGATGATGATCGTGTGGATGATGATGGTGTGCATGATGATGGTGTGGATGCTGCTGGTGTGCATGATGCTGGTGTGGATGCTGCTGGTGTGGATGGTGCTGGTGTGGATGATGATGGTGTGGATGATGCTGGTGTGGATGATGATGGTGTGGATGGTGCTGGTGTGGATGATGCTGGTGTGGATGGTGCTGGTGTGGATGATCATGGTGTGGATGATGCTGGTGTGGATGAAGCTGGTGTGGATGATGATGGTGTGGATGGTGCTGGTGTGGATGATGATGGTGTGGATGATGCTGGTGTGGATGATGATGGTGTGGATGATGCTGGTGTGGATGATGATGGTGTGGATGAAGCTGGTGTGGATGATTTTGGGTGATGATGGTGTGGATGATGATGGTGTGGATGGTGTTGATGGTGCAGTGTGAATAATGATGGTGTGGATGGTGCTGGTGTGGATGATGCTGGTGTGCATGATGATGGTGTGGATGATGCTGGTGTGGATGGTGCTGCTGTGGACGATGATGGTGTGGATGATGCTGGTGTGGATGGTTCTGCTGTGGATGGTGTGGATGATGATGGTGTGGATGGTGTGGATGGTGCAGTGTGGTGATGCTGGTGTGGATCATGCTGGTGCGCATGATGGTGGTGTGCATGATAATGGTGCGGATGATGCTGGTGTGGATTGTGCTGCTGTGGATGATGCTGGTGTGGATGATGCTGGTGTGGATGATGATGGTGTCGGTGTTGCTGTTGTGGATGATGCTTGTGTGCATGCTGCTGGTGTTCATGGTGCTGGTGTGGATGGTGCTGGTGTGGATGGTGTGGATGATGATGGTGTGGATGATGATCGTGTGGATGGTGTGGATGGTGTGGATGGTGCTGGTGTGGATGATGCTGGTGTGGATGATGCTCGTGTGGATGATGCTGGTGTACATGATGATGGTGTGGATGCTGCTGGTGTGAATGGTGTGGCTGATGCTGGAATGGCAGGTGCTGGTGTTGATGATGCTGCTGGGGATGGGGTGGATGATGATGGTGTGGATGATGATGGTGTGCATGATGATGGTGTGGATGCTGCTGGTGTGCATGATGCTGGTGTGGATGCTGCTGGTGTGGATGGTGCTGGTGTGGATGATGATGGTGTGGATGATGCTGGTGTGGATGAAGCTGGTGTGGATGATGATGGTGTGGATGGTGCTGGTGTGGATGATGATGGTGTGGATGATGCTGGTGTGGATGATGATGGTGTGGATGAAGCTGGTCTGGATGATGATGGTGTTGATGATGCTGGTGTGGATGATTTTGGGTGATGATGGTGTGGATGATGCTGGTGTGGATGGTTCTGCTGTGGATGGTGTGGATGATGATAGTGTGGATGGTGTGGATGGTGCAGTGTGGATGATGATGGTGTGGGTGGTGTGGATAATGATGGTGTGCATGATGATGGCGTGGATGCTGCTGGTGTGGATAATGATGGTGTGGTGATGCTGGTGTGGATCATGCTGGTGCGCATGATGGTGGTGTGCATGATGATGGTGTGGATGATGCTGGTGTGGATTGTGCTGCTGTGGATGATGCTGGTGTGGATGATGCTGGTGTGGATGATGATGGTGTCGGTGTTGCTGTTGTGGATGATGCTTGTGTGCATGCTGCTGGTGTTCATGGTGCTGGTGTGGATGGTGCTGGTGTGGATGGTGTGGATGATGATGGTGTGGATGATGATCGTGTGGATGGTGTGGATGGTGTGGATGGTGCTGATGTGGATGATGCTGGTGTGGATGATGCTCGTGTGGATGATGCTGGTGTACATGATGATGGTGTGGATGCTGCTGGTGTGAATGGTGTGGCTGATGCTGGAATGGCAGGTGCTGGTGTTGATGATGCTGCTGGGGATGGGGTGGATGATGATCGTGTGGATGATGATGGTGTGCATGATGATGGTGTGGATGCTGCTGGTGTGCATGATGCTGGTGTGGATGCTGCTGGTGTGGATGGTGCTGGTGTGGATGATGATGGTGTGGATGATGCTGGTGTGGATGAAGCTGGTGTGGATGATGATGGTGTGGATGGTGCTGGTGTGGATGATGATGGTGTGGATGATGCAGGTGTGGATGATGATGGTGTGGATGAAGCTGGTGTGTATGATTTTGGGTGATGATGGTGTGGATGATGATGGTGTGGATGGTGTTGATGGTGCAGTGTGAATGATGATGGTGTGGGTGGTGTGGATAATGATGGTGTGGATGGTGCTGGTGTGGATGATGCTGGTGTGCATGATGATGGTGTGGATGATGCTGGTGTGGATGGTGCTGCTGTGGACGATGATGGTGTGGATGATGCTGGTGTGGATGGTTCTGCTGTGGATGGTGTGGATGATGATGGTGTGGATGGTGTGGTACCGACACCAAATGACACTCACGACATAGTAGGGACACTCCGACAATGCAACAACAACAATTGCATCACATGCAAACAATACATGAACACTGCTGACAAATTCACCAGTTTCGTCACTGGTAAAGACTACAAAATCAACACACAAATGAGCTGCAATACCACCAACATTATTTACCTCATAGAATGCAAACAATGCAGCTCTCAATACATAGGAGAAACAAGTCAAACACTCAGCAAACGACTCACACAACATATCCATGCAATCCGACACCAAACAGACACGAGAATCTCATGGCATTTCAACCATCCAAGACATTCTATGAAAGACATCACGATAAGACCAATTGAAAGAATTTTTACAGATAACAAAAAACTAAGATTAAACAGAGAACACTACTGGATCAAAGAACTCAAAACGATGCACCCGTTCGGAATAAACAAAAAAGCATAACACACTCACTCACCCACCCACTCACCCACCCACCCACCCACCCACCCACCCACCCACCCACTCACTCACTCACTCACTCACTCACTCACTCACTCACACATAGGAGGTTTGACGGAAGTTTGCAGACTGGCAGGTATGCATAGCTAACTATGTAAATACCTGGGTCGGCGTTTTTAAATACTTATGGTGCAGTGTGGATGATGATGGTGTGGGTGGTGTGGATAATGATGGTGTGCATGATGATAGCGTGGATGCTGCTGGTGTGGATAATGATGGTGTGGATGGTGCTGGTGTGGATGATGCTGGTGTGCATGATGATGGTGTGGATGATGCTGGTGTTGATGGTGCTGGGGTGGACGATAATGGTGTGGATGCTGCTGGTGTGGATGGTTCTGCTGTGGATGGTGTGGATGATGATGGTGTGGATGGTACAGTGTGGATGATGATGGTGTGGGTGGTGTGGATGATGATGGTGTGGATGGTGCTGGTGTGGATGAGGATGGTGTGGGTGGTGTGGATGATAATGGTGTGGATGGTGCTGGTGTGGATGCTGCTGGTGTGGATGGTGCTGCTGTGGATGATGATGGTGTGGATGATGCTGCTGTGGATGATGCTGGTGTGGATGGTGCTGGTGTGGATGATGCTGGTGTGGATGATGATGGTGTTGATGATGCTGGTGTGGATGATTTTGGATGATGATGGTGTGCATGATGGTGGTGTGGATGCTGCTGGTGTGGATTATGTGAATGGTTATGCTTTGGATGGTGTGCATGATGCTTGTGTGTATGATGATGGAGTGGATGATGCTGGTGTGGATGATGCTGCTGTGGATGATGATGGTGTGGATGGTGCTGCTGTGGATGATGATGGTGTGGATGGTGCTGCTGTGGATGATGATGGTGTGGATGATGCTGGTGTGGATGCTGCTGGTGTGGATGATGCTGGTGTGTATGATGATGGTGTGGATGATGCTGGTGTGGATGATGCTGCTGTGGATAATGATGGTGTGGATGGTGCTGCTGTTGATGATGATGGTGTGCCTGATGCTGGTGTGCATGATGCTGGTGTGTATGATGATGGTGTGGATGATGCTGGTGTGGATGATGCTGCTGTGGATAATGATGGTGTGGATGGTGCTGCTGTGGATAATGATGGTGTGGACGGTGCTGCTGTGGGTGATGATGGTGTGGATGATGCTGGTGTGGATGATGCTGGTGTGGATGATGCTGATGTGGATGATGCTGGTATGGATGATGCTGGTGTGGATGATGCTGGTGTGGATGATGCTGGTGTGGATGATGCTGATGTGGATGGTGCTGGTGTGGATGCTGCTTGTATGGATGATGATGGTGTGGATGATGATGGTGTGCAGGATGATGGTGTGGATGATGCTGGTGTGCATGATGCTGCTGTGGATGATGCTGGTGTGGATGGTGCTGGTGTGGATGAAGCAGGTGTGGATGATGATGGTGTTGATGTTGCTGGTGTGGATGATTTTGGATGATGATGGTGTGCATGATGATGGTGTGGATGGTGTGGATGGTGCTGGTGTGGATGGTGTCAATGATGATTGGGTGGATCATGATGGTGTGGATGGTGCAGTGTGGTTGATGATGATGGTGTGGGTGGTGTGGATAATGATGGTGTGGATGGTGCTGGTGTGCATGTTGATGGTGTGGATGGTACTGGTGTGGATGGTGCTGGTGTGGACGATGATGGTGTGGATGCTGCTGGTGTAGATGGTTCTGCAGTGGATGGTGTGGATGATGATGGTGTGGATGATGATGGTGTGGATGATGATGGTGTGGATGCTTTTGGTGTGCATGATGGTGATGTGGATGATCTTGGTGTGCCTGATGATGGTGTGCATGGCGACGGTGTGGATGCTGCTGGTGTGCATGATGGTGGTGTGGATGAAGCTGGTGTGCATGATGATTGTGTGGATGATGCTGGTGTGGATGATGATGGTGTGGATGATGCTGGTGTGGATGGTGCTGGTGTGGATGGTGCTGGTGTGGATGGTGCTGGTGTGAATGGTTATGCTTTGGATGGTGTGCATGATGCTGGTGTGTATGATGATGGTGTGCATGATGATGGTGTGGATGATGCTGGTGTGGATGGTGCTGGTGTGGATGATGCTGGTGTGGATGATGCTGGTGCGCATGATGATGGTGTGCATGATGATGGTGTGGATGCTGCTGGTGTGGATTGTGTGAATGGTTATGCTTTGGATGGTGTGGATGATGCTGGTGTGTATGATGATGGTGTGTATGATGATGGTGTGTATGATGATGGTGTGCATGATGATGGTGTGCATGATGCTGGTGTGTATGATGATGGTGTGCATGATGATGGTGTGGATGATGCTGGTGTGGATGGTGCTGGTGTGGATGGTGCTGGTGTGGATGATGATGGTGTGGATGATGCTGGTGTGGATGATGCTGGTGTGGATGATGATGGTGTGCATGGTGCTGGTGTGGATGATGTGGATAATGCTGGTGTGCATGGTGCTGGTGTGGATGATGTGGATAATGCTGGTGTGGATGATGCTGGTGTGGATGATGATGGTGTGCATGATGATGGTGTGGATGGTGCTGGTGTGGATGGTGCTGGTGCGGATGATGATGGTGTGGATGGTGCTGGTGTGGATGATGCTGGTGTGGATGAAGCTGGTGCGCATGATGATGGTGTGCATGATGATGGTGTGGATGCTGCTGGTGTGGATTGTGTGAATGGTTATGCTTTGGATGGTGTGGATGATGCTGGTGTGTATGATGATGGTGTGTATGATGATGGTGTGCATGGTGGTGGTGTGGATGGTGTGGATAATGCTGGTGTGGATGATGCTGGTGTGGATGATGATGGTGTGCATGATGATGGTGTGGATGCTGCTGGTGTGGATTGTGTGAATGGTTATGCTTTGGATGGTGTGGATGATGCTGGTGTGTATGATGATGGTGTGTATGATTCCTGCAAGTATAATAATAATGATAATAATGATAATAATGATAATAATAATAATAATAATAATAATAATAATAATAGTAAAAATAATAATAATAATAATAATAATAATAATAATAATAATAATGATGATGAAAATGATAATAATGATAATAATAATAATAATAATAATAATAATAATAATAATAATAATAATAATTTCATTAACGACCTAAATATTATATCATATTGTCATACAAAAAGGGCATCCAATCTAAGCATGCCTATAGCTGCTACTAATCCGCTTGACCAATGGATATGTCCCCCTGATTTTATCAGATTAACTGCGCGACACGACCTTAAAACATTTAGCATAAATACAAAAGGCATACGTATAGGTCATTTAAATGTGCAACAACTACTACCTAAGATAAACCAATTAAAAATAATTATGGAAAAAAGTGTGAAAGAGCTTGAAATTTTCGGTACTACTGAGACTGCCCTAAGTAGCATCACCACAAATAATTTAATCGACATTAGTGGTTATAATATTGAGCGGAAAGATAGGGTAAATCGTAATGGAGGCGGCATCATAATGTACATCGAAGAGAATCAATCGTATTGTAGGAGAACTGAGTTAGAATCTATGTCATTGGAGGCACTTTGGATCGAAATAACGCCGTATAAAATGAAATCATTTTTACTTGCCTGTGTATATAGACCTCCGGACTCCCCGACTAGCTGGACAGACGAATTTGAATCTTTACTGGAGGCGGCATATTTACATAACCCAGACATTATTCTGATAGGCGATTTCAATATAGATTTTCATTTACCCATAACCGGAAAATGGCAAACCTTGATGAATACTTTTCACCTTGAACAATTAATTGATAAATCAACCCGAATCACAGAGACGACATCTACTTTAATAGATCATATATACTGTACGGATAAAACCAAAATTACGTCTGCGAGTGTAGGTGATTTGGCGCTAAGTGACCACCACCCCGTCTTTGTTATTCGCCACTGTTCCATACATAGAACAAATACCCACCATTCTATAAAATATAGATGTAAAAAGAAGTTTGATAATAGTAAATTCATTCAAAATTTATCGGAATACAAATGGGAGATAATTAATTTAATTAGCGATCCAAATGAAGCGTTAAAATTATGGCATGAAACATTTCTTAGTATTCTAAACAAACACGCCCCTATTATTGAACGAAGAGTAAAAACATATCACCAACCAGGCTGGCTAAACGAAGAAATATTACAAACAATCAGAGATCGAGATTATTGCCATAAAATCAAGGATATGGTCAAATATAAACAACTGAAACATAAAGTAATGTCTCTCATAGAAAATTCAAAACGGCAACATTTTGGCGTACAATTAGTTCAAAATAAAAATAACCCGGCAAACATATGGAAAATAATGAAAAGTATAAATCCGCAAACTAACAAAATCCCATTAACATTAATCAATAAGGACGGAAATCAGATTAGAAATACTGTGCAACATTGTGAAATGTTCAATGAATATTTTGCTACAGTTGCTTCCGATCTGGCAAATAGCATAAATAATCAATCCTATGCCATATCTGAGAAACTTAAAACCCATATCAAAGTTAGAGTGCCCAAAGAAATCGAATTTACAATACCCCCGATAACACTGGATTACGTTTACGAGGAAATCAAGCATCTAAAAACAAATAAGTCAGCGGGATATGATGATCTAAACGCCCATTTTCTAAAACTAGCTGCACCAGTTATTACCCCATCAGTTACCGCCATCATAAATAAAAGCATAGACACTGGTATATTTCCTACTTTGTGGAAATATGCTAAAGTAAAACCACTACACAAGTCAGAAAATAAACGCGAGGTAAGTAATTACAGACCCATTTCTATTTTACCTATCTTATCCAAGATAATTGAAAGACATGTACATAATTATTTATATAAATTTTTGACAGCTTATAGTCTGTTGTATGAATCCCAATCCGGCTTCAGGCCAAAACATTCCTGCGAAACTGCGCTTTTAAAATTGATAGAAAACTGGCGATTTGCTGTTGATAAGGGGGACTTTGTAGGCGCTATAATGATAGATTTTAAAAAAGCGTTTGACCTTGTTGATCATAAAATATTAATACAAAAATTAGACGTTTACAAGTTTGACAAGCTTGCGTTAAAATGGTTCACTTCCTATCTC
>CM067374.1:22334631-22434157 GCA_034401795.1 Chaetoderma sp. LZ-2023a
GCTGGTGTGAATGAGGATGGTGTGGATGATGATGGTGTAGATTATGCTGGTGTGGATAATGATCGTGTGAATGATGATGTGTGGGTGATGATGGTGTGAATGATGATGGTGTGAATGATGATGGTGTGGAGGATGCTGGTGTGGATGATGCTGGTGTGAATGATGATGGTGTGGATGATGATGGTGTAGATTATGCTGGTGTGGATAATGATCGTGTGAATGATGATGTGTGGGTGATCATGGTGTGGATGATGCTGGTGTGGATGATGCTGGTGTGGATGATGCTGGTGTGGATGGTGTGGATTGTGTGGATGCTGCTGGTGTAGATGATGTCGACGATGATGGTGTGGATGATGATGGTGTGGACGATGTTGGTGTGGATGATAATGGTGTGGATGGTGTGGATGAAGCTAGCGTGGATGATGAGTGTGTATATGATGCTGGTATGGATGATGATGGTGTGTATGATGCTGGTGTGGATGATGATGGTGTGCATAATGATGGTGTGGATGATGATGGTGTGCATAGTGATGGTGTGGATGATGATGGTGTGGATGGTGATGGTGTACATGATGCTGGTGTGGATGGTCTGGATGGTGTGGATGGAGATCGTGTGGATGGTGTTGATATTGTGGATGATGATGGTGTGGATGATGCTGTTGTGAATGGTGTGGATGGTGCTGGGGTGGATGGTGTGGCTCATGCTGGAATGGAAGGTGCTGGTGTGGATGCTGCTGGTGGGGATGTGGTGGATGGTGATGGTCTGGATGGTGATGGTGTGGCTGATGTGGATGATGATGGTGGGTGTGCATGATGATGGTGTGGATGGTGCTGGTGTGGATGGTGATGTTGGAGATGATGGTGGTGTAGATGATGTGGATGATGATGGTGTGGATTATGCTGGTGTGGATGATGATGGTGCTGGTGTGGATGGTGTTTGTGTGGATGCTGATGGTGTGGATGATGATGGTGTGGATGGTGTGGATGATGATGTTGTGGATGATGATGGTGTGGATGATGCTGATGTGGATGATGATGTTGTGGATGGTGTGGATGGTGCGGGTGTAAATGGTGATGGTGTGGATGATGATGGTGTAGATGATGCTGGTGTGGATGATGCTTTGTGCATAATGATGGTGTGGTCGATGCTAGTGTGAATGATGATGGTGTGGATAATGCTGGTGTGGATGAGGATGGTGTGGATGATGATGGTGTGGATGGTGTGGATGATGATGGTGTGGATGATGATGGTGTGGATGCTGTCGATGATGATGGTATGGATGATGCTTGTGTGGATGATGATGGTCTGGATAATGCTGGCGTGGATGATGATGGTGTGAATGGTTCGGGTGTGGTGGTGCTGGTGTGGATGATGATGGTGTGGATGGTGTGGATGATGATGTTGTCGATGATGATGGTGTGGACGATGATGATGTGGATCATGCTGGTGTGGATGGTGTGAACGATGATGGTGTGGATGATGCTGGTGTGGATGGTGTGCATGATGGTGGTATGGATGGTGTGTATGGTGTGGATGATGATGGTGGGGATGATGCTGGTGTGGATGATGATGGGGTGGATGATGATGGTGTGGATGATGATGGTGTGGATGCTGCTGGTGTGGATGGTGATTGTGTGGATGATGGTGGTGTGGATGATGCTGGGGCGGATGATGCTGGTGTGGATGCTGCTGGTGTGGATGATGCTGGCGTGGATGATGATGGTGTGGATGCTGCTGGTGTGAATGGTGATGGTGTGGATGATGATTGTGTAGATGATGCTGGTGTGGATGATGCTGGTGTGGATGATGGTGTTGTGGATGATGCGGTGTGCATAATGATGGTGTGAATGATGATGGTGTGAATGATGATGGTGTGGAGGATGATGGTGTGGATGGTGTGGATGATGATGTTGTGGATGATGATGGTGTGGATGATGCTGATGTGGATGATGATGTTGTGGATGGTGTGGATGGTGCGGGTGTAAATGGTGATGGTGTGGATGATGATGGTGTAGATGATGCTGGTGTGGATGATGCTTTGTGCATAATGATGGTGTGGTCGATGCTAGTGTGAATGATGATGGTGTGGATAATGCTGGTGTGGATGAGGATGGTGTGGATGATGATGGTGTGGATGGTGTGGATGATGATGGTGTGGATGATGATGGTGTGGATGCTGTCGATGATGATGGTATGGATGATGCTTGTGTGGATGATGATGGTCTGGATAATGCTGGCGTGGATGATGATGGTGTGAATGGTTCGGGTGTGGTGGTGATGGTGTGGATGATGATGGTGTGGATGGTGTGGATGATGATGTTGTCGATGATGATGGTGTGGACGATGATGATGTGGATCATGCTGGTGTGGATGGTGTGAACGATGATGGTGTGGATGATGCTGGTGTGGATGGTGTGCATGATGGTGGTATGGATGGTGTGTATGGTGTGGATGATGATGGTGGGGATGATGCTGGTGTGGATGATGATGGGGTGGATGATGATGGTGTGGATGATGATGGTGTGGATGCTGCTGGTGTGGATGGTGATTGTGTGGATGATGGTGGTGTGGATGATGCTGGGGCGGATGATGCTGGTGTGGATGCTGCTGGTGTGGATGATGCTGGCGTGGATGATGATGGTGTGGATGCTGCTGGTGTGAATGGTGATGGTGTGGATGATGATTGTGTAGATGATGCTGGTGTGGATGATGCTGGTGTGGATGATGGTGTTGTGGATGATGCGGTGTGCATAATGATGGTGTGAATGATGATGGTGTGAATGATGATGGTGTGGAGGATGCTGGTGTGGATGATGCTGGTGTGAATGATGATGGTGTGGATGATGATGGTGTAGATTATGCTGGTGTGGATAATGATCGTGTGAATGATGATGTGTGGGTGATGATGGTGTGGATGATGCTGGTGTGGATGATGCTGGTGTGGATGATGCTGGTGTGGATGATGCTGGTGTGGATGATGCTGGTGTGGATGATGGTGTTGTGGATGATGCGGTGTGCATAATGATGGTGTGAATGATGATGGTGTGAATGATGATGGTGTGGAGGATGCTGGTGTGGATGCTGCTGGTGTGAATGATGATGGTGTGGATGATGATGGTGTGGATGATGATGGTGTAGATTATGCTGGTGTGGAAAATGATCGTGTGAATGATGATGTGTGGGTGATGATGGTGTGGATGATGCTGGTGTGGATGATGCTGGTGTGGATGATGCTGGTGTGGATGGTACGGATTGTGTGGATGCTGCTGGTGTGGATGATGTCGACGATGATGGTGTGGATGATGATGGGGTGGACGATGTTGGTGTGGATGATAATGGTGTGGATGGTGTGGATGAAGCTAGCGTGGATGATGAGTGTGTATATGATGCTGGTATGGATGATGATGGTGTGTATGATGCTGGTGTAGATGATGTGGATGGTGTGGATGATGGTTTGGATGGTGTAGATGGTGTGGATGATGGTGTGGATGGTGATGGTGTGGATGATGATTGTGTGGATGGTGATGGTGTGGATGATGATGGTGTGGATGGTGTGGATGATGATGGTGTGGATGATGATCATGTGGATGATGATCATGTGGATGATGTGGATGATGCTTTTGTGGATGATGAGTGTGTAGATGATGCTGGTATGGATGATGATGGTGTGTATGATGCTGGTGTAGATGGTGTGGATGGTGTGGATGATGATGGTGTGGTTGATGGTGGTGTGGATCGCGTGGATGATGATGGTGTGGATGGTGTGGATAGTGTGAATGGTGTGGATGATGATGGTGTGGATGGTGTGGATGATGATGTTGTCGATTATGATGGTGTGGACGATGATGATGTGGATCATGCTGGTGTGGATGGTGTGAACGATGATGGTGTGGATGATGCTGGTTTGGATGGTGTGCATGATGGTGGTGTGGATGGTGCTGGTGTGGATGGTGTGGACGATGATGGTATGGATGGTGATGGTGTGGATGATGTTGGTGTGGATGATGATACGGTGGATGATGGTGGTGTGGATGATGTTGGTGTGCATGATAATGGTGTGGATGGTGCTGGTGTGGATGATGACGGTGTGGATGATGATGGTGTGGATGATGTTGGTGTGCATGATAATGGTGTGGATGGTGCTGGTGTGTATGATAATGGTGTGGATGGTGCTGGTGTGGATGATGATGGTGTGGATGGTGATTGTGTGGATGATGATGGTGTGGATGATGCTGGGGTGGATGATGCTGGTGTGGATGCTGCTGGTGTGGATGATGCTGGCGTGGATGATGATGGTGTGGATGCTGCTGGTGTGAATGGTGATGGTGTGGATGATGATGGTGTAGATGATGCTGGTGTGGATGATGCTGGTGTGGATGATGGTGTTGTGGATGATGCGGTGTGCATAATGATGGTGTGAATGATGATGGTGTGAATGATGATGGTGTGGAGGATGCTGGTGTGGATGATGCTGGTGTGAATGATGATGGTGTGGATGATGATGGTGTAGATTATGCTGGTGTGGATAATGATCGTGTGAATGATGATGTGTGGGTGATGATGGTGTGGATGATGCTGGTGTGGATGATGCTGGTGTGGATGATGCTGGTGTGGATGATGCTGGTGTGGATGGTGTGGATTGTGTGGATGCTGCTGGTGTGGATGATGTCGACGATGATGGTGTGGATGATGATGGTGTGGACGATGTTGGTGTGGATGATAATGGTGTGGATGGTGTGGATGAAGCTAGCGTGGATGATGAGTGTGTATATGATGCTGGTATGGATGATGATGGTGTGTCTGATGCTGGTGTAGATGATGTGGATGGTGTGGATGATGGTTTGGATGGTGTTGATGGTGTGGATGATGGTGTGGATGGTGATGGTGTGGATGATGATGGTGTGGATGATGATCATGTGGATCGTGTGGATGATGCTATTGTGGATGATGAGTGTGTAGATGATGCTGGTATGGATGATGATGGTGTGTATGATGCTGGTGTAGATGGTGTGGATGGTGTGGATGATGATGGTGTGGTTGATGGTGGTGTGGATCGCGTGGATGATGATGGTGTGGATGGTGTGGATAGTGTGAATGGTGTGGATGATGATGGTGTGGATGGTGTGGATGATGATGTTGTCGATGATGATGGTGTGGACGATGATGATGTGGATCATGCTGGTGTGGATGGTGTGAACGATGATGGGGTGGATGATGCTGGTGTGGATGGTGTGCAAGATGGTGGTGTGGATGGTGCTGGTGTTGATGGTGTGGACGCTGATGGTATGGATGGTGATGGTGTGGATGATGTTGGTGTGGATGATGGTGGGGTGGATGATGATGGTGCGGATGATGTTGGTGTGCATGATAATGGTGTGGATGGTGCTGGTGTGGATGATAATGGTGTGGATGGTGCTGGGCTGGATGATGACGGTGTGGATGGTGATGGTGTGGATGATGTTGGTGTGCATGATAATGGTGTGGATGGTGCTGGTGTGGATGATAATAGTGTGGATGTTGCTGGTGTGGATGATGATGATGGTGTGGATGATGATGGTGTGGATGCTGCTGGTGTGGATGATGATGGTGTGGATGCTGCTGGTGTGGATGGTGTGAACGATGATGGTGTGGATGATGCTGGTGTGTATGGTGTGGATGATGATGGTGGGGATGATGCTGGTGTGGATGATGATGGGGTGGATGATGATGGTGTGGATGATGTTGGTGTGCATGATAATGGTGTGGATGGTGCTGGTGTGGATGGTGTGGATTGTGTGGATGCTGCTGGTGTGGATGATGTCGACGATGATGGTGTGGATGATGATGGTGTGGACGATGTTGGTGTGGATGATAATGGTGTGGATGGTGTGGATGAAGCTAGCGTAGATGATGAGTGTGTATATGATGCTGGTATGGATGATGATGGTGTGTATGATGCTGGTGTAGATGATGTGGATGGTGTGGATGATGGTTTGGATGGTGTTGATGGTGTGGATGATGGTGTGGATGGTGATGGTGTGGATGATGATGGTGTGGATGATGATCATGTGGATCGTGTGGATGATGCTATTGTGGATGATGAGTGTGTAGATGATGCTGGTATGGATGATGATGGTGTGTATGATGCTGGTGTAGATGGTGTGGATGGTGTGGATGATGATGGTGTGGTTGATGGTGGTGTGGATCGCGTGGATGATGATGGTGTGGATGGTGTGGATAGTGTGAATGGTGTGGATGATGATGGTGTGGATGGTGTGGATGATGATGTTGTCGATGATGATGGTGTGGACGATGATGATGTGGATCATGCTGGTGTGGATGGTGTGAACGATGATGGGGTGGATGATGCTGGTGTGGATGGTGTGCATGATGGTGGTGTGGATGGTGCTGGTGTTGATGGTGTGGACGCTGATGGTATGGATGGTGATGGTGTGGATGATGTTGGTGTGGATGATGATGGGGTGGATGATGATGGTGTGGATGATGTTGGTGTGCATGATAATGGTGTGGATGGTGCTGGTGTGGATGATAATGGTGTGGATGGTGCTGGGGTGGATGATGACGGTGTGGATGATGATGGTGTGGATGATGTTGGTGTGCATGATAATGGTGTGGATGGTGCTGGTGTGGATGATAATAGTGTGGATGGTGCTGGTGTGGATGATGATGGTGTGGATGATGATGGTGTGGATGCTGCTGGTGTGGATGATGATGGTGTGGATGCTGCTGGTGTGGATGGTGTGAACGATGATGGTGTGGATGATGCTGGTGTGTATGGTGTGGATGATGATGGTGGGGATGATGCTGGTGTGGATGATGATGGGGTGGATGATGATGGTGTGGATGATGTTGGTGTGCATGATAATGGTGTGGATGGTGCTGGTGTGGATGATAATAGTGTGGATGGTGCTGGTGTGGATGATGATGGGGTGGATGATGATGGTGTGGATGATGATGGTGTGGATGCTGCTGGTGTGGATGGTGATTGTGTGGATTATGATGGTGTGGATGATGCTGGGGTGGATGATGCTGGTGTGGATGCTGCTGGTGTGGATGGTGTGAACGATGATGGTGTGGATGATGCTGGTGTGTATGGTGTGGATGATGATGGTGGGGATGATGCTGGTGTGGATGATGATGGGGTGGATGATGATGGTGTGGATGATGTTGGTGTGCATGATAATGGTGTGGATGGTGCTGGTGTGGATGGTGTGGATTGTGTGGATGCTGCTGGTGTGGATGATGTCGACGATGCTGGTGTGGATGATGATGGTGTGGACGATGATGGTGTGGATGCTGCTGGTGTGGATGATGCTGGCGTGGATGATGATGGTGTGGATGCTGCTGGTGTGAATGGTGATGGTGTGGATGATGATGGTGTAGATGATGCTGGTGTGGATGATGCTGGTGTGGATGATGCTGGTGTGGATGATGCTGGTGTGGATAATGATCGTGTGAATGATGATGCGTGGGTGATGATGGTGTGGATGATGCTGGTGTGGATGGTTTGGATGGTGTTGATGATGATGATGCAGATGGTGCTGGTGTGGTTGATGCTGGTGTGGATGATGCTGGTGTGGATGATGCTGGTGTGGATGATGCTGGTGTGGATGGTGTGGATTGTGTGGATGCTGCTGGTGTGGATGATGTCGACGATAATGGTGTGAATGATGATCATGTGGATGGTGTTGATGATGATGATGCAGATGGTGCTGGTGTGGATGATGCTGGTGTGGATGATGCTGGTGTGGATGATGCTGGTGTGGATGATGCTGGTGTGGATGATGCTGGTGTGGATGGTGTGGATTGTGGGGATGCTGCTGTTGTGGATGATGTCGACGATAATGGTGTGGATGATGATGGTGTGGACGATGCTGGTGTGGATGTTAATAGTGTGGATGGTGTGGATGAAGCTAGCGTGGATGATGAGTGTGTATATGATGCTGGTATGGATGATGATGGTGTGTATGATGCTGGTGTAGATGATGTGGATGGTGTGGATGATGGTTTGGATGGTGTAGATGGTGTGGATGATGGTGTGGATGGTGATGGTGTGGATGATGATGGTGTGGATGGTGTGGATGATGGTGTGGATGATGATGGTGTGGATGATAATGGTGTGGATGGTGTGGATGATGATGGTGTGGTTGATGGTGGTGTGGATCGCGTGGATGATGATGGTGTGGATGGTGTGGATGGTGTGGATGGTGTGGATGGTGTGGATGATGATGGTGTGGATGATAATGGTGTGGATGGTATGGATGATGAAGGTGTGGATGATGATCATGTGGATGGTGTGGATGATGCTATTGTGGATGATGGTGTGGATGCTGCTGGTATGGATGATGATGGTGTGTATGATGCTGGTGTAGATGGTGTAGATGGTGTGGATGATGGTTTGGATGGTATGGATGGTGTGGATGATGATGGTGTGGTTGATGGTGGTGTGGATCGCGTGGATGATGATGGTGTGGATGGTGTGGACGATGCTGGTGTGGATGATGATGCTGCGGATGATGATGATGTTGACGATGCTGGTGTGGATGATGAGTGTGTAGATGATGCTGGCGTGGATGATGATGGTGTGTATGATGATGATTCAGATGCTGTGGATGGTGTGGATGGTGTGGATGGTGTGGATGATGATGGTGTGGATGGTGTGGATGATGATGGTGTGGATGGTGTGGATGATGATGGTGTGGATGATGATGGTGCGGATGATGATGATGTTGACGATGCTGGTGTGGATGATGAGTGTGTAGATGATGCTGGCGTGGATGATGATGGTGTGTATGATGCTGATGCAGATGCTGTGGATGGTGTGGATGGTGTGGATGGTGTGGATGATGATGGTGTGGATGATGATGGTGTGGATGGTGTGGATGATGATGGTGTGGAGGATGATGGTGTGGATGGTGTGGATGATAATGGTGTGGATGATTCTGGTGTGGATGATGCTAGTATGGATGATGATGATGTGGATGATGATGGTGTGGATGGTGTGGATGATGATGGTGTGGATGATGATGGTGTGGATGATGATGGTGTGGATGATGATGGTGTGGATGATGATGGTGTGGATGATGATGGTGTAGATGCTGCTGGTGTGGATGATGATTGTGTAGATGCTGCTCATCTGGATGATGATGGTGTGGATGATGATGGTGTGGATGATGATGGTGTGGATGATGATGGTGTGGATGATGATTGTGTAGATGCTGCTGGTGTGGATGATGATTGTGTATATGCTGCTGATGTGGATGATGATGGTGTGGATGATGATGGTGTGGATGATGATGGTGTGGATGATGATGGTGTGGATGATGATGGTGTGGATGATGATGGTGTGGATGATTCTGGTGTGGATGATGCTAGTATGGATGATGATGGTGTGGATGATGAGTGTGTAGATGCTGCTGATGTGGGTGATGATGGTGTGGATGGTGTGGATGATGATGGTGTGGATGATGATGGTGTGGATGATGATGGTGTGGATGCTGCTGATGTGGATGATGATGGTGTGGATGATGATGGTGTGGATGATGATGGTGTGGATGATGATGGTGTGGATGATGATGGTGTAGATGCTGCTGGTGTGGATGATGATTGTGTAGATGCTGCTGATGTGGATGATGATGGTGTGGATGATGATGGTGTGGATGATGATGGTGTAGATGCTGCTGGTGTGGATGATGATGGTGTGGATGATGATGGTGTGGATGATGATGGTGTGGATGATGATTGTGTAGATGCTGCTGATGTGGATGATGATGGTGTGGATGATGATGGTGTGGATGATGATGGTGTGGATGATGATGGTGTGGATGGTGTGGATGATGATTGTGTGGATGATGATTGTGTGGATGATGATTGTGTGGATGATGATTGTGTGGATGATGATGGTATGGATGGTGTGGATGATGATGGTGTGATGATGATGGTGTGGATGATGATGGTGTGGATGATGATGGTGTGGATGATGATGGTGTGGATGATGATGGTGTGGATGATGATGGTGTGGATGGTGTGGATGATGATTGTGTGGATGATGATTGTCTGGATGATGATTGTGTGGATGATGATGGTGTGGATGGTGTGAATGATGATGGTGTGATGATGATGGTGTGGATGATGATGGTGTGGATGATGATGGTGTGGATGATGATGGTGTGGATGATGATTGTGTGGATGATGATGGTGTGGATGGTGTGGATGATGATTGTGTAGATGCTGCTGATGTGGATGATGATGGGGTGGATGATGATGGTGTGGATGATGCTGGTGTGGATGATGCTGGTGTGGATGATGATGGTGTGGATGATGATTGTGTGGATGATGCTGGTGTGGATGATGATGGTGTGGATGATGATGGTGTGGATGGTGATGGTGTGGATGATGATGGTGTGGATGGTGTGGATGATGATGGTGTGGATGTTTCTGGTGTGGATGGTGTGGATGATGATGGTGTGGATGATGATGGTGTGGATGATTCTGGTGTGGATGGTGTGGATGGTGATGGTGTGGATGATGATGGTGTGGATGGTGTGGATGATGATGGTGTGGATGATTCTGGTGTGGATGGTGTGGATGATGATGGTGTGGATGATGATGGTGTGGATGATTCTGGTGTGGATGGTGTGGATGGTGATGGTGTGGATGATGATGGTGTGGATGGTGTGGATGATTCTGGTGTGGATGATGCTAGTATGGATGATGATTGTGTAGATGCTGCTGATGTGGATGATGATGGTGTGGATGGTGTGGATGATGATGGTGTGGATGATGATGGTGAGGATGATGATGGTGTGGATGATGATGGTGTGGATGATGATGGTGAGGATGATGATGGTGTGGATGATGATGGTGTGGATGGTGTGGATGATGATGGTGAGGATGATGATGGTGTGGATGATGATGGTGTGGATGATGACGGTGTGGATGATGCTAGTTTGGATGATGATTGTGTGGATGATGATTGTGTGGATGATGATGGTGTGGATGATGATGGTGTGGATGATGCTAGTGTGGATGATGATTGTGTGGATGATGATTGTGTGGATGATGATTGTGTGGATGATGATTGTGTGGATGATGATGGTGTGGATGATGATGGTGAGGATGATGATGGTGTGGATGATGATGGTGTGGATGATGATGGTGAGGATGATGATGGTGTGGATGATGATGGTGTGGATGGTGTGGATGATGATTGTGTGGATGATGATTGTGTGGATGATGATGGTGTGGATGATGATGGTGTGGATGATGCTAGTGTGGATGATGATTGTGTGGATGATGATTGTGTGGATGATGATTGTGTAGATAATGATTGTGTGGATGATGATTGTGTGGATGATGATTGTGTAGATGCTGCTGATGTGGATGATGATGGTGTGGATGATGATGGTGTGGATGATGATGGTGTGGATGATGATGGTGTGGATGGTGTGGATGATGATGGTGTGGATGATGCTGGCATGGATTATGATGGTGTGGATGATGATGGTGGGGATGGTGTGGACGATGATGGTGTGGATGGTGTGGACGATGATGGTGTGGATGGTGTGGACGATGATGGTGTGGATGGTGTGGATGATGATGGTGTGGATGGTGTGGACGATGATGGTGTGGATGATGCTGGTGTGGATGATGTGGACGATGATGGTGTGGATGGTGCTGGTATGTATGAGGTGATCGCGTGGATGGTGCTTGTACGGATAGTGGTGGTGGGCGTGGTGCTGGTGGCGTAGTACCGTTGAGCGATGGTGCTTATGTGAATGGTCCTCTTGTCGATTGTACTGGTATGGATGGTGTTGGTTGTGGCGCTGGTTGGAAGGTGTGGTACTCGCGAGCGTGATGCGGTATAGGTGGGTGGGTGCTTGTACAGATTGTGCTTATACGGATGATGCTGCTGTGGATGATGCTGATGCGGGTTGTCCTGTTATTGGTGGTACTGGCACTCGTGGTGGTTGTCTTTGGGTTGGGGGTGGGGTGGGGTGGGTAATCTATTAAGCTGTCTATCAGAAAGATTTCCGTTAGAGATTATGAAGATGCATTATTGGTAATAATGCAGTCAGCTGGAAAATGGCTTATATGAATATGCTATTATATTTGTGCTCTATTAAATATTTACAAACCCGGGATGTAAACGAGTGACAGACACGACTATATCAAACAACATTGACAATGCCAATACCACACAAACACGCGCGCGCGCACACGCGCACGCGCACGCGCACGCGCACACAAACACAAACACGCACACACACGCACGCACGCACGCACGCACGCACGCACGCACGCACGCACGCACGCACGCACGCACGCACGCACGCACGCACGCACGCAAACAAACACACGCACGCACGCACGCACACCGGCGCGCACGCACGCTCGCATTCACGCACACACGCATGCACGTACGCACGCACGTACGCACACACGCACATGTGTAAACACCCACCCACGCATTTACGCACGCACGCACACATCTACGCACAGGCACGCACGTGCAATGCATTTTGATTGCGACGTCAGCGTACATAGGACAGATCGAATCGATCCGTTTACAGTGTAAAGATCTGTGCAATACGGAGTTAGCATCTCAGCGTGAAACAGAGAGAAGATTACTGCTTAGTTTTCGGCGCTAGAGCTTCTTACTGATATGTATGCTATGCCCACACTCTCTATGGGGCTAAAACCCATTCCTCATAGCTATGCTATGTCCACTCTGGCTATGGATCTAAAGCTCCTTACTGATAGCTATGCTATGCCCACTCTAGCTATAGAGCTAGAGCTATGTCCACTCTGGCTATGGATCTAGAGATCCTTACTAATAGCTATGATATGCCCACTCTGGCTATGGATCTAGAGATCCTTACTAATAGCTATGCTATGTCCACTCTGGCTATGAATCTGGAGATCCTTACTAATAGCTATGCTATGTCCACTCTGGCTATGGATCTAGAGAGCCTTACTAATAGCTATGCTATGTCCACTCTGGATATGGATCTAGAGATCCTTACTAATAGCTATGCTATGTTCACTCTGGCTATGGATCTAGAGATCCTTACTAATAGCTATGCTATGTCCACTCTGGATATGGATCTAGAGATCCTTACTAATAGCTATGCTATGTCCACTCTGGCTATGGATCTAGAGATCCTTACTAATAGCTATGCTATGTCCACTCTGGCTATGGATCTAGAGATCCTTACTGAGAGCTAGGCTATGTCCACTCTAGCTATGGAGCTAGAAATATGTCCAATCTGGCTATGGATCTAAAGCTCCTTACTGATAGATATGCTATGCCCCCTCTAGCTATAGAGCTAGAGCTATGTCCACTCTGGCTATGGATCTAGAGATCCTTACTAATAGCTATGCTATGCCCACTCTGGCTATGGATCTAGAGATCCTTACTAATAGCTATGCTATACCCACTCTGGCTATGGATCTAGAGATCCTTACTAATAGCTATGCTATGTCCACTCTGGCTATGGATCTAGAGATCCATACTAATAGCTATGCTATGTCCACTCTGGCTATGGATATAGAGATCCTTACTAATAGCTATGCTATATCCACTCTGGCTATGGATCTAGAGATCCTTACTAATAGCTATGCTATGTCCACTCTGGCTATGGATCTAGAGATCCTTACTAATAGCTATGCTATGCCCACTCTAGCTGTGGATCTAGAGATCCTTACTGAGAGCTAGGCTATGTCCACTCTAGCTATGGAGCTAGAAATATGTCCACTCTGGTTATTGGGCTGGAACTCATTACTGATAAACCTGTTATAGATACACTGGCTATGGTTCGGAAAGTGGAATCAAGATTCCCCACCACTGATGGCGAATGTAATGGATCAATATCGGTTGTCTGAACAAACCACATTGGAACAAATATAATAGGCTGGTGCCCTCCTTTCTGGAAAGCTATTCTCATGCCTGAGAACCCTACGATTCTTTCTCTATAACCGTGATTCATTGGTTCTCTGAACGCATTCGAACGGTTCTGTCAAATAACATTCATCAAAATGAAGCGCTAACCAAAATAATTAAATGTATGGAATCATCAGCACGCAGCACAATCAGAGTTCTCAAAAACACCAACCGAACTGGTATACTGATGACCCTGTGGTCGTAATATATATATTAGAGCAGCAACTACAGACAGGCCATAAGCTAGTTCTGATGGAGAAAAAACAGGCCACATACCGGGCCTTAGGCTTCGTAATCGGACCAAGGGTCTTGGATCATGTCATTAGCTTTGGATATGTCACTGATCGCGTTGTATTCATCGACCTGGCTATGCCTACGCGAAAACACACGACCACTAAGTGTCGAATTGTCAACGCATACGGCCCAACTACCGAAAAAGCCAAAGAGAATCCTGCAATATTAGATTCCTTCTATGCAGAACTGAGCTCTGCCATTACAATCCCAGCTAGATGGCAACTGTTCGCGTGTGGAGATTTCAACTCCAAGCTGGGTAAACTCGGGAAAAGTTCAGGACTTGGCGTATGCATGGGATCCTATGGAGAGGGCACACGCAACAGCAATGGAAATGCACTGGTGGCATTCCTTAGTTCCAATGGCCTATTTGTCACAAATACGGCTTTCAAACACCCATGCCATCGCCGGACAACATGGACTGGACACATTACTGATTACAAAGCCCCAAAAGGGTCTAAGGCTATAACAGCTGTCTTCAACCAAATAGACTTCATACTATGCAAGACAGCAGCAAAACCCTTGCTCCGGAACACTCATTCATATGTAGGCACAGACCTCAAATCTGACCATAAGCTAGTCATTGCACGCCTTCAGATGAATGATATATAGACACCATACCAGGAAAGAGGGTAGAGTCACCTACAACCTACCCAAGCTCATCAGCAACACTGACACTCAAATGTCATACAAAAAAGACCTCGGGGAGCAAATAGCTAACATCGATGTCAGCTCCGATCCAAACGAAGCCCTAACCAAAATACTGAAATCTATGGAATCATCCGCTACCCGCACCATAGGTGTTCTTAAAAACAACCAAACTAGGTATACTGGCGACCCTCTAGTAGTAAAACTGTCAGCAGAGCAGAAAGTGATATGGCTGCGCATCTATCAAAGTGGCCAAAGTGAAGACCGCACCAAACTACGCCGGGAGCGCAATATTATTCTGCGCCACATCAGCGAACGCTTAAAAGATCTTGCTATTCAACAGGCAGACTCCCTAGCAGATGAAATCACTGCCACGGATGACTGTCACAAAATGTTTCGGGCAGCCCGAGCCCTGAGAGTTACTGGCTACACATCACCACTCACTGTACGCAACTCTGAAGGACACTATATCTGGACTGACCAGGGAAAAGCCGAGGCGATAAGAGAATGGTTCAAGGAACAGTTCACTGACAACGATGATGAGCTCTTGCACCCGTTCTCAGGAGACACCAGACCATTACTAACACCAATTAAAACAGCAGAAGTTGAGAAGGCACTTAAAGCTCTGAAAAATGGACGTGCATCTGGACCTGATGGCATGAGCAATGAATTATTCAAATATGCAAGTGACATTATTTGAAAACCGATCACGCCCCTAATCAATTCAGCTTTTATGCACCACCTTCCCATCGACGCCGTAGGCCAAGGCACCCTTATCGCACTATCCAAGCCCAAGAAGCCACATGGGCCCCTAGCCAATCTGCGGCCCATTGTGCTCCTCAACAGCATACGGAAAATCCTATCCAATGTTACTTTATGCCACATCCGAGACAAGATCGATTACTTCAGTGGATCATGTCAAATTGGCTTCAAACGTGGACGCAGCTGTGCAGACATTGTATGGGCTCAACGCATGCTTCGTTTAATTGTGTCGAAGGCTCTTGACATGTCAATGCCCATTTTGTGGAAGTCCCAGTGTAACTATATATATATATATATATATATATATATATATATATATATATATATATATATATATATATATATATATATATATATATATATATATATATATATATATATATATATATATATATATATATATATATATATATATATATATATATATATATATATATATATATATATCCACAGCCGGATTATCTACGGCCAAGGAATGATTCATTTCTAGCCATGTCCGCACATTTGGAGCTAAGCTCCGTCCATGTTCTCTGCGTACAGGGATTGATTAATTATACTTTGAACCATGAGTTCACAGAATTAGTCCAGCAATGGGCCACATACCGGGTTATTCTGTGTATCTGGGTAATCAATGTCAGTGTGGCAGTAGGGCTAATCAGGTGAGCATAATTACGGGGAAATTGTCAAAGTTGTTTACCGCACACAGATTATCCATCAATTCAGTCCATAATAAGCACAGAAATTAATTTTGTCACCCAGAATTGTGTTAACAAAACCTTCCTATTATCACTTAATTGATAATTATATTTACTTTACATAAATTACAAAAAGTCTCATCAAAATGGTGATAATTAATACACATTTGACCTTGCTATTATCAGTAAAAAGTAGTTCCGGGTAAATTTTTAAAATTTCACAAATTATTTAATCACGTGTTGTCAGCTCTGTAGCTAATTGATATTAAATGCTATTAAAAAGAGTAGACGTTTAGTCTAGAGTTCATGTTGTTCTAGTGGTTAATATGCTTTCTCCTTTCTACTTGTAATCGTTATAACAATTATCCATATAATCACCTGAATAATTATTGTCTCTTTTGCCCGTGGTACAGTGGCTTCTAATCAAAGTAGTCCTGAGTTTAAGTTAGAGGTTAAGAGTCAGAGACTTTGTACTAACTATGATAGATGCATTAAATGCCGATCTTAGACAGTAACAGCACCCTATCAAATTACTTTCAAAATATTCAACAGCTTACCTCTGTAGTTGTTTTTTTAATTGATAGTCAGGGTGTTCAGAGATCGATCGATCCCAACACGAGCGAGGTGTGGCTGGAGCTTAGCTAGAGATGGGCGGGGCAGCGCCCAGTAAAATTAGTTTCAAAGTATTCAACAGCATGTTTATTAAATAGCAAAGAATTACAAAGACATACAATTCATACAACGTGTCGGACCATTTGAGATTTGGTAACTTTCTATATGGAACCCTTTGTGACGTAATGATTATGACGACATAATACACGCGCTGAGCTGATTATGACGTCATACGACGTCTGATGATCGATGGATATTCTGGAGAGGTGAATTAAGAAAAGTGAAAAACTTCAGACGGGTACTGAACTACAGGTGGCCATATTTATTGAATGCTCAAAGGTTAGGAAAGATATGTTCTGGCGCATTGAACCTGAAATGGAATTGTGAAATGACAGAAATCAGTGCTAGCAATGTTCATATTGCGCATATGGTGCATACAGTGCAACCTGTGCCCATTATGACTGAAGCTTCTACATCAGTAGAACGGCGAAGTTTCAATAAACCAACATCTTGGGTGTTGTGTTTAAGTGTGTCAACAGAGCAAATGTAAAGATGAAAAAGATCTGACACACGTAATTACTATGCAAATCTATGACACACGGATGCATGCTGCTATATATAGAAATGATGAAAGTATGATTAGAAGAGTACTTGGTGAGAATCTTGTTGCAGTCGAAGCCACATATCACCACAATTGTTACCAAAGGTACACGGTCATTGCGGCATCATCTAAGTCAGGTGGAAGAGAAAAAAGCAGACTAGCTGAGTATGATACAGCCATCATTTTTGAAGCGGATAGATGAAATCGCCAATAAAGTTCTTACGGAAGACAAGGCGTATGACATGACAATGTTGCTGAATAAGTATAAAAAACACCTAGCTGATGCAGGGTTAGACTCAGACACAGTAGACAAGTATAAAGTCCAACACTATAAAAGCCGATTCAAAGCAGATGACCTCAGTTGATACTGACACATGTACACGCGTCTTATATCATGCTGCTATTATAATAAGAAATGACATGAAAGATGCGGCGGTAATGATTGAAACACAACCGATAAATATTTCAGATTTAACTATGAAAAAAGCCAAAGAGACTGCTTGACAAGTTGCAAATAAATTTGGGATGGCTCATGCCGCCCCCAAAGATCATTTGAAGACGACCACATGCCTATCAATGACGAGGCACATTTAGACACGCTTGATTTAAAGGAAAGCGAGAAAGGACGCAATTTTCTAGCTGTTGGACTGTATATTGTGACACGCAATACAAGGGGTAGGGAGAGAATGCCCAAAATGTAGCTCTTGGACTGACAATAAAAAAATGGCACGCGGAAAGGAATTAATTAAAGCGCTACACCACCATGGGCAGTGTATAAACTACTGGGAGTGCGAGGAAATTGACACATTTTGGGCTCAAAACAGCCTGGAACAATTTGATACTGCTTATCTTCAAGCTTTTCTACCGAACAACACTATCACTTGAACATTTGTTCAAACCGCTGCTGACACTATGGATTATTTGCATGATACATGATGTATTATGGACAGTGTTCATGTCATGAGTAAAAGCGCATTGAGAAAAAGAGCATTGCAATCTGGTGAGACAAGGCTTTAACAGTTGAGGTCAACTAATAGAAATCAGGTACCCACATTCATCCATACGGTTAAAGATACATTCTCTGAACAGAATGTCATGGAACAAGAGAAAATTTAAGGTTTGAATAACACTTGGACATTTATGAGAAATAGACCAACCAAACCCCTTAATACCGAAGTAGCCCAATTACAAAACAGTCAATCTATTCCTAGATGGGGTGGATTTCATGCAGTAGTCACATTCCATGACTCTCAACCAGCTCGGATTGGTTTTCCGTCTATAATCCCTGCATCAGTCAAAGAGCCAGACAATTTGTGTACTTGTTTCCATGAAAGCCTGAAATGGGAGAATCCAGTAATTACCTTTACTGTGATGCTAAGCGCATACAGTGGGCTATGTCACCAGAATTGGATAATGTAGTCATTCGGTTGAGTGGCTTCCATCGAGCCAAAAACTTTATTAGTTGATTGGTAAGCGAATGGCAGACTCAGGCTTAGGCGATTTATGGATTGAGAGTTACATCTGTGGCATCGCCGTAGCTGCAAAGATAATTAGTGGAACATACTGTAATCGATCGATAGGAGCTCATAAACTGGTTCTCGAGGCATTCGAGAGATTACAGTGGACATCTTTCTTGGATTGGCTACAGCAACAGGAGCTATTAGATAAAACGTTGATGAAGAGTATCGAGAAAAGAAAGCCAGTTTTCTTATGGAATTTCAGCAAGGGCACACTTATGTATTTGACCAGAGCATGGAAATACGACAACAAGCTATGGAACTTGGTGTGCTACTTTCAAAGCTCGACCAATTATACAGCCAATACAAAGCAAATGGTTCCAGGTCTTTAACATTATTTCCGTTTTGGGGTGAATACCTGGATATGGTGTGGCTCATGTTAGACATCATTTTACTCGATAAAGATGCAAAATGGCCGTTGCACCTCGAAACATTTATTTCGATGTTGTCTTATGACAAAGCATTTGATCACGTAAATTATTTTTGAGTAGGGGAAATGAGTACGTCACTGACATGAAGATGCTTCCAGAAGTCGCTCTAATTGTTCATAGAGAGTTTTACTGAGAATAAAGCACATACAGTGTCAAGGCCATCTTCAGACTCCTCCTTTAACTCTGTTTCATCAGATATGGCATTGGAGCAATCAGTGAACAGAGATTCTAAAACGAAAGGTGTGATGGTTGGTGTGTCTGCCAGTGGTGAGTTCAGAGACAGATTGACATGCCTCACAGCTCATATGATGTCTGCAGCAACCACAGCATTCAAGGTCAGGAGTAAAATTAACATGATTTCAAATTTTCATAAAGACATTCAGTCACATGAAATGGAAAGAGATTAAACTGATGTGCAGAATACCATTAAGGCTATCAAAACGAAAATGGCCAATCCTTTTGGTTTCAGCTCCTGCAACAGAGAGAACATGGCTCTAATAAACATAGGTACTGGAGCAATTCATCCACTTAATTTGATCAATTCATTACTTACTGCTAAAGAGCAAGGACAAAAGTACATGAAAGAGTTTGTGGAAAAGAGGCTAATAGATGGAAACGATGATTTCTGGATCCCTGTTGCGAAAATGATGATGCACAACTTTTTAAATCTGAACAATCCGGTAAAACTGACAAAAGGACAGCAAACAGTAAAACACTGAACATTGATAGGCAAGTATACAGTCGACTGTTTACAGTAGCAAATACCCGCTAAATTGAACACAAGGTAGTGCAGTCATATGAACTTGCACCAGTTTCTCTTTCACTAGCTAATATAGACGGCTCTCTTAGGAAAACAAACAAAAGCGTGTTACTAAGAGAGTTAGATATGGACAAACCCTACTTCGAATGGATAATTATAACCAAACAGCTTACAGAGTTGACCTCTTGGCAGTAATTCAAATGGTAACAAAAGGCAGGATAACACCATTTTGGTGAACTATCTGACAAACTTGGAGCAACAATTCATGCTAAATTCCTTTTTAGAAATCATGTCCACGTTGTTCCAGATAGATATGATGTAGCTGATTCCATCAAATCATATGAAAGAGCAAGACGAACTGAAATGAGGGCAATGGAGATACAAATTCAAAGCAGAGAGACTAAGTTACCAGTCAGTCTGAAAAGGTAGCTATCAAGTGCCAAGAACACATCAAATTTGTTAAAGGATAACTAATCTTAACTTTTGATAGCTATTCAGGTGATCTAATATGCCACTCATAAACTATGCAGGTGATTTTAAGCTTTTCACCATGCCGCTAAAGAAAGATATTCAGGCGTTAGTAGCTAAATGTTGCTACATTTCTACAGCCTATGATGGCTGTCATGATTTACTTTTCAACCAATCAGAAAAATCCTAGCATGCCTGCCTCGGAATATAGCTCAGTCATAGAGGCGCCAGCTATAGTTTGGCAGTGTGGTATAAAAACAATCATACAGGTAAGCAGTTGAATATTTTGAAACTAATTTGACTGGAAGTTGTTGCTGCCATAGGCAGCAAGAACTTCCAGAGAAATTAGTTTCAAAATATTCAACGAGATGAATATTACACAATAAAGAATGTAATACATTGGCACTCACATGACAACACACACTATCGCTTGAGGAGACAAAATGGCGCCGATCACTGTTCAACATTTACGCGATATTGCAAAGCAACTAATTGTGATACAGAAACGGGAATGTGACAGGATATGAATAATCTGGAATCTCTAAACTATAATCTATCGATGTAGTATAACATTTTAGATGAGATTAGCATCGCTTTAACATTTCCTTTTTGTGACTGGTGTGAGAAACTTCCTAGACAGACCAAAGAAGTCCAAAAATTAATTCATAGTACATATTACAAACTCAGTGAACAAGACTAATCTACTGCCTCTCCAATCAGACCAAGAACAAGCTGACAGCAGAATATTGGTTCAGTGTGAATACGTAACACGTAATTTCCTTTAGTCTACAGAGTTCAAGCGAATCGCCATCTTCTCCGCAGACACTGGTGTAGCAATGTTATGTTGGTATCACTTTAAAGAGTTACAGATTCAAGAACTCTGGTTCCACACGGATACAGGGAAAAATGCAAGGTTTAGACACGTACATGGATCTGTTAGAGGCAAATGATATGATGTGTGTGAGTTGTTAACTGGGATGGACGTATTGCCTGTATATGATTCCACAATCAGTCTACATGGTATTGGGAAGAAGAAGGCATTGCTTACATTATTTAAACATAGAGACCAACGAAAACAGCTAAGTAATCTTAGCAATGATTCTTCAATTATTGATGATGCCACTATTGGTGCTTCGATTAAATTTATTGGCTTACTTTATGGAGAAGCTACGTCAAATTACAAACTTTCTCACGAAAATGGTTTTGGATAGCAATAAGCTTCCACCCACACTAGACAGGTCCTATCACAATATAAAAAGAGCCAACTACCAATGTGTTATCTGGAAACATACAAGATACCAAAATCTCACGCATGCGTCACCTATTGGAAATTGGTGGATTAATGAAGAGATGGTATGCCTTTTTCCTAAGCTCATGAATGAGGATCAGTTAATATGGCCCGCCTGGCCAGCTCTACCGCTACCCTGGCATTAACTACTATTGTGAATAGAATAATGTCAGGGAGGTCAAAATCTGTTAGCTGAAAAAAGTAAACGGATTCATTTTACGGCCCGCTTACTCAACGTGGCCACCCGGACTAAATCTAATTTTCAAGGTAACTATATAGTTAGGCTGTTGAATGCGTTGGAACTAACACGACTGGGCGACGGTACTGCTTACAACTGCGCGGGCGTCCAGTCAAACTAGCCTCAAAATACCCAACGAGATGTTTATTAAATAGTAAATCCATTCAAAGATACACAATTCGTACACTTGACGGACTTTTAAATGTTCATGATTGAGATAGATACGTCATTCATTATCTATTTTGATTGTGACGTCAGCCTACATGTGACGTAATTTGATCGTGACATATACTGATCGAATCTCACCATTAGAGTTATATACGTACAGCAGTTATACTAATATTCTTTATAATTCTTTACGAAGAGGCGGGGGGGGTGGGGAGGGATATTACTTTAACCCTTTAAGGACGAAGCCGGCCAAAACCGGCCTCTGTAATGGTCTTGGAGAATGTCCATTTGCAGGCCAAGAGAAGACTAGTTTTGAAATGCTACCACTGAAATGACTGGCTCGATAACCGAGCCAGTCATTTCAATGGTAAATTTTCAAAAACATTTTTCTTTTGGCCAGCAAATGGACATTCAATAAGTAAATATTATAATTTTTTCAACAAATTTAATCATTAAATGGTTAAGGCGGTTCGTTTCTCCATAATGACAATGACAAATTTTAGAACCATTTTAGATATGTTGGATAAGCCACGATTGCATGACATTAAAAAGATAAATTTATCGCGCTCATTCAGAGAATCAAAGTTAGAGAAGCTAGAAAATTCGGAAAAATAAACAATCCCTAGCCTCCCGGAACGTAGGGCATTCTAAGACGAAGTGTCTCTCAACGTCTACTTTATTTAGATTGCGAAGATTACAGGACAAGTGACAGCTCTGTCAGTAATGCTTTTACGCGTGGTAATACGCGCCAAAACAATAGTTGTGCTTGTATTATATATGCTTGCGTATGGTTTTTGGCATCTATTACTTAAAGCGTGTTGAAATGGGGAATTCACGTAATTGTTTGGATAATTAAAGATATATAGCTATTATTAACGTCGGCTAAATTAGCAGGAATGCAGTTAATTGGACTATGTGTTAATTAAATGACGCACGCATTCATTCCATGTGGGCACACCAGATCATTAGCACATTCTCTCACAATTAAAACATGTGCTAATAAAGAGGTTCATTGGAATCATGATTGTTATTCTAAATAATCCGTGGTACGAGGCAATCAACTTCAAAATCATTAATAATGTATCACATCTGTATCATGCATATGTGCAGTGTTTCCGCAACGACAGCAGTCAAATTCAAAATGTGCTTACCATATCTATATTTTCCTACACGATAGAATGATACAAAGCGGGTGTATGCTAACTGGTAGGTTAGATTAGGCGGAGTTTGACTAGGAGTTGTTGCTATATATGCCAGTCAAATTAATTTCAGAATGTTTGTTAAACAGTAAGTTCACCAAAGAGATACAATGCGTACACTTTAGTGACAGATTTTCGACATTCATGATGGCGCGTCGTTATTGTGGCTAACACGTGGGTTATTTGATTATAACATTGAAAGATTTACTTACATTTTGGATCCCTTCGTTCATAAACAGAAACTATAGACTCTATAACTAACACCGACATCCTGCCTACAAAGTGGTTACTGCCTGATTAGTCTTGTATTATCGTATGCGCTCTCTACAAGGTCAGTAGTTAGCTTCAACAATTCAAGCCCGATATCAAGACTTGTAGGTGAACATATATGATGAAGATATGCAAAATTTCAAGGACAAAATTATAATAATTTTTTAGTTATACCCATTTGAACACACGGGGGTACCCCCAAGTTTTTCTACCACAGCGGGCGTTTTACATTTTCGACCATTTTCAAATACTTGTAACCTTTTCCATCAGTCATATTAATTAAGTACGTGACGTGTAGGATAACGTCATAATCAATGAAAGTCGAAAATCTGTCACTAAAGTGTACAAATTGTATCCCTTTGGTGAACTTACTGTTTAATAAACATTCTGTTGGTATTCTGAAATTAATTTGACTGCCATATACAGCTCCTAGTTAAACTCCGCATAATCTAACCTCCCAGTTAGAGGCCTTACGTAAACTGATAAGGAGAAGCTAACGCAGTCATCTGGATGCCAATCCGATTCTATTATATATAGGCGTTTAATGGCATCACTGCCTTTTAATCTGGTCGTGAAAAGAGTTAAATCGGGTTTTCTAAATTGCCAATGATCCACACGGGTTCTAACGAATGTATGGTCCTGTCAGCATCGTTATATAAATTTGGCGAACCACTGCTACCCAGGTCCAACTTTCAGCTACATAGCCCTAGGAATGAACATGATACGTGACCGTATGCTCACAATGGAGATTGAATCACGTGGATCTCCATTCAGTAATCGTTTTACTTGTCAAAATCAGTTAGTCACTTTGAAGTTATTTGTATAAGCCATTGAGAACATGGCCATACCGGAGCGGAAGCAAAACGCTTCGCGTACACGAGATGGATAAAATACCTTCTTAACTGGTCGGGAACTATGTTAGACCCCAGACAAAGCTAATTTGCCCAATTAATTCCATGCAACAATAACGTCAAGCCTCCTCCTCCTCCTCGTCGTCGTCGTCGTCGTCGTCGTCGTCGTCGTCGTCGTCGGCGGCGGCGGCGGCGGCGGCGGCAGCAGCAGCAGCAGCAGCAATAACAGCAACACCAACAAAATCAAAACTACTAGACTGCAGGCCAGGGAGGTGCCGAATCACGCCTTTATATATTCGGCTGCTAATTTGGTGACCTGGTGACCTAAATATGTGGAGATTTGACCTTCACCTTAAGACAACCATAAGCAGTCGCACTATGAAGGGATGTGCGCAAGCTTAGGATTCCACCTTCTTGCATTCTGGAGTTGTGGACAAAAATGCGTACTTAAATTTGCACTAAATTCTTTGGGATCCCGTGACGTGGATATCTGACCTCAACACCAGAGCATTCCTAACCAGTCCTTAATATCAATGTGTCTAATCCGATGATTATAACTTATTGCATTTACCGTCAACAGCACCCAGTCAAATTTGTTTCAAAATATTCAACAGCTTATCTCTATGATGATGATGATGATGATGATGATGATGATTACTGTATTCTGCGGCTGTAATAGTAGAAACAATCTCCAGCTGTAATCAGTCTTTCTTCGCTGTTGCCCACTGTGTCTTGTCACCAGCCAAAATCTTTAGCTTCCTCAGGTCCATTTTTGATTTGACTGTACCGAGTCCTGCTTTCTTGAGGTCACCACGAAGCACGCTTAACAGAATCTCTATGATTATATTGAAATTTGGAATCTGGGAATTCAGAGTTTAAAGTATATAAATCTAACCGAACACGCGCAAACGTGGGCGGAATTTAGCTAGAAATAGGCGTGGCATAGTTAATGAATTTCTCTATTCTCCAAGTACTCGGCATTAGTCTAAAATATGATACAACACGCGCATAATTACGGTACTCGATGACGACGACGCCGATGCTGAAACAACAGGTGCTATACGATACTAACGATACCCATTTGCAGAGTTGTGCAATTTTATACCACCAGGTGCCAACAATACTCCATGCTGAATATCTGTTAGGCGATGTGACAGGCCGGTGTTCCATCACTTTTCAATCAAATTGTTATCAAAATATTCTGTAGCAGTCACAGTATGTGCGTTTTAGCGCCGACGTCTGTGAAGAGCGAAACTGGACATTGCATTATCAAGAAGTTTACTGTCTGACGTAGAAAGAGAAATTAGTACCGAGGGAGAAATCACGAGAGTTCGCTTTCGAGCCTATGTGAGATAGGCACCCGTGAGAATTGATATTGCTAACAACTGATATCTCTGGGCCATGGGGATGCAGAGGAAAATCTAACGACAACATTAGCAGCAGCCGACTCGTCGATTGGTCGTCTGCTTGCGCTACTAGCGTGTATGATAAAGTGTTGGCTAGTCAGTAACATCCGGTTTAGGTTGGAGACGCGGTTAGTTCTTGTAATAAAGCCTTGGATATGGATTCTGCATTCTCACGGCGTGAAATTGCTCCTTATTCTCAGTGGCTATTGATATAGGCTTTAGTAAATTGCTCGCGCAAAGCAGCGCGCACTATTTGTCATCCGCTGTACGGGTTTGTATTGGTTAGGGCCGCTGGCGTGTCTTACGTTTCCTTAGTGTATTTAGTAGCGGTTAAGCGGAGAAGAAAGATTTCCTCTGAAGGGATCGATTTTTGCTTTTTCGCGTGAGTGGCCAAGTGGAGTAATCTCAATTATTACAAGGAATAATTTTAAACTCGCTAATAGCTATTTCTTATCAAAGAACTGCTAAACACTTAGAGAATCATCTGCGTTTGCCTAGTTTCTGCAACCCTCGCACGAGCAATCGGATTGGGGGCCTGGTAGATATCGGAAGTTTTATAAAAAGACCGACGACTTACTTCTCTTTCTACCGCCTACGTAATATTCTCCGGAGGGCTATCTCGTAAAGGACGAGAAGTTTCGCTTTGCTCGCGCACAAGTGGCAATCCTCCGTTTACCAGGAGGTACTATTAGTTTTATTGACGCTCGTTTGCCCACGACGTACTCAATTTATTCTCAATCCCCAAAGACACACGGAATTGTTTCTCGTTAAATTTTTATCAATTTGTGACAAGGTGATTCTGAACTTTCGTGTATTTAGCTTGATCAAGTCGGGGTGTCGGGCGAGAGCCTGCCTAATTTACTGAAATTCCTGGAAGTATTTACTTGGACGGATATGTCGTGTTGAACTCGTTGTTGGATTTATTTAACGCTCATGCGAGTATTGTCAGCATTTACTGTGCATGTAGATAACAGGTGAGTTTTTATACCTTGGTAATGCAGGTTACTGGGCCGGTATTGACCCACTACTGACCAAGTAACCAGTGTTACCAGGATAGTTTTCATATAAAATACATATTGAAATTACACCTGTTTATAAATTAATGACATGTATCTCAAAAGATCGTAAAATTTTAAGACAAGGGAAGTTTCAAGCATATGTCTTAGCGAACCGACATCTTCAGACCACCCGAAATAATTGTTCCCCGCCATTTACTGCCTATTGCTAAGAAAGCATATGTTTAGTGTACAATTGTTGAATCAAGATCGGGTGGACGGACAAGAAAGGCCAGCCGATAATGGACCTTTCCAGTTTATCCGTCAATCATATGCCGTCATACTCGACTACATGACGTGTGGGATGACGTCATAACTAATGACGGCATGAATGACGTGGATAGGTTCGTCACGAACGATGTCCAAACGCAGGAAATATACATTTTGCTTACTCGGACTGCTTACTTGATAGCGAACTAAGCGTTGTTGTACACATTGTAGGCATATGTCTTTACTATTTAATAAAGATTCTGTTGAATATTTTGAAACTAATTTGACTGGGCGCTGTCGCTGCCATAGGCAACAACAGCACCTAGCTAAATTAGTTTCAAAATATTCAACAGTTTACCTGCATGGTTTTCTGGAAATTGATAGTTAGGCAGTTCAGCGATCAATCGATCCCGACGCGGCGAAGTGTGGGTGGAGCTTAGGTAAAAATGGGCAGGGTATAGCGAAAACTGGATTCCCGCATTGTCTATTGATGCTAAAGGGCGTATAGTGTCCCTTAAAATAGTCTAGGTTTTGATTTTCCGAACACTCAGGCGTGTAGTAAGCGAGTATTATTTCTGATAAAAGTGGTCTGTCAAAGAGAAATAGTCTGAGAAAGACAATCTAGAAAAGAAGTTCTTTGTATCACGTCCCTGTGTTGTTGATCAGGCCATGTGAATGCCATTATGAGAGTGGGACCCCATGGGGGCGTAATGGACCTTTCCACTTTTACCTATCCCCCGCCCATCTCAATATAAGCTCCACCCACACCACGTCCGTGTTGGGATCGATCGATCTCTGAACTCCCTGACTCAATTTCCAGAAAACTATACACGTAAGCTGTTGAATATTACGAAATTAATTTGACTGTGTGCTGTTGCTGCCTATGGCAAAGAATATTTGTGGAGTTTGGTGGAAGCGAAAGGCAAACCAAAAGGGTGGTCCGGTGGTCCCCCCCCCCCCCCCGAAAATCTTTGAAATCTAGATGCTCGCAAATGGCACCTCCTGCATTTCCAGAGGTAGGCTAAATATGGACCATCAGTTGGCTGTTCAATTATTATTTTTTAGCCATTTAATTTCATTTTTTTGCGCACTAAATTTTTTTAGCTGCTCAGTTGTGAAAACAGGACTAGATAAAAAACTGAATGAACAGAACATAACAAATCGCCCTGTTTGTACCATATCCTGTTTTGCAGTTTCTCTCCAGACAGCTGTTTGTAAACAGAGAAACTGCATAAAACACATTATTCACTCAAAAAATAAGTTTTGAAAAAAAAAAATTTGGGACTGGTCAAGATCTGGGGCCGGGAGCAAATGCCCCGCTGGCCATATTATAATCCGCTACTGGACATGACGTGGTAATACGTCACCAGGTGATAATGAAAAGGTACACACGATTAATGTATACGTAATCGACCATCATAGGCCTATATAATTAGGGTGAGTTAGAGGTCATATGAATTATAAGAGGATAGACTAAGCTGGATGTTTAAATTAACACGTGTTATCTTTGCTAACATAGGCCGTGTTCTCACTAGAGGCTTAATCTGGAATAACGCCGTACTGAAGTATGGCGTTATTCCCCATTAACTCTCTAGTGAGAACACGGCCTAAGATAACGTGAAACGGCTGGTTCCTGTTTAATATCGAAATAACAATACCAAATAATAGCATCTTGACCGAGTGGCATCAAGTCCAGTTTATTTTTCTGATATTAAACACGAATAAGAATTTATATGGTTGTTACGTCGTTTTATTGGTATCTAATACACTCGGTTAAACTGGACACTGCTATTGCGGTATTACAATCTGAACACATATGGATAAAATAATGTCATGGAGGAAAGGCATCGTTTACGATAGACAACTGATCGGAAGGGAAGGTGTGCTAAGAGATGTGCAGTGACGTAAATTTGTTGTGAATTGTAAGGGTATGCTTTTGCGGAGTGTGGAAGGAGTATCCGAAAACCACATGATAGAGGATGATGGGGGGGGGGGGGGGTCTTCGTTTGGGAATTTACATAAATTTAAACATACTGAGAAGCAATCTCAAGCATTCTGGGTAAGCAAAATGTATATTTCCTGCGTTTGGACAGCTTTATAGCTTTTACAATTATGTACCGCCACCACTCTCCCCGAGATTTATGCCCGTGCTAACGGAAATAGAATACTTTTAACTAAGAGTCTTTTATCTGTTAGACAACGCCATTTCGTCATAAGAATGGATGAATCCAATCAGTCACTCAAGTAAATGCCGTCATAATCAATTACGTCACGTGTAGGCTGACGTCAAACTCAAAATACGTAATGAATGACGTTTCCGATTCCATCGTGAATGCGCAATGGTCCGTCAAGTGTACAAATTGTACATGCCTTTACAATTTAATAAACATAAAACATATTTTTGAACCAGTTTGACTGAGTGCTGTTGCCATAGGCAGAAACAGCGCACACTCAAATTAGTTTCAAAATATTCAACAGCTTATGTGTAAAGTTACCATGATATTGGGATTCTGAGAATTCAGGGTTCGATTGATCCCAACACGATCAAAGCTTGGGCGGAGCTTAGCTGGAAATGGGCGGGGCATAGTTCAAAGTGGATTCATCCATAATATGCCATGCAACATCATATGACATAGGCCTATGCATAATTGCACATTACCTCATAAGTGCTAATGGCTGTTGTGGCAAAAGCTTCCAGTCAAATTAGTTTCAAAATATTCAACAGAATAATTATTACGATGCAAATTCACCAAAATACATACACGTAAGAGGGTTACTGTTGGACCGTTACCAACTTCATATCACACATCATTTGATTGTGACGTCAACTAACTTACAAGTGACGCCGGATACCTATTATTTTCACCTAGCAATGGCATAGTAAGATTTCGTTTCCAAAAGAGCAGTTGAAGATAAAAATGAGTGAATTTGGCTTGACGCAGTAAGCAAGCCGCTAGCTAATTTTGTCAAAGTTCTATTGAAACTGCACAAATTCTTCACATAACACACACAATGGATGCTCTAAGTAGGCCCCCTATATGAAAAACCCTTTAGAAATTCGTAAGTTTTTGTATTTAAATGGCACCATAGCTAGGAACAACACAACTATTCAAGACATATCGGGAAATAGATCTATACGACCACGCAGAACATTTGGGCTTTTGTACGCATCCTTGTGCAAATAAACACGATCTTAATCGCTTAATTTATGGCAAAAGGTTTTCCAGAAATGTTCGACGAGTTTCTTGGAAAGTTCAACTGTTCAACATTTAAACCTATATATGCCAATTTGGTAGTAATATTTAACTAGTTTTACGCTGGTTCTCTGATGTGTGCCAGTGCATGTGTGTACGTACACAAAGGACACGGACGTACGTGCGTGCGGTTAGGATTTAATTACCGAAATGAATATCAGCCAGGTACCATATCTAAGATGTGTGTAGGTCCTACACAGCTTTACTATAATTTAGGCAAACTATCTTGTGGGGCTACACGCACAATTTGCGTATCTGCATCTGTTGTTCTATGTTTGACAAAACTGGTTGTTTGGCAGGTGCGTGTGTGGCTGACTGTCTGGCTCTGTGGCCAGCCGACCGACCAACCGACTGACCGAATGGCTGACCGACCGGCTGACCAACATACAGACCGACCTATCTAACGACCGAATGAACGGCAGATCGACCAAACGAACGAATAAACGAACGGACAAACAGACGAACGAACGAACGAACGAACGAACGAACGACCGACCAAGCTAGCGATTGACTGACCCGTAGTTCAGTTATCCTCGTTACTATAAATCCAGCCATATCGCTGTATTGTACTCATATTGAGTCTGTTTATATACATCTATATATAAATAATGCGCAAATTAGCTATGCAGGTGTCAGGACGTATGCAGATTTATAAAACGTTACACTGTTGCATTGTCCATGTAATGGCAGGTATATCGATCAGTTCACTCGATAGACGGTAATTATGACGTCACCAGTCAGCAGTGGAAAGCGTAATTGACCTCACACCATTGATTGAACATGCACAGAGTCTAATTGTATAATGGACCTTTTCAGTTTTAGTTATGCCCCGCCTCTCTCTAGCTAAGCTCCACCCACATATCGTTCGTGTTGGGATCGGACGATCTCTGAACTCCCTGACTATCAATTTCCAGAAAACTAAACAGGTAAGCTGTTGAATATTTTGAAACTAATTTGACGGGGCACTGTTGCTGCCTGCAACAGCGTCCAGTCAAATTAGTTAAAAAATATACAACATGTTTTTTTTAAATAGTAGAGACATACATACATTCGAACTTTTCAGAGTTAAAGACATAAAATATGTATAGAATAATTTATGGTAATGATTATGACGTCACCCTACACGCGGCTTAGTTGATTATGACGCCATATGACGTCATTACTCTGGAAAAGATTCCCGTGCAAATTGTAGAATTCGTTTCAAAATTCAGTAAATGCGCATGCGTGCGTGTGTGCGCGCGTGCGTGCGTGCCCGTGGTTGTTTGGCGTAATACCACTACTGGAATCTTTAATTACCTATTCTTGAATGCCATAGTCATGATCGTGTGTCAGCATCAATACGTATTATAAAACTAGGCAGAATGAAATGAATTTGAATTGTAACATAGTCGGATCGATTTTATGTTTAAATGAAAGAGCACATTTAAATTCTGTTTCATTTTAGTTCGAGCAGCACTACACTAAAGCCAGCTTTCCATTCGGTCTCATCCACTTACGCAATCCGCTTACGCACCACCGCATACATATTTATCATCCGTTTTCATGTATTCATTCAGGCCTTTTAGGTCCGTCAATCGTAAACGTTTTGGATCCGAGACAGTAGTTACAAGAATCGTTTATTCTGCCTGATTCCTGACCAATTCAAAAATATCCACCACACCTTTTATGGTGTTAAGTCTCAAGTGTGATCTGGATGGAAATGAATTACTCGTATTAGCCTTGGTATACATACCGACATCGGACAAACTAATGCACCACAACAGATGCTTGGCACAATCACTTATATTGACATAATTGTTAAAATTTATTAACGAAGTTGTGAATTTGCAAAGAGATTGTCATCATGCATGGGTTCATAAACAATTTCAGATATAAGGCATCCACTGCTTTACCATTAATTCTACACATAGCAATGACCCGGTATCTTTGTGAAATATGCAAAATAACTGTTGAATATTTTCAGCATAGTTTAACTGAAACAATAGCAGCTCAAATTACAACGAACTCGAAGGAGATGCTGACTCGCGGCTTTGCACTCTCTTTTGCCAATACAGATAGTAACACCACTGACCGAGAAACTTGAGCATTTGACCAAAGCTACTTTTACCACCGTAAAATGATAGGATGTACCAAATTTGGAGATTTTAACTCCTTGCATTGTCATGGCTAAAATGCATATTTTCGTATGCACTTGACCTCGTGACCTAGATAATTATCCCATTGACGTGAAGCTCATAGGTCAGTAAAACATGAATGGGTGTGTCAAGTCTGGTTTTTCTTACTTTACCTAGTTATGACCAAAATATACCTTCTAATATGCATTTAGTGTCTATGTCACCTCGATATTTGGTTCATTAACATGAAATTGAAGGTTCTTCTAGCCCACCGCAATATGAGTGGAAATACTAAATTTGTCGATTCTACTTTATTGCATGTATGAGCTTTGGCTAAAATGCATATTCTTGTGTAAACCTAACCATCTGACCATTTGACTTGAAACGTGGGCTCTCTCTAACCTGTCGCGACAAGATTGCAGGCACCAAATTTGGTGTTTTTTGCATTCCCAATTGTAGCAGATCTGTATTTCAGTAGGCACTAAGTGAGTTTATGACCTAGATATGACCATGAATCTAGTGACCATGTGACCTAGATATTTGACTTTTGACCTCCGGCGAATAATTTTGTTGCTAATCGTCACATTGTAATTAATCTACATCTTTTGGATTTGAACGCTTAATCCTCTGGTGCCATATGCCTCGATTAGTGTTACAGCCATGGAAAGACAAACAATACCATTCTGCAAACTGGTAATATTGAAAGCTGATGCTGCTATTTAAAAGCACCTACTTCACGAATCACCATTTTGCGAATGCCCACAGATTTTGCGCGAATTGAGACCGGAATAATGCCAGAACATCCGATGAAACTGTTGTTATACTCCGTTCACTATTCATCTAATTGGCTACTGTGACCAGTTTATGGTTATAACGCGAGTTATAACCGGCGCTCTCAGTCCATCTAAGCTCTATTGTACCGTACAAACAGGGGTCCAAAGCGCAGCGGGGGAAATTGATTTTCATCGTTCTATTGGAAGACTACTGTTAGACTCGTCTATGTTGACCACCCTAGACGAGGGCACCAATCATAGGCAATATTAACAGCTGGTCTTGAAATACAAATCCCTCGAAACATGATATGCAGGTTGGAACACACGATTGCGGCTTGCTAAGACACGACACAGTAACGCGTGCACCTGTCTGCGAGAAGCGCAACATTAAAGCCACAGATAGGGATACATTTCTCCGACAGAGCTGGGCTGTAGTCTCAGTTCATCTTTAAAACAATCATTCACCGTTTTGTAGCCGCTTTGATGCTAGTATTGACTGATACAAAGCACTTAGGCACGAAAATGAAACTAATGAGAATTATAGATATTTATGCGTGCGCTGATAGAATTGTGATATGCAGCTATAACTGAACGAATAGACAGGGCAGTCATTGAAATCTCTCCGAGTCCCTCTCCTCCACTCTCTCTCTCTCTCTTCCCCCCCCCCCCCCCCACCCTCCCTCCCTCCTTCCCTCCCTCCATCCCTCCCTCCTTCCCTCCCTCCCTCCTCCCCTCCCTCCCTCCCTCCCTCCCTCCCTCCCTCCCTCCCTCTCTCTCTCTTTCTCTCTCTCTCCCCCCCCCTCTCTCTCCCTCCCTCCCTCTCTCTCTCTCCCTCCCTCCCTCCCCCTCCCTCCTCCCACCTCCCTCCCTCCCTCCCTCCCTCCCTCCCTCCCTCCCCTCTCAGTTATATAGGCTTTACATCAGCTTAGCCCTTCTAGTTCATCATAATTATAGGCTTTACATCAGCTTAGACCTTCTAGTTCGTCATAACTATAAGTCTTACAACAGCTTAGACCTTCTAGTTCATCATAGTTATAGGCTTTACATCAGCTTAGACCTTCCAGTTCGCTATGACTATAAACTTTGCATCATCTTGGACCTAGTTCGTTATGACTATAAGCTTTACATCAGCTTAGACCTAGTTCGTCAGGACTAAAAGCTTTGCACCAGCTTAGACCTTCTAGTTCGTTGTGACTATAAACTTTGCATCAGCTTAGACCTAGTTCGTTATGACTATAAGATTTACATCAGCTTAGACCTTCCAGTTCGCTATGACTATAAGCTTTGCATCAGCTTGGACCTAGTTCGTCAGGACTAAAAGCTTTGCACCAGCTTAGACCTTCTAGTTCGTTGTGACTATAAACTTTGCATCAGCTTAGACCTTCTAGTTCGTTGTGACTATAAACTTTGCATCAGCTTAGACCTTCTAGTTCGTTATGACTATAAGATTTACATCAGCTTAGACCTTCTAGTTCGTCATGACTATAAGATTTACATCAGCTTAGACCTTCTAGTTCATCATAACTATAAGTTTTACAACAGCTTAGACCTTCTAGTTCATCATAACTATAAGTTTTACATCAGCTTAGACCTTCTAGTTCATCATAACTATAAGTTTTACAACAGCTTAGACCTTCTAGTTCATCATAACTATAAGCTTTGCATCAGCTTAGACCTTCTAGTTCATCATAACTATAAGTTTTACATCAGCTTAGACCTTCTAGTTCATCATAACTATAAGTTTTACAACAGCTTAGACCTTCTAGTTCATCATAATGATAGGCTTTATATCAGCTTAGACCTTCCGGTTCGCTATGACTATAAGCTTTGCATCAGCTTGGACCTAGTTCGTTATGACTATAAACTTTACATCAGCTTAGACCTAGTTCGTCAGGACTAAAAGCTTTGCACCAGCTTAGACCTTCTAGTTCGTTGTGACTATAAGCTTTGCATCAGCTTAGACCTGGTTCGTTATGACTATAAGATTTACATCAGCTTAGACCTTCTAGTTCGTCATGACTATAAGCTTGGCATCAGTTTAGATATTCAAGTTCGCTATGACCAGTAAGTTTTATAGCAGCTTAGACCTTCTAGTTCGTTATGACCAGTACGCTTTATCGCGGCTTAGACCGTCTAGCTCCTTAGATCTTGCAGTTCCCTTGATTAAATAACGAACACAGAAATACGGGCTTAAAGAATGAAGGTTATTGACACAAAAGACATTCATTATTTTACTGATTATACATACGAGAACGAGAACGCAACGCACCTTTCCAGTTTTTGCTAAGCACCGCCCACCTCTAGCTAAGCTCCACCCACACCTCGCTGGTGTTCGGATCGATCGGTCTCTGAATTCCTTGACTATCAATTTCCAGAAAACGATAGAGATAAGCTATTGAATATTTTGGAACTAGTTTGACTTGGCGCTGTGTGTCAGCGTCCAGTCAAATTAGTTTCAAAATATTTAACAGAATGTTTATTAAATAGTAGAGACATACAATTCGTACAACGTACAATACTCGCACATTAACTAAGCTCACTGTAACCGTACATTAGGCTATCCGGACTTCGGCCATACGAACATAAGCGGATCAAATTTCGAATGTATAGATATCTCAGAAAATTCTGCTTTGAATTTGGCCCAAATTCTAACAAAAGAACGGACGTGACGGTACACTAGGATTCTACAGCTTTGATCCGAACTGAATTTTTGAAAATGCGACAGAACGGCAAAGTGAGGCCCTGTAATCTTTGCCTGCTCTTGATTGCTTTCGAAGCCTTATGGCCCCAACGGCGTCCAGTCAAATTAGTAAAATAGTATTCGCCACACGCCCTCTTTACCTTGAAATTGAGATACAGAGATTGCATACGTAAATGGTTAATGGATGGATCCGATCTGCCGCTCAAGCATATGACGTCGTAATCAATTACATCTCACGTAGGCTGACGTCACGATCAAAATTCATAATGAATGACGTATCTAGCTCCGCCACGGTCATTGATAGTCCGCCAAGTGTACGAATTGTATGGCTTTACTATTTATCTAACATTCTGTTGAATATTTTGAAACTAATTTGACTGTCCATCGGCAGCACTATCCGCAGTGAAATTAGGTTCAAAATATTCAACAGTTTACCTGTATAACTACCTCGAAAATGGGATTCCGTTATTTAAGGGTTCAAAGTATATAAATCGATCCTAACACGCGGACAACGTGGGCGGAGCTTGGCTAGAATTGGGCGTGGCATATTGAGATAAAGATTTCATCAGCAAATGGTTAATAGTAGGCATAACGTCATGATCATAAAAATGTTGCTACCAAATCACAGGCTGTCTCTGAGAGACGAAGCTTAGGGAGCGTGTGTGTAACAGACTATATGCCCTATAGGGTGATCGAGTGTATGGAGAAGCTTTTCACGAGCTTACGGCGTTAATCCCAGTCATGTCCTGTCATATATAGTGCTTGTTAAATATCCCATGAGTTTCGAGTGCCTATAATAAAACACGGATGTAGCAATGGACGGCACCTCTAGTCTACCACATGTTGAATTAATCCGTGTTATTTTAAATAATTAAGCGATCCGTCGTGTGTGTATACTGTTTATTTGTTAGCCGTAGAACATCAGAAGACATACTACTGGAGATTTTGCCAACAGTCTTATTAAAGCTATTAATTAACACTTACCAATCTGATGTCAGAATTTTATTTCAAATTAAATTTAAAGATAAACCAGTGTATATTTTTCAACACATTTGGTGGACGATGGTGCTGTCGTAGACAGCAACATTGTCCACCAAAATTGTTGAAAATTGGGCTTATAAGTGTCCATTCCAACAATGACTTACCAATCACTCCAATTTTTGGTAGGGAAATATAGAATTTTATCTATCATAGAATATATAGGCCTAATATAGGCCTAAGATAGGCCTACTTTGCAATATGGAAATCGGAATAATATAAAGAACTACTTTATTCAACCATAGCAATACAACCTGATAACGCAGCCTACTGGGCCGAAACCCGGCCTATGCAAGGCCATTAAGATCCAGTTTTGGAGTACTGGTCTGGTAACTCGCGTTATCTGGGCATATGCAGAAAGGAAAATGGACCATTTTCAGTTTTAGCTATGCCCCGCCCATCTCTCTCTAAGCTCCACTAAATGGATCCTAAACACGGGCAATGCGTGGGCGAAGATTAGCTAGAAATTGGCAGGACATAGATACGGGTTTATTTGATTGGTTATGATCAGTGATGTATGATCTGGTATTTCCCTCACACGAGGGCACTACTACACGGTATACCCCGCGCGAACATCGTGTTTTGGTCCTAATGCGCAGATTAATAATGACGTGACAATGGCCAATGATGAAGTTCATGTCGTCATAAGTGTTGATGCATTCTGAAAATGACGTCATAAAGTGCTGAAAACTGGCAATAATGGATAAAATTCTCTCTCTCTCTCTCTCTCTCTCTCTCTCTCTCTCTGCACCCTTCTCTCTTTCTTAGTCTCTCGCTGACGTCTGAGGGGTAATAAATTTGTTACACCAGTGTTTTGCCGGGAGTACAGGCTGTTGCCACACGTGCAAACAAATATATATCCCTCGCTATGCTCGGGAAATATAAACCGTATTTCCCTCGCTGCGCTCTGGAAATACAACGATTTCACGTGTGGTAACAGCATGTACCACCGCCAAACACTGGTGTAGCTAATAATGTTCATCCATTTGTCCTGAAGAAACAAGAGTTTCCGCAGCTGGTTGAATTGACCATAGATGGCAACATTGCATTAGAAATTCTGGGAGAAATTTGATGACTTGCGAGCATGTCCGATAGGAGATTTATGGTACATTCTCTTGAGAGTCGATGGAGAGGGAGTCTGTGAGAGGTGGTGGAGTTGAGAGCGAAAGCGTAATCGCTCTCGTTAGAGTTTCAACAGACAGCTGAACGTTGAAATCTCGAGAGTGTTGCTGTAGAAGTCTCGCGACAGTTAGCGGATGGGAGGTCGATTGTTGAATAGTTGCTTGAACGGAAATTTATTGTAGAGCATCGTAGACGGAAAGAAGACTAGCAGAGACATCTGGTGAGAGTGGTTTGACTGGAAAAGGAAACAGATTTTCCACATTGTGGAATCATGACCTCAACTCTAGCCTCGGAAATGACCAAATGGCCTCCACACAGGTCACAGGAGATAAACAGTTGGATGCTCGAAATATTCACCTAACCAGAGTTTCCTGTCTAAATGCTATTGTGATAATGTGATTATATAGCTGCGGAAATACGAGAAAATGTATTTAGACAAATTGAACTCTACTCGTCTATTCAGAACATGATGGTAAAATTGAATATATTTATGGAGTTCTCGGTCCTTGTAATATCTGACCGCCAACGAAGTTTCGTATGCGTTACCTCACTTCCAGACAAATGACTGCTCAGGGCAATAAGAACACTTCGACCGTCAATGTCGATATGATCACAACAGACGTACCAATAATATAGACCCACTCACATAGCTCCACTGCACGTGACCGTACTTGGAGTCCCTTGATCTGCTGATATGTGACGTAACATTACAGAGCCGATTTACGTGGAATAAGTGGGTTTTAGTCCGCCAATCAGATTTCTTTTATTTCTTAGTGAACAATTTCATTGGCAGAAGTTGACCGACCCCTGATCATTGTTTATTTATGAAGTTTTGTGAACTTAGCGCGGACATCAAAAGTCTGCAAGCGCGGTACTCGATACACGAGCGGAGCGGGATGGCGAGGCCCATGCAACAGGTCGATGGATCAACAGCAGACTCATAGTATACCTTGCACCGATTAGATCTTATTTGGCTAACTATTCGAATATGAAGGGTGTATGATTAGTACAATAAAATATGTTAAAAAATATACAATGTCACCAAACCTTTGATTTGAAATTTTAGACGAGTTAAGAGAGACTATTTTTGGGCTGACTATTCTGCACACAGAGGACTATGAGCTTTATGTCATCAAGATATGTTTACTTAAATTTAATTACAAAATGTCTCGAGGACTGTCAATTATATTTGCACCGCTGGCTTACTGCCGTGTCCATTCACGTCTTTATGAACGATTCACCATGATTCCTGTATAGCTTACTAGATCAATGGACCTTGCGTGCGTGCGTGCGAGAGGGGGGGAGGGCGGGGGCGGGAGGGCGTGCGCGTGCGCGAATCCATGCGTGCGTACCTGCGTACACGCATGTGTGCTCACATTGTCGTTTCTAATTCCTTAAAGGAGACGTATTATCTACGGTTTATTTGATCCGCAATAATTAAGAACGCTTTTAACCGTAGTTTCCCGAAGGACAGTGGTTGCAATATATTGCATCCCTTCTCCTGTTGTTCTAGAACCCAGCACCAGCTGTTGAAATTGAAGCTGATGACAATCATTTATATGGGTTGAAGATTGATAATGCCAAATTCAATCTCCATATAAACTGAATTTGTTGTTCCCAAGGCCACACAATTTCCTAGGCATATGTTGACACTCAACTGAGAGAACAATCGTCCACCCACAGGTCTGAACAAGCTACAAGTAGCTGGACCCAACGCAGAGCAAACGCGTAATCGTGTACATGCACCGTATGGCCGGCATCGACTAACACCAGCATTATCTGTCATAAGTGGCCCCCTTGGTAGCCGATGTTTCCACAGTTATTCGGAATAATCATAGCGTACGTTGTTCAAAGAGAGGAAATCAATTCTAAATGAGGGAATGAGTGTATAATTTCTCTGTAATCATGAGAGAATGGTAGAGGAAAACATGCTCGAGAGAATTACTATTTTACCCTTTGAACCCAAAATGCCAAAATTTCAAGAGAGTTAGCTCTTGAAAATGGGCTCATTCCGCCACCAGCCGGTAGCTAAGAAAAATAATTGACAGCCCTACCCGGGGGTGGGGGTGTGTGGGTGGAGGGGGGGGGGAATGGGAGGGGTGCTCACCCACCCCTTGGATCCGCCACTGAATTCGTACAACAACCCTTAGTCCGTCATCAATTACGCGTTCGTGACGAATTTAGCTACGTCATCCATGACGTAATTAATAATGACGTCAGCCTACACGTCACGTAGTTGATTATGACGTCATAAGATTGATGGATAAACTGAAATCCTCCATTTGGAAGGTAGTTTGGGGTTTCATCTATATGATCCAGCTTTTCAAAGACATATCCACGTTTTGGAACACCATGGAAAGTGCCGTCAGGAATGGAAGCTCCATTATAATATACATTAATTAGGCTAAAATCGGAATATAGTGATTTTAGACGCATCCAGTAATTTATTATTTTCCTGATGGTGCATGCGATTTTCTCTTTATGGTTTGTTGAGTAGTGAGTGACAAAGGATCAAGAGAGGACATTCGGAATCAGTATTTGATGGCATCCAGGAGATGGGCAGTCATAATAAGATAGTGACCTAGGGCATCTCAGTCGGCAACATACTATATATATATATATATATATATATATATATATATATATATATATATATATATATATATATATATATATATATATATATATATATATATATATATATATATATATATATATATATATATATATATATATATATATATATATATATATATATATATATATATATATATGTCATCATTGAGGTAGGCAATAGACAACATTACGCTGCTATATATAGCTGGTAAGTCAGAACAATATTATCCCTAGCGCGTATCTTTGATTGTAATGGGTTTGGAAGCTCGGCCATACAGGCTGCCAGAGGAAGCATCGTCGTATTGTACGGGCCTCGCCCTCCCACTCCGCTACCGTATCGAAGCTATGTGAGTGGGCGTATGTTAGTACGATGCCGAGGAAGAGGATAGCGCGCTCATGTAGAAGTCTATTTGGACACGTTCAATAATGTTATTGTTCTCAATAAAGCGTGGGCAATTGACCCATTTTGCTCAGTGAAGAACTTAGTCTTGGCAATAATTATTTTGAGCTCCCATTTATTACAAAATACACTTACATTGCTGAAACATTTTGCAGCCCAGTCTGTAACCTGAATACGAATACTAAGACTGTTTAATACGTTGAAACTAGTTTGACAGGGAACTGTTACTGATATATCGGCAGCCACACATCCAAGTCAAATTATTTCAAAATAATCAACAGCTTGCCTGTGTAATTACCTTGAAGTTTAAATTCTGGTACTTCAGCGTTCAACTTATATAAATAGATTGAAATACAAATACGCGAACAAAGTGAGCGGAGCACAAATTGAAATGGTTGGGGCACAGCTAAAATGGGTACCGCGATTGTTTTGTGGATTAACAAGTCGTGTGTACCTATTAGAAATTATGTTCGCAATCGAATGGCAACGCATCGTGAGAAAAATCGCGCAAAGATATTCTGAAAGATAAGTGCACCGAGCAGTAGGTTGCGGGAAAGGTACTGGATGGCAAATCTATAGATGGACAGTTTCTGAGGAGGAAGTGGATAACAAGGCTAGATGAACAATCTCTGAGAAGGAAGTGGAATATGGTTGGATGAGAAAGCTAGATGAACAGTCTTTGTGAAAGTGGAGCATTGCTTAACTCGTTACCAGCTGACATTGTGTTGAATGTAACATATTATTATTATGCACAGATGTTCAACAATTTACACCTACTTTAACAGTTTGTTGTCATGTGAAGCAACATCTCGCAGCCATTTAATTACAAAATATTTAACCTAATATTTTCGCACCACATTGTAGATCACTTTCCCGGCTTGTTCTTAAAGTTCAAATACATAAAGGAAGCACAAAACGCCTTTACTATGCGCACAGTAGTTGCTATAGTAACTGCATTCTGTTGCCATGGAAAGATGGCCGTTTTCATGTTGAAAGATTTGTCGTCATGGACAACGGCGTTGGAGCGGGGTTGGGCCTTGATGATAACGTGAGTGCCATGGCTTGTGTATATTTATCTTGTTCTAGTAATATGATATAGATGCACTACCAGCTATTATTGGATATAGATAGCTATATTCGTTCTCGAACAAAAGACTGATAGTTCGCTGACTCGTGGTCTGAACGAATTCGTCTCGCCTTTCTCTCAAATAGGAAACACATATCAAATTATGACGTAAGCCACGCGCAAGGCTTCCCCACGCAATATCATTGGTATGGAGATAGAAAAATGCGGTCACACACTTATCGCTCATAGAAACGCCCAACCATGGTAACTAGGAAACCAAATTTTATTTCGGCCATGTTTCTGAACCCGCATATCAGCCAAAAACGGCTTCTGCAGTGGTCTTGAGAAATGGGCATTTGCAGAACAAGAGATGACTATTTTTGAAAATGGACATTTTCTATGAAAAAATTGAGATTTTTTGGAACAAATTCGAAGGTTAAAGGGTTAACACTATGAAGCGTAACAGCGCAGATAAATATACCGATTTGCAATCAAGGAAAAAATATATTGGATATGCTTTAGAGCAAATTGCAGTAAGGCGAACAATTGTGAAATCCAGGTTCTCAGACAATCATATGTCGTCATAATCAACTACGTCACATGTAGGCTGAGGTCATAACCAACTATCCCATGAATTACGCGACATAGTCCGTCACAGACGCTTAATAGTCCGACAAGTTATACGAATTGTATGTCTATTTAATAAATATTCTGTTCAATATTTTGAAACTAATTGGACAGGGTAACAGCACCCAGTCAAATTAGTTTCAAAATATTCAACAGCTTACCTGTATAGTTTTCTGGAAATTGAAATTCAGTGATCAGAGAGTGAATGGATCGATATGATACCAACACGGAAAACGAGTGGGTGGAGCGTAGCTAGAGATGGGTGGGGAATAGCTAAAGCTGGATTCCTCCATTGTGTGTGAATGGTATGGATATCTGATAACATGTGTGACGTCATGCGCTATCATGCGGCCCACGTCTATTGTATACCATTATTATGCCATATTTTTGCTTAACTACATTTTATCTGCATCTAAGAAGTAACCACAAACCATGTTGGAGGCATAACATTGGGCTTTTATATCTTTTTTATATGAAGCCAATATGAAACGCATCAATTATAGTAACTTAGTTACAAAAGCATGACGTGTACGGCCTATTTACGCTATATTATGTGCGGAGAATTCATGAAACCATATGAGATTGTTAGCCGACATTTTCATACCGCTGGATAGAGTTAGTGAGCGAGCGAGCGGGCGGGCGGGCGGGCGAGTGCATGCGTGCGTGAAATCGTATGAGATTGATAGCCTGCATTTTCATAACACTTGATAGACGGAATGTGTCAGTCCGCAAGATGGATGGAGGGAGGGATGGGCTGGGAGAGTGGATGTTGGGTTGAGGGAGGGCGGGAGAGAAGAAGGGAGGAAAGGCGGGAGGGAGGGAGGGAGGGGGGGGAAGAAGGGATGGAGGGTAGGGAGGGTGAGGGAGGCGGAGGGAGGGGGGGGGTGAGGGGGAGGGAGGAAGGGAGAGAGAGAGGGAGGGATGGAGGAATGGATGGAGCGGGGGAGGGAGGGGTGGGCTGGGGAGGGAGAATGTGAATGCTGTTCATGCTTTGAGTCCTTTACGTTGAATTTGGCAAACGGATGTAAAGTTAAGCGATGAACGGAACGATTGAATATCGGCCAGTAAATCAGGAAAAGCTGTCTCTTATAACAGGTGGAAATACTGTTGGCCAGTGGTTACTCGAATCACTCTATTATTATTTCCTTGCTTTTAGCCGATGGATAGAATATTTTCGGCGTTCTTTTTTTTTGCAAAGAGGGTGTCCATTTATAAAGATTGTTACCTCTAGGCCAGTTTTAATAACGTACTAACAACGCGACTCCATTTGGGATAGTCGGTTAATACCTCGAGGGATAGCAATATTCTGGAAATCGTTGGATGAATACCGATAATAATTGAAACGGCCGTTTAGTTGCATCAGGCGTTGGAGGCGGAATATGATGACGTTAATTGAGGAATCCACTTTTAGATATGCCCGGCCCATTTCCAGCTAAGGTCCGCCCAGACTTTGTCGGTGTTGGGATCGACCGAACCCTGAATTCCCAGATTCCCAATATCAAGGTAATTATACAGGCGAGCTGTTGAATATTTTAAAACTAATTTTACTGTTCAATTTAGTTTCAAAATATTCAGCAGACTATTTATTAAACAGTAAATCCATCAAAGACATACAATTCATATCCTGAGGGACTATTCCAGCTTCACGACGGGGTATTTCTTTCAATTATGATCGTGACATCATCCTACGTGTTGCCTAATTGATTATGACGTCATAATTATGCTTGATTGACACATTGGATTCATCCAATGACTCTATTATCGATCCCGTCTTACAAAAAACATCGCAGCTTATGCCGCTTATAAGTGTTCAACTTACGCCGTCAGCAACATTATAACACTAGTGCGAGATAAGATGGTGTGCAATGGTTTAGTTAATGTTAGGTATTGGATTATACGCTTCTTCCAACGTGGTCGCTTATGTAATAATCAGCAAGATTTTAACTAGAGCCGGCAGTATCGCACACGGGTCGTTAGTTCGCACGTGCTATGGAAATTATTAAATGCCGTTTTGCCACTCTTGTATTGATGTAGGATAAAGCTATATCGATCTAGATGGTACATTTATATAGCGCATCAGAGAATATCCTTATAGCTGCATCCCAGAAAGGCAATGTTTATGTGTGTATGATGCGTGACTTGAGAGCATCGATAGTAATAATATAGATTAACATTAGGCCTACTATAGACTATATTACCTATTATCTCTAAGGTTATTGAACGACACATACATGATCATATTTATAAATTTATAACCAAGTATAATTTATTAGTGGAGTCGCAATCAGGCTTCAGACCTAACCATTCATGTGAAACTGCTTTGTTAAATCTAGTAGAAAGATGGCGCTTTTCGATAGATAATGGCGACCTTATTGGTTCTATTATGATTGACTTTAAAAAGGCCTTTGTTCTTGTCAATCATGACATCCTATTACAAAAATTAAGTATTTACAAATTCAGCTATAATACATTAAAGTGGTTTTCTTCATATTTAAATGGCAGACAACAATACGTTTCAATTTCTGGAAAGAATTCTAAACCACTGCCCATCGATATAGGAGTACCACAAGGCTCAGTTTTAGGGCCACTTCTGTTCATTTTATATGTTAATGATTTACCCATGTGTGTCAACAATCTTATGGATATGTATGCTGATGATACAACTATGCATGCTGCTAGCTCAAATGTCGCTGAAATTCAAGAAAATCTAATTAACGGTATGAAGTCGGTACAAGAATGGTGGGTAAATAATAAAATGTTGTTAAATACGGACAAAATTAAGTTTATGATGTTAGGAACTAAGCATAAATTGAAACAAGTAAATAATAATGTTATAATTCCTACAAATCGTGGAAGCTTAAATGTTGTGGAATCTGACAAACTTTTAGGAGTATACATAGACAATACGCTTGCATGGAAAGAACATATAGGCAAACTTTGTAAAAAGATTTCGTCCTTGATTTATATTCTACGGACAAATAAACATTATCTTAGCATTGAGCAACGAAATCTTTTCTATAAGTCGTATATCCTTTCAGACATTGATTATTGTAGTCTTGTATTTTGCCTGTCTTCACCTACATTATTGGATAGTTTAGAAAAACTACAAAAACGGGCTGCTAGGGTGATATTAGACATGCCTTACAGGACACCATCTGCACAACTATATGAAACATTAAACTGGACAAATTTAACTAAAAGAATGCAAATTAAAATGGGTATTATGACATATAAATCTAGAAATGGTCTGGCTCCTGGTTACATGAAAGACATGTTCACTTCCGTTGGTGTGGCGCACACTAGAAATTTACGTTCCAAAACACGCAATCACCTACAACTTCCGAGGATTAAAACGGAATATGGCAGAAAAAGCTTCAAATACACTGCAGCGCAACTGTGGAATTCTCTGCCTGAAACGATTACTCAGTCTTCTACTCTGCTGACATTCAAATCAAATATACATGAATATATTACTAAATTATAGTGATATATGGGCAATGTGATTTCACCTTTTTACTTGTGTTCTAATATTGCATATTTTGTTTATTTCTAAATAGCTATGTATGTGTGTATGTGTGAATGAATGTGTACGACCTTGCGCGTATTTATGCGTGAACTGTGATTCGAACATCGACATTCGACGAGGTAATTATTCTGCAATACTGTTTTAGTAATATCTATCGAAAATGAACAAATATGTTAATTATCTAATTTAACAGTCATTTTACTTGTGTTATAATATTGTATATTTTGTATATTTGTAAATAGTTATATATTTATATGCGTGCGTGCGTGCGTGCGTGCGTGCGTGCGTGCGTGCGTGCGTGCGTGCGTGCGTGCGTGCGTGCGTGCGTGCGTGCGTGCGTGCGTGTGTGTGTGTGTGTGTGAGGGGCTCGGGAAGATCAGTTTACTGACGATGTATACCCTCCTTAAATAAAGATTATTATTATTATTATTATTATTATTATTATTATTATTATTATTATTATTATTATTATACAAACATGGGTCTCGTCAGCAACGAAACAACCATTACAGCCAATTACATATAACCACTAGATAATCATGGACAACCACCAGACAATCACGGAACGCCATCAACCAATCACAGATCAATACCAACCAATCGCGGAACAACACCAATCAATGACAACACAGCATCAGCGAATTATATGCCACCACCAACCAATCGCATAAGAGCAGCAACGAATCATAGAATACCACCACCCAATCGCAGAACAGCATCAACGAATAATAGACCACCACGAGCCAAACACAGAACAGCATCAGCTAACCATAGGACATTACTCGCCAATCGCAGAACAGCATCAATGAATGATAGAATATCACCAGTGAATCATTAAGCACCATCAACCAATCGCTCAGCACAATCTTGATCGTTGACATGTATCACTAAATCAGAAATGATTTTCATTTCCTCAAAGGTAACATGAGGTGTGATATGGAGAGTATGCACATAGAACTTGAAACAAGGATGGGAAACTATTTCTACTACCTAGTTCAACCGGATGTTGACTTCAAGCACAAAATCAACAGATTGCCCATTCCTACCTGCCCCAGAGCAAACATGGGTACAAGTCCAATTCTCTGAACATTGACCAATCGTGAAAGAGGGGATGCTGAGCTCTGCACAAAATCTCATCTTGTTGAAATACCAGACAGCAACGTTGTGCCCATGTTTAGTTCCAGTGCGCCAAGCCCATCCTGAAATATAAACCGAGTATCTTGGCTAAGCACAGAAACTTAACATTGGAATAAACCGGGTTTGTCCCCAAATCACTGAAACCTTGATCTTGTGACCGCAATGCCATTAATCCAGGTTTAGCTACAAGAAGATTAGCCAATGATGAACTATAAACTGAAAGGTTTTGTTAAACGCATAACACTTAGGACTAAATAACAGATTTTGTACCAAAGGTCACAGTGACTTTGATCTTTCAAAATATGACCTCAATGTTACCATGGCGATTTCTTACGGCAATCGGCTATCCAAGTTCAGTCCCAATCTTGAGATATATGCTGAGAAGTTCTGCTAAGCACAAAATGTGTTGTTGAAAAAAGCCCAGTTTGTACCATTGCCACAGTGACTTTCACCTTTGTTTGTGTGCCCGCAATGTCAGCACACATATTCCTAGGAGCATAGGGCTAGAGACACCCACCAATCATATCATTGAAAGTTGCACAACCCACGACCAGGTTAATATTGACCATACGCAACCAACCACACTCCGATTGTAGCCAATAATAATAATAATAATAATAATAATAATAATAATAATAATAATAATAATAATAATAATAATAATAGGGCGTCCGATATTAAGTTCTGCCACCAAAGACTAATAACTGGAAATAGTTGACAATCACCAGCAAATGCACACACTGTCAACCACAAATCGGATGTAATACCATTCAATCAGAGAGCCAATTTCAATCAAATTCTCACTCAAACATAACTCCGCGCCAACCGATGTCAAGCAATCATATGCTATGGATAATAGGCAGTTTTCAAATAGCGCGCCCACGCACAGGTACACTCTTTACTATAAGAGAAAATAATCGATAACAACCAGGCATGCGCAGGTCTTTAAAGAGTATTTGAAGTCCATTAACCAATCTTCAATAATAATGGAAAATAACGTCAATTTAACATCCTAGGAATAGCTTAATGCGCTTAGTGCTTTATTCCTAAATGCGGATGCAGATTTATCACGTAATGTTAAAAAATCTGAAATCATGATAACGCACATCACGCGATAACCATGCATAGTGCCTTTAAACCAGGACGCAGCTACGCAGACGTTGCACGAGCGCAGCGAATGGCCCTTTCCAGTTTTAGCTATGCCCCGCCCATCTCTATCTAAGCTCCACCCACACCACGCTCATGTTGGGATCGATCAATCTCTGAACTCCCTGAATATAAATTTCCAGCAAACTATGTAGGTAAACTGTTGAATATATTGAAACTAATTCGACTGGGCGCTGTTGCGTGGCGGGGAGGAACGGAAGAAGAGCAAAATATTTGGTTCACAAATATGGGATCACGGATACCTCTTGCCAAAGAACTACGTGTATGGCCCACTGTCAGTGAAAGCGGCCAAGAACTTGCGAATGCCATAAGAACCCCCCCCCCCGCCCTGCCCCCATGCACAGAAAGCCTTAAAAGTTGTTGTACCTAGTGCCAACTTCTACAAAGCTCGTAGAGGTCGGCACTGCACAAACTTGCTAAGTGTCCTACGTACCCATCTAGAAGAAGTTGCAAGCGCAATTAAAGGACCAAAATGGGCAACTAAAGGACATATAATTAGTACATAGATGTAGAACTTTCGCTTATACGCATGCGCCGCCATAACAAAGCCCTTACTGGATGAATCACTAAGCTTAAATGGCATGTTTCCAATGGGGTCCCGAAGAATCCTATGATTTGTGGGGTCAAAGATCAACGGTCAAGTGCCATCAGAAAGCGGGTCTGCCGCATTCTAAAATAGAGGCGTGGTTTCGTACCGAAAACACGCCTCTAACGCAATGACCGGCAATATTGTTACGCCATCACACGTCTAGACTGTTACACAGACTCATCTTCAGAAACCAGACAGGTTGGAACGCAGTCTAGCTCCGTAGTGGACTGTAAACGCGCCACACCGGATCGTGTTTATTATGGCATCATTTTAAGTAAGTTTTCGGTTAACTATTCTTCACACAGAAAACTGTCAGCTTTATATCACCAGGTGACGCACGCACGCACGCACGCACGCACGCACGCGCGCACGCACGCACACAATTCGAGCATCCCAATTCCTATATCCGTTGCAATTACGCTATATTATGATGTAATTAATACAAGGATTCAGCCATAAAACCAAGTTCAATACATACTCCCGATTTCAAAACTACGTACAGTTACAACAAGGAGATCATAAGAAAAACAAAGTACAGATCCATCAAGCAGATTAGAAGCAAAACTATGTACTGTTCGAGCAAGGTGGCTATAGGCAAAACTACGTACAGTTTCAACAAGGAGGCTATAAGCAAAATTACGTGCAGTTCCATCAAGGGTGTTATAAGCAAAACTACGTACAGTAGGGACAAAGTGGCTATACGCAAAACTACGTATAGTTCCAACAAGGAGGATATAAGCAAAACTACTTACAGTTCCAACAAGGTTATAAGCAAAACTACGTACAATTCCAACAAGGAGGTTATAAGCAAAACTACGTACAGTTCCAACAAGAAGGCTATAAGCAAAACTACGAACAGTTCCAACAAGGATGCTATAAGCAAAACTACGTACAGTTCCAACAAGGATGCTGTAAGCAAAACTACGTTCAGTTCCATCAAGGACGCTATAAGCAAAACTACGTACAATTCCATCAAGGAGGCTATAAGCAAAACTACGTACAATTCCATCAAGGAGGTTATAAGCAAAACTACGTACAGTTCCATCAAGGATGCTGTAAGCAAAACTACGTACAGTTCCATCAAGGAGGCTATAAGCAAATTACGTACAGTTCCATCAAAGAGGCTATAAGCAAAACTACGTACAGTTCCATCAAGGAGGCTATAAGCAGGTGTAGTTCGGATCGCTAAGCTGGGTACGCGCTGCCCGTCTAGGATTCATTTCCTAAACACGCCCCACTGGGTAGAGCTATAAGCGTATATAGGTCTATGGGAGAGAGAGAGAGAGCGTGTCGAAAAACGACTAAGTTCGTTAAAATGCATTATGCGCATGCACGCGCCAGGACGCTGTTTCTATAGAGCGCGCAGTTATGACCCAGACAGGATGGCGCGTATAGTGTACCGAGCTGGTACTCTGTAATTCTTATTGATTATCTGTTCCCGTTAAATCTGGCATTACTCAAGACCAGAATTTGACGGGCTTTCTAAATCTGTAGACCATTTCAAAATCGGTTGAGAAATGGCTGAGTTATCCAGGGAAACTCTTCTTGATTGTCTTCAAAATATTGCTGTGACGCCATAACCACGTGGACGAAAGCTTCTAGAATGGTCTAGAACGTTCGACGACGCTATTATTAGCTGTGCGCTGATTGGCTGTTGCTCGAACGATGATTGGATGAAGCCTGCGCCTCTGACGTCACGGAGAGTATAAACGGAGAAGCGATCCAGTGATCGAGAGCTCTTCAGTCTTCTCGGATGGGACTTTAAACTGAGGTCCCGTCACACAGTGCCCATCACTGTGTGAACGTGAGCTAGGGTTAGGTAGGCAAGAAATTTCGGCATAGTCAAAGTAAACCGGATGCTGAATGGATCCCTCCTCGGATGGAACCACGCAACATACGGATTACAAAACCAAAACCAAATTGCTAGAATTAGAATCTTTCGGAATTTTCGAGGGGACTATGGAGGGATGTAACCCGGATGACTGACCGAGTTCGTCCTCGGACGGACACAGTCACCATACGGGCTACCTAACCAATCAAAATCAAACAAGTGCGCGCTGGTGCCTGCTCGGATGATGGCCAGAAGACCAAATGGGTCCCAGGACCCGAAAGACCCCACACCCCAACCTCCCCACTCCCCCCAAAGGGGCCGGGAGGTCTTTGCCCTAAAGCCCCCCCCCCTTGGGTGCATCAGGTCATAAGACCGTACGCACCTCCCCCGACCCAACACCTACCCCATCCCTTACCCACCCCTGTTAGGTCCAGGTTAGGCCATCCCCATTACACACGCCCAAGCATGAGGAGCAACAAAAAAAGCCATGGAAAAGAACAGTAACATGAGACAAAATCGAGAGACAACGATCAACACACACACACACACAGAGAGAGACACAAGCTAATGCACAAACCGACGTCACAAGAATTCACAAGAATTCAACAGAAACCATAAAGGCCAGGCGTGAGTCTAGACCCTAGCATTGGGAACTAGCATATAAACGCCTCAAATATTACAACACACACACACACGTGATCGAGAGCATCCTCGGCCAGGGGACGAACAGGTTGGAGCTGTATCAACTATTATCAAGTGCGACACGCGTCTTTCTTCACTATGTGTCGGGTTTTTATCCCGTGGTGTGCAGTTTCCAACCCACCGCACTAACACAATTTTGTAACTCCCCATATACGGGAGTATTTTGGAACTTTCGATAATCGTTCACGAATACTACATTTACATTCGGAACACAAACTTGCGGTGAGGCCTTTGCGGCCTGAATATGTGAGTCTACAGATGTAGAGGCAGGATGTTCTTTGATGGATGACTCGCCGGATCTGCCCGGTGCGTCTTCAGAGCTGGTTGACGTACCCAGCACCGTGAAGCTTTGTTTTGTATCTTCATTTGCCTCTAACAACCCCCGCTAATGATCAGGTTGTTTACACTTTCCATCTGTGCCATCGGTGTACAGGAACTTTCTTCGCCACGTAGTACTATCGTATCTTTTGCTGACTGCTCGTTAGACATTATATTAGGCTTACAGTGCTGAGCGATGTTCTCCCGCCATGAACATTCTTGCGGAACTCTTGTTTGCGGAAAACAGCTTGCGGGAACCACCCTGCGGGAACTTTCCAGCTTCCGGAGAGCACATCATCTCACGTCGACTACAGATCTACGTCTCAATTTCAGTAACATGGTAGCCTAACTTGGGAATGACTACCGAGTATTCAAGTAACTATACTTCACTGTTTAATTATTTCTCTATATAGGTTTTGTTAATTATCTTGTATCCATACTAACGGTTCCGATGACTAAAAGGAACCATGACGGTCTTAGGACCAATAGTTATAATTTCTGTATTTGTTAAATAGTTATTTTCATTTTCCTCAATGTGTTGCTATCCGCACTATAGTAGGTTCGTTAACCTGTATTACTATATATATATATCTTAATCATTGCCACCGTATTGTTTGTTCTGGTTAGATTACGTAGGTATATGGCCAGTGGCCATCCGTTAAATTGTTCTGCTTAAGTTATAGGAAACATAGGAATGCGGTGCACGTAGGAAACACTATACAGCAACATTTATATATGCAGCATTTTCTCCCGCCACCAACAATTTTTCACTGAGGTCGCTGTTCGTGCTATAACTCTGTTTATCCCGGCATGCTACCGACTAAACCTTTTCTATTCAGCTCGATAGGATAGGTTCAAAATGATTAGAGACACTTTCTTCATTACATACTGTGTAATATATTCTTCTCTTCAGGCAGTGCGATAATCTAGCCCCGCACTCCGGTAAGACACATGACTCCAAGATTTTGTCTCTCTTCATATTCCTCTTAGCCTTGTAGCTTCTTAAATGTTTGGACGTCCCTATCCACACCATGGGCTGATCCGGCTCTGGGAAACTATTGAGGTTTCCGAGCGGTGATGGCTAGGGTGCGGTATCACATACACATTCCAGTGTATCTTCGGATACTTAGTAGATAGTACTTTAAGCCAATGTAGGAAAGCACTGCGAAAACACATGTATTAATTATTATTTTATTTATTGACAACCCTCCCGCACGGCAGTGCAAAACTGGCAACTTGTATATAAACCTAACGACAGGTTAAACGGTTAGTTCCATAGGACCCGGTGACGGGCGGGATACGTATTCTCACCGAATTCTGTTAAAATGTCTGGGCATGATATTTAGATCTACCACGCCCTTACGGGAAGAACATTTACGGTGTGCATTCGTCTCTTTTACCCCCACTAGAACGATAGCAGATATGGCCTAATAATGGTTCCGTGATATGTAAACCATGTCCTGTAATGTTTCATGTGGTTGCGAAGCGGAATGTCCGGATTCTCACCCAGTTCGGAGATCCCACTAAGTAACATGTATGAGCGCTATCTACAGTGTTGATGTCCTCGGGCATCCGTTCTCCGTGACAGTCGTGTCTAATAGCTAGGTAGATATCGGCCAGTTGCGGCCTAAACTAATTCTTGTTTTGAAAACAACTAAAAGGAATTAAGCGAAGGTGAAGGCCCGCAGAAATAAAGCGGAAACTACTAATTCAGCATATTAGCAATCACATAAGACGGTAACGAAGGAATCCATCGGGAATCTTCCGTTCCGTCTTCACGTAAAACAGTACGCACCCCTATAGACATAATCTCACTAGGTATGGTCTTTTCTTTTTACAGCATTTTTGCTTGAAATTTTGGAGTGGGCCTATTTTTGCCTACTATTCTTCTCCCGCTTTAAGCCGTGGCGACACCTTCCTGAGACGGAGGCCCGTGCGAGGCACTTGCCTCTCGCAAGGATTCAGCGACGACGGTCCACGCCAGGATAATACTCCTCACCCAAACTAGCACTATAGGAGTAGTGCCCGCATGAGGCACATCACTTTTTCGTCTGAGATAGCCTTCCTCCTTTCAGCTTAGAGGTACAATAACTTATATTAAGTTAAATAGCTATGTCTCGTGTACGGTAGCCTCCCTTGCGGGGATACCTCTGCGGACCTACGAGTCTGTGTGGTACCTCCGGGAGCCCCATGTTTAAAAGTTCATCTACCTGCCTCTATGGCTTGTATTTTCGTATGCCCTTATTGTAGTTTTATCTAGCATATTTTTCAATTAGTTAGGTAAACTCATTGTATAGACTTATATTTTTAGGTCACCAAATCAAATCTTGTAAGTCCATAGATCACGAAATTGCTATGGACAGGCATACTGGTGACAAACTCTTGGGATGAGACCGTTGTGTTTAATGTTCGCGACAATGGTCGTACGGCCCCACCGGAACGATTGAGTTCCACCGGCCTTATGAGCCGGTTTTTGTTTCCCGCAGGGCAGTCTCGTTGAATGTACGTCACCCAGAGACCGGATGCTAACCAGCGTCGTCACTTGTCGTGCACTTACAGCGCGGCGAGTCGACATGAGACATCGGAACGGCCCGACACTACCCGGCGAGCTACACAAGCCTGTATACTCTATAACATCCCGCCATTTATACCACTCTCTGTATTACTGAGAACTGCTTTTGAACAGAACTTAAACTCATTTCATAGCATCCAAAGTTTTATTATTACTATAAAACAGCCGTCTTGAAGCAGATCGGAATATCAACATCCAATTGCGTTCTAATGGGCATGTATTATATAGCATAAATATACCATCCAATAATGTATGACCGTATTGTCTCCAAATAAACAAGTACACGTCTTAAAAATCTTCATCGCTGTGCCGTGGGCGGCTATCTTTGATCTGTAGCGCATTAGAGACACGCGATAACGCAATAATTCCCGAACATTACTGCAGCCATTCTGTAAGATTTACTGTAATTGGTTAGCGTATGAATTATTTATTACGCATGAAAGCTGTGATTTTACTGCCTGCTATTGGCCATTTCGTCCATTCAAGGACAAACTCACATATTTCAAACACGTGTGACATGCACCAACCGATCTGGATGTTGATAGACGGATTTAAAAAAACCTAATTTGTCTGGGCGCTGTTGCTGTCAGTCACTCTGCCCAGTCAAATTAGTTCCCAAATTTTGAACATAATGTTTATTAAATAGTAATTCCATCAAAGACGTACAATTCGTAAACTTGGCGAACTATTCCAGTATTTCTGCCAATTATGATTGTGACATTGGCCTACATGTCACGTAATCGATTATGACGCCATATGTATGAGCGATAGATAGGAAGATAGGATTCATTCATTCCTTGACACCTAAAGACAAATTATGATAAATCCTGTTGAAGATAGGACATGTCAGTACTGTATGTAACAAACAACAACAATAACTGACAGTTCCGGTAGTATCGGAATAGTCAACAGCTACCAGGTATGCTTGTATTGAACTTTACCAGGATAACGCTCGCTACCGGGCCAATACAAGGCCGTATTGGCCCAGTATTGACTCAGTACCGGCCCAGTGACCTGAGTGATTGCGGTAGATTCTTAGACGGCATCATCATCATCATCATCATCAGCAGCAGCAGCAGCAGCAGCAGCAATAGCAGCAGCAGCAGCAGCAGCAGCAACAGCAGCAGCAGCAGCAGTAGTAACAGCGGTAACCGCAACAAAAACAACAGCACCACCGCCACCAGCACCACCACCACCACCACCACCACCACCAACAACAACAACAACAACAACAACAACAACAACAACAATAACTCCAACAACAACAACAACAACAACAACAACAACAACAGCATCATCATCATCATCATCACCATCAACAACAACAACAACAACAACAACAACAACAACAACAATAACAGCAGCAGCAGCAGTAGCAGCAGTAGCAGCAGCAACATCAGCAAAAACAGCGGCAGTAGTAGTAGTAGGAGGAGGAGGAGGAGGAGGAGGAGCAGGAGGAGCATGAGGATAAGGAGGAGGAGGAGAAGGAGGAGGTGGGGCGGTAGAGGAGACAGATGAGGAGGAGGAGAACGAGGAGGAGGAGGAGGAGGAGGAGGAGGAGAACGAGGAGGAGGAGGAGGAGAACGAGGAGGAGGAGGAGGAGGAAGATGAAGACAAGGATGTGGAGAAGCAAGAGGGGGAAGAGGAGGAGAACGAGAAGGAGGGGGAAGATGAGAACGAGGAGGATGAGGAGTAGGAGAAGGAGGAGGAGGAGGAGTACGTGGAGGAGGTGGAGGAGGGAAGTGAGGAAGAGGCCGATGATGATGGTGTGGAGGAGGAGGAAGTAGAGGAAAAGAGGGAGGAGGTGGTGGTGAAGGAGGAGGTGGAAGAGGCGGAGGATGTGGTGAAGGAGATGGAGAAGCCCGTGGTGGAATAGGAGGAGGAGGAGGAGGAGGAGGAGAAGGAGGTGTTGGAGGAGGAGGAGGAGGATGAGGAGGAGGAGGAAGACGACGAGGCTGGGAGGAGGTGGATGAGGAGGAGGAGGAGGAGGAGGAGGATGAGGAGGAGGAGGAGGAGGAGGAGGAGGAGGAGGTGGTTTATGAAGAGAATAAGGAGAAAGTGGTGGTGGAGGAGGCGGAGAAGGAGGAGGTGAAGATTTGTATAGGCGACGAGGATTTATTTTTGTAACTATAAGCAACGGTAATTATAATAAAAGCATCATGGAAAACGACGAGAACCAACAGGAGTTTTCAATACGATCACCTGGTGGCGATATTGAATTTTGAATATGAATCCCTATCGATAGGGATCATAACCACATGCCTCTCATTTGATTTGGTTTGGCTTTGATCTTGTTTTCGTTGCACGGTGTCTAGCAGCTTGCGTGGATTAATACCAGATGCTACATGGATGGGGAAACCCGGGAGGAAGTTCCACTATCTCAATTTCATGACAGATATACACGAGAATTGTTGAATATTTTGAAACTAATTTAACTGGAGTTTACTGTCATAGAAAGTAACAGCCCACGCTCAAATTAGTTTCAAATTGTTCAACATTATATGATATGTATGATGCAGGATTTGTCGTTTCTGGTGTGTAATGGTGAAGAAAGGATTTAGTAACAAATGTAGATTCAATGTTCCACAGATTTAATGCACAGCACAAGGATATCAGCTGATGATATCGAACGAGATTTGTGCCAAGATAATACAATAATCGATCCACAGGAGCCAACTGATCTCGCTACACTTGACATAAGGGATGAAACAACTTTAGCTTAGTAGCCCATTTCTATCTAAGCTCCGCCCACGCTTTGCACAATTATTCAATTATACACCTGTTATAGTTTGCTAAGTAACGTATGTATGTACTATTTTCGAGGTAGAGGCCCGAAGTAACTGCCTCAAGGCCGTTTACTGAAATGGTAAAATAGGCTAATTTCAAGTTTTCACTTTTAGAAAATCTAGGCCTAAGATCTTACTGTATTCTTTTAAAGGTCAATAAAGCCGGAGATCATCTCTGAATCCGTGTATCTCAATTCAAACCAGGCACACTAACGCAATTATTGGAGGGTGAGAATGCAAATATCCGAAGAAGGGACTGGAGTGTGCGTGCGTGCGTGCGTGCCTTCCTCCCTGCGCGTGCGTGCGTGCGTGCGTGCGTGTGTGTGTGTGTGTGTGTGTGTGTGTCAGAGTACAAAGTGGTCCCGCCGGCAAATGTTATCACTCATAATTCATGAAATGGCCTCGAATGCCATATATTGTTCATCATCTCCTAACAGTGTCCACAGGTCAGACGCATTTCAACTCATGTCGGAGAGGGGGCCCTGTGGCAGACCACCAATACCCCATGTAGGTATATTAGGGGAAGTTATCCTCTACTGAAACTTAGCAGAATCTTATTAATGATTTATTTGAATGACGTGAGATTCATCCATTCAACGACAATTTTGCATTCGTGGCGCGCATCGACCGGGTAGATGTAGGATTCGAACCCTTGACGTTCGGTGTACAAGTCGACCTCGTTACAACAGGACCAGGGCGACACATTGATTGAATGATAGGCCGTAATTATGAAAACTGACGAACCAGTGTTCAACAATGAGTGTTGATTATGCGTACATAATGCGCTAAGGCATTACTAACCTGCACGATATCACACAGAAATCAGAACTTTACCTCAGGGAAATAGAGTGGTATTTATCTCACTTCGCTGGAGAAATATTACGTTTTCCTGTTCACCCCTCAAATCACCTGTATTTAATCTAATATTATACAACAGTCACCCACCCATATGTTTCAATATCAAATGACGACAGTCTTCTTAGAACTCGTCTTTTATGATCACACGGTAATATTCTCCTTAAGATTAGATGCTGTATCATCAGCTTTTAAATGACCTTGATAGAGATGGGCATCGCTATCGGAACATCTAAATGTACCGAGAAACTAGGTAGTGGTAAGTAGTAATGGGTGGGGCTGTACGTTATTGTTCTTTTCGTTGGAATGTGTTTTAACCAATCAAAACGCTCCATTTCAGTCGCTATTGTTTGGAAAATTGAGTGATAATAGTAGAGAGTGGTAATAGTAAAATAATAGAGTTTAAGAGGTGGACTGATAACGGAGGTCGTAGGAGGAGGAGGTTGAGGATGTATGAGGAATTATGTTGATGTTTGAAAATAATTTGACTGTTTCGTCACTAACGTTATTAGTAAACTGTAGAATATTTAGAGACTGCCTGTAAGCTGTTACTGTCTTAGCAACAGCTACCAGACAGATTAGCAACAAAATATTAAAAATAATCTTGTATTAATGGTATGTTCGGTTGGAATGGTAACCAAGACTTGGTGGTGATTGATTGGATTCTATCATGGGTTAAAAAGAAGTTAACCCTTTCACCATGAATTCCCCATATCTCATTTTCATCAATACCATACAGGAAAACTGTTGAATATTTTGAAATTAATTTGACATCACTAACGTTATTAGAAAAACTATTTTTGTTGAATATTTTGATTGACTTTTAACCGTCATTACGCACAAATTGTTTTTAAAATACTTTGCAATAACGTCAGTCATTTTAGATGTGATGGTTAAAATGTGGTCATTATATCTCTGAGGGTTCCGTGCGTTTATAGAATTGCATGTCAAGCGTACTTATGCTAAAAAGATTATTTGTTGCATATGATTTAACCATTACTGACACATTAGCCGTGAGATCGGTCCTTAATTGAGATACAAACATACCATGTGTTAATAACGAAAGAATGTTAAAGCACCAAGATCAATCTTTAATCATGATACAAACATGTCACATGTTAAGGAATACTATAAGAATGTACCACCCGTCTAGTTCTAAGCACGGGATATTACAATGTCCTCGCCGTGAGTTTGTAAAAAATCGATAATGATGCTTGCACCCTCTCACCGGCTATTGCTGTTTACCGACGCTTAAAGATACGACAATTAAGAGCAACATTTTGAACGTAGTAGCATAATCATAGATGTCCGTTTACTACAAATATAAATATATCCTTTTGGCTACAGAGCAGTGATACTTTATAACCATGTTTTTTACTATATAATTCAGTCCTGCCCTAAGCGACCACCTCGTGTTACGTCATTACATGGACTCTATTAACCCTTTTAACCCTCGAATTTCTTCATATTCATATTTGTGGTACAAGAGAAGACTATTTTTGAAAATTTATCATCGGAATGACTGGCACTGCAGGCTATCCATTTGTCTAGTCATTGCGCCGGCAAACACCCCCCCCCCCCCAACCACCATTATCATCGCCAACACTGACCATCACCACCATCACTCCGACCTACACCCAACACCATGCATTAACCCCACCACCCACGCACCCGCCAACCCATAACGAATTTCTTCATATTCATACTTGCATCTTTAGAGAAGGCTATTTTTGAAAATTTATCACCGGAATGACTGACTCTGACAGCTATCCATTTGTCTAGACATTGTGGTCACAATGTGTGAGAGCTCTGTGTTTGAAAAAATGGCATATAGGTTGGAGAGGGTATGTCAATGAGGATTTAATAAAGGTCTCGCTCATATGCACATGTGATAATACGCGATACTACTAGTTATACATTGTACCCTTGTGCGTGCGTGCATGCCCCGGTGTGCGCCCTTGTGCGCATGCATGCGCCAGAAGACTATTTTCGAAAAGTTATCATCGGAATGACTGGCTCTGCTGGCTATCCATTTGTCTAGACATTGCGACAGCAAACACCACCCACCACCCACCTATATCCTCCACCCCCATCATCATCACCAACACCCACCACCATCACGACGAGCATCAACACCACCACCTTCAACACCACTGCCACTAGCACCACCAATGCCAGTACCGCCATCCACCACCAACCACTAGGCACCACCACCACCACCGCATGTTGTGGATTGCGACCTCTTGTTGTGGATTGCAGATTGCGGTTGCATGTTGAGGATTTGCGGGTGTATGTTGCGGATTGCGGGCGCATGATGCGGATCTGTGGGCATATGTTGTGGATTGCGGGCGCATGATGCGGATTTACGGGCGTATGTTGCGGATTGCGGGCGCATCGCCAACACCCACCACCACCAACACCACCACCACCACCACCAACAACACCACCACCCCCACCACCAACACCATGCATTAACCCCACCACCATCACCCATGCACCTGCCAACCCGTAGCAAATTTCTATTTTCTTCATATTCATACTTGTATCCTTAGAGAAGGCTATTTTTGAAAATTAATCATCGGAATGACTGACACTGTAGGTTATCCATTTGTCTAGTCATTGCGCCAGTAAACACCCCCACCAACCACCATCATCATCACCAACACCCACCACCAACAACACCACCACCTCCACCACTACGACCTACACCCATCACCATGCATTAACCCCACCACCCACGCACCCACCAACCCATAGCGAATTTCTTCATATTCATACTTGCATCTTTAGAGAAGGTTATTTTTTAAAATTTATCACCGGAATGACTGACTCTGACAGCTATCCATTTGTCTAGACATTGTGATCGCAATGTGTGAGAGCTCTGTGTTTGTAAAAATGGCATATAGGTTGGAGAGGGTATGTCAATGAGGATTTAATAAAGGTCTCGCTCGTATGCACATGTGCTAATACGCGATACTGCTAGTTATACATTGTACCCTTGTGCATGCGTGCATGCCCCGGTGTGTGCATGCGTGCGCCAGAAGACTATTTTTGAAATTTTTTCATCGGAATGACTGGCTCTGCTGTCTATCCATTTGTCTAGACATTGCGACCACAAACACCACCCACCACCCACCTATATCCTCCACCCCCATCATCATCACCAACACCCACCACCATCACGGCGAGCATCAACACCAACACCTTCAACACCACTGCCACTAGCACCACCAATGCCGACAGTACCGACATCCACCACCAACCACTAGGCACCACCACCACCACCGCATGTTGTGGATTGCGACCTCTTCTTGCGGATTGCGGTTGCATGTTGAGGATTTGCGGGCTTATGATTGCGGGCACATGATGCAGATTTGCGGGCGTATGTTGCGGATTGCGGGCGCATGATGCGGATTTGCAGGCGTATGTTGCAGATTGCGGGTGCATGATGCGGATTTGCAGGCATATGTTGCGGAGTTGTGGCCGCATGATGTGGATTTGCGTGTGAGTGTTGCAGATGGCACCAAGTTTATGTACATGCCTGAACACGCATACACGCCAAAATGCATGCGTACATGTGCGGCCGCATGCGGGCCGCATTTGCGGATTTTTGGGTGTATGTTGCAGATTGCAGGCACATGATGCGGATTGCGGGCGCATGTTGTGGATTTGCGGGCATATGTTGCGGATTGCGGGCGCACGATGCGGATTGCGGGCGCGTGTTGCGGATTTGTGGGTGCGTATTGCGGATTTGCGGCCGCAGTACATATACTCCTATAAATGGTACAAATTCAATCCCTTTTCTCATTCCAGTTTAAACATCGCAAAGTGGTTGGACGTGTAACTGCAGAGTAGTTAGGCAGTCAGATTTCTTTGAAGAATCTTGTAACTTGAATACTCGCTAGATTTATCCTATAATCAATATGCCGAGACATAAATGTTTTGAATGTGCTTCAACTTTTAATAGGTCAAATGACCAGAAGCGGCATAAGATCCGATTCCATAGCGATGAAGATAGCAAAAATCTAGACAGTGAAGATGAAGAAATGACAGAGATGAATAGTGATGATGATGAGCCAGCGGATCGGAGAGTGAAGCCGGTAATGAATCATCGGAGACTGAGAGTGAAGATGAAGGTGAAGATGAAAAAGATGCCATAGGCAATGAGGAACTATTTACCATATTCCAAAATATTAAGCAGGTCTTAAACGCTGAACAATCAGGTTTAGAAGATGAGGATGGTGAAGTGGACACAGACCCAAATGGTGTAGGCAATGTGCCTATTTCCGCATATGCTGATGCTTTAGTTACAAAGTGCATAGACATTATGCTCCAGTCGAGAAGATTACAGAACTCTACGCTCATTAAAATAATTCGTCAGGAAATTAAAGATTTTATCGACGAGGGGTACGCATACGATGAAGCAGTCTTCTCAGCTTTTCGAAAAAGAGAGTTTCTGATCAAGAAGTACATAAGGAACCATCTAGATGCTGAGGATAATGATGATGATTCTGACGGTAATGGATCTGATCCATAAGGAACCAGTCATCGATAAAATGGATCTCCAGAACATTGACTATTTGTTTATGCTACAGTAACTATACATTTTATCATGTGTAATATTTACTTCAATGTGAAAATATGGATACAAATAAAACATTGGTTCTTTATGCGCGTGTTGATTTGATGATTGTAGCTACCCAGCCAGGTCCCCCCACATCCCTCGATATACAAATTGGAGCGCTGTTGTACTTAGTGGTGGTGGCGGTGGGGTTGGCGGTTGATGAAAATAGGTGTTGTGGTGGATGATGGGGTGGGGTTAATGCTTGGTGGTGGGTGTTGGTATTTAGTGGTGGTGGTGCTGGTGGTGATAGAGGGATGGTGATGATGGTGATGGTTATGGTGGTGGTGATGGTGATGATGGTCGGTATTGGTGGTAGGTGGTTGTGGCCGCAATGTCCAGACAATGGTTAGCCAACTATATTATTTTTGTTGTCAGGGTCTCATTGCCTAGGTACTCATAATGCATTCATACTGTGTGTACCCAGACATGGTAATTTTCCCTAGTTTTATTACCTTTAACTGGCTGACGGGCGAGGTGTTTCAGACATTCCAGGGATCTACTTCCTAGAAAAATATTTTGGAAATGATCTGTGCAAAAGTTGATGCAGACAGTCAAATTATTTTCAAAATATTCACTAAATATCATGGAAATGATTTGATAGAAAGTTGTCGCTAACACCGCAGTCAAATTATTTTCAAAATATTTGTACAACGCACATTGCCGACCTTGTAAACAAGTATGCTAGCATACCTCATCCCTCCTCCTCACTCGTTCGACCTCAGTTATGCGACCACCCCTACACTCATTCCAGTGATGTTATTTTCTGATTTTTCAAACCTAAATCATGGCGCATTGGTAGTTTAAGTGAATGGTTTTGATACTAATTTGACATAGGAAGCTACAATTCGCACTAGCACCTTCGTGCGCACAATCTCTTTAAAAAAATTGCTGTTCAATGCGACAATTTGACATAGGAAACCACGATTCCGCTTAGTTACAAAATACTTTTTTACTACAACCACGAGGGACCACATCGACCACCTAATATGTTAAACGATACAAGGGTGCTCGTCATTATTCGTCAATGATGACGACGGTGGGCATTGTTACCACCATTTTTATAACAATTTTGAAAATTTAATAATTAAATGACTGACGCTTTAAAGACCACTCCTTAAATACGAGATGTATGATTATTATCTATATAATATTATGCATACAACATCGCTTGGCTTAGCTATATATTACCCGCATAGAGATGTACTTTGCTCTCTTTAAAAAAAAAATTAAATGACTGGTAGGAAGCCGCTTAGTTTCATGTTTGAGGGTTTTAGATTAAGGTTAACGCGTTTGCATACAAATTGAAGGGTTAAAAGTGAATAATAGATGCTTTATGCACAATAACAAGGTGGTCAGAGAAAACATAATTCCCTGGATACTTTTTTAACACACACAGATTTTTTTTATGCGCATAAACCATTTTACAAACGTCTAGCCCGTGAACATATCCAAGATTTCCACCTGCATGTATGCATTATTATATGGAGGCCAGTACGCGTCAGTTTTTGATAGGATGCTAGTCATCTCACGTGATATTCCTTACATTTTTTTTGTAGTAGAGCGATGTAGTATACATGTAAATGTTAAAGTACATTCGGCTAAAATGTGTTGCAGATTTGCGGGCACGTGTTGCGTATGGCAACACGTATATGCACATGCCTGAACACGCATACACACCAAAATGCATGCGTACATGTGCGGCCGCATGCGGGCGCGTGTTGCGGATTTGCGGGCTCGTGTTATGGATGTTGACTTGTTAACTTGTTGTGGATGGCAACAAGTATATACACATGCCTGAACATGCATACATGCCAAAATGCATGCGTACCTGTGCAGCCGCATGCTGGTGCATGTTGCGGATTTGCGGGCTCGTGTTGTGGATGGCAACAAGCATATGCGCATGCCTGAACACGCATACATGCCAAAATGCATGCATACATGTGCGGCCGCATGCGGGCCGCACGTTGTGGATTTGCGGATTTGCGGCCGCAGTACATATATTTCTATAAACGGTACAAATTCAATCCATTTTCCCATTCCAGTTTAAACATCGCAAAGTGGTTGGATGTCTAACTGCAGAGTAGTTAGGTAGCCTTAGGCAGTCAGATTTCATTGCATGTGATATTCCTTATATTTTTTTGTAGTAGAGCGATGTGGTATAAATGTAAATGTTAATGTACATTTTGCTAAAATGGCCAGCAGTACAAACTTTGATGGATCAGACACTGGGTATGTGCGATGTCGTTGGTGTTCCATCGACATCCGCGACACCATATGCCGACGGTCAAAACACGAGAGGGTCTGTAGGCGTATGATCAAGAAAACAGAACCTAAAGAGATGGTGTACACCTGCGAGGAGTGCTATTGTCTATTACCAATCAAACAGTATCCGCATGGGTGTCCTGTAATCGGTGATACTCTGACTGATATACAAAAAGCAAACATGACGCAGTTTGTTACCAAACTGACAACTGCGCCTGTGCGGATCTGCGAAGACTGAGACCTATCTCAAAACATGGCCCTTTTCAGGGCCCACAAATCATTCGAAAGAGAACTCTTTATCTGTTCAAAAAATAAAATAATGTAATAAGGTTTTCACACACAACAACCCGCTTCACACATGCATACGCAAGCACACATTCTGATCCGTCAAAGGTGGTCGATGGTTGCTACTGTTCTAAATGGCCATCTGTACGCTATTGTTCGTGGACGATTAATGCATTGCCATTGACTAGGAACGCATTTTGTTCATATCTTTGAAAAATTTATGATTAAATGACGGCCATTTTAAAGACATAAATACGATAGATAACACTATCTATATAATAGCATAGGAAGACTTACTGCGTACGTGTCTGATTTAAAAAAAAAATTAAATGACTGGGGAACACATTTTGCTCATATTTGTGAAATTTTAATAATTAAATGACTTCCACTTTAAAGAATCACCTTAAATACGTAAGATAAAATTATATATACAACGTAGATCACTATAACCCGTGTAACGCAACGCTCTTATATTTTTGAAAATTAAATGACTGGGAGTTTGTTCATATTTAAAAAAAATGTAATAATTAAATGATTGACGCTTTAAAGACATAAATATGGTAGATAAAACTATCTATATAATATTATACAACATCGATCGTCAACGATGACCATTTCCATAACGATTTTGAAAATTTAATAATTAAATGACTGCCATTTTTTAAATGACTTAAACCAATGAGGGGGTTAATGGTGACTAAACCGCCAGCAGCTTAAAATCAATTATTTTCAAAATATTCGTACAGAGATATTGCGCAAGACGTTGCCTCGGCGAATACGCTAGCATATACATCAGCCATCCTCCCCATCCCTCGCGACACCTCTACGAGCGACCACCTGCATTTTCTTAAAGAACCACCAGCCGAATAAAGGCACGCTCATGCGCGGAGGACAATGCCGAGCAGAGGGTGGCCGAGATAGCATTCCTCCCTCCTCCTTCGACCTTCGTTATCAGACTGCCTCTCTCTTACTTAACATCGTCTAATAAGAAATTAAGATTTACACAGTCAAATCGTTTTCAAAATATTCAGCAACCAATCAATTTATTCAGCAACCAATCAAAATATTCAGCAACCGATTATCAAAATATTCACCAGCCAATTATCAAAATATTCAGCTACCACTCAAATTATCAAAATATTCAGCAGCAAATTAACAAAATATTCGTACATCGTGCATACCTTGTAAACAAGTACGCTAGCATCGCCCTCATAATCACCCAGCAATATCAACTGAGGAGGAATGCTATATCATTCTGTCTCAACTGACACAGACACTCAAATTATTTACAAAATATTCAACAGTTTTCCTGTATGGTATCGATGAAAATGAGATATTGGGAATTCATCGGTGAAAGGGTTAACTTCTTTTTAACCCATGATAGAATCCAATCCATCACTACCAAGTCTTGGTTGCCATTCCAACCGAACATACCATTAATACAAGATTATTTTTAATATTTTGTTGCTAATCTGTCTGGTAGCTGTTGCTAAGACAGTAACAGCTTACAGGCAGTCTCTAAATATTCTACAGTTTACTAATAATGTTAGCGACGAAACAGTCAAATTATTTTCAAAATATTCAACGGTTTTCCTGTATGGTATCGATGAAAATGAGATAAATATTCATCGGTGAAAGGGTTAACATTTTTAACCCACGATTACAATCCTATCCACCAAGTCTAGGTTACCATTCCAACTGAACACTCCATTACTACAAGATTTTTTAAATATTTTGTTGCTAATCTGTCTGGTACATGTTGCTAAGACAGTAACAGCTTACAGGCAGTCTCTAAATATTCTACAGTTTACTAATAACGTTAGCGACGAAACAGTCAAATTATTTTCAAACATCAACATAATTCCTCATACATCCTCAACCTCCTCCTCCTACGACCTCCGTTATCAGTCCACCTCTTAAACTCTATTATTTTACTATTACCACTCTCTACTATTATCACTCATCAAACTCTATTATTTTTACTACGGCAGATAACCACGGAGGGGGAGCGCACCGCCGCTACGCTAAAACGTAAAATACACAGCCTTTAAGGGTTAACATTTTCAAAATAACACCGATATCGCGCACTTCGTCACTGTTCCCAAAATCTAAAATGACTGACGTTATTGCAAATGCAATATTAAGTATTTAAAAACAATTTGCGCATAATGACGGTTAAAAGTCAAAACGTTTTCAAAATATACAACAAAAATAGTTTACTAATAACGTTACTGACGAAACAGTCAAATTATTTTCAAACATCAATATCAGTCCGTAATTCCTCACCCCTCCTCAGCCTCATACTCCCTCCTCCTCCTCCTCCTACGACCTCCATTATCAGACCACCACTTACACTCTATTTTTTTTACATTACTCTCTTATTATTTTTACAACGGTAGATAACCACGGAGGGGGGGGGAGCACAGCCACTACGTTTAAACATAAAATACACAACTTTTAAACTTTTAAGGGTTAACTAATTCAAAATAATAGAACATTCCAGAGTGTTGAAAATCCAAAAAAACGTGTGCGGCTGTACGTCATTGTTATCGAGAAAACGTGGCGTTCTGTACGTCATTGTTCTCTAGAATGCGTGGCGTTCTGTGCGCCATTGTTCTCCAAACAATAGCGACTGAAATGGAGCGTTTTGATTTGTTAAAAACACATGCCAACGAAAAGAACAATAACGTACAGCCCCACCCATTACTCCTGTGGTAACGCAGATCAGGTGCATTGAGGCTAATTGAGAAATACGCGCTCTCTAATCGATGTACATACCTCTCTCTACTCGATGTACATACCGCCACAGGTTATTAGTTAATCTGTGTGAACAAATGGTAGCATGGATAGGTCAGGCAGTCTTTATCGAGCATTTGTATCGCTTCTTTATAGTATCAAAGCGCGTTCATATGTCTTCTTCACGACCATCATTTGATTCTTTGTTTTATGTTTCTGGAGGACGACGATGTTGATGACTAAGACTAAGAATGAATGAATGAATGGAATGAATGAATGAATGAATGAATGAATGAATGAATGAATGAATGAATGAATGAATGAATGAATGGATGGGTGGGTGGGTGGGTGGGTGGGTGGGTGGATGGATGGATGGATGGATGGATGGATGGATGGATGGATGGATGGATGGATGGATGTGTGGGAGGCTGGATTGATGGATGGATGGCTGGTTGGATGGGTAGCTGGGTGGGTGGATGGGTGGGTAGGTGGGTAGGTGGATGTCTTTCTGGCTCTATGGCTGGCTCTCTGGCTGGCTGGCTGGCTGGCTAACTGGTTGGCTGGTTGGCTGGCTGGATGGATAGATGTATGTATAATGGATAGATGGATGGATGGGTGGGTGGGTGGGTAATTGGATTGTGTTCATTACATACACAATGCACGGAGGCAGCACACATATAGTCCCATACGAATTTGTCAGTGTGTCGGATATCCGGCACGTGAAATCTGATACGCTAATCTAAGAGTTTGTCTGGGCGAAACATGCCTGTGTTACTGATGCTATGCGGTGTTGAACTTGGCGGTTTGATCTTCGGGAAGCGGTGATCAACAAAGTAACTAATGGGTGTATTCAGTGCCGGATGGAGTTAGCACAGCAAATGCAGCCAGCCTGTTGCCAGTACGCCGATATCCTAATATTACTACGGCCACACCGCAATAGAGCAGGAGAGGTTTGTATTATACACAAAGCATGGGATGTATCTCGAAGATAGTCCCATAAGGATTCGTCATAAAATAAAATAAGTAAAAGTTACTACTTCCACTGGCAATGACAAGAACAAAGATGACGACAGAGAATGCCGAATTTCACCAAACGTCATTTTCGATGATCTTGATGGTTGGCATCTCCAGCCAAGGAGCTTATTCAGGACTCGATGGGCACGCGCCACTCAAGGCGTGGTAATGTAGAACATTTTTGTTCCACACGACTTTCGATGTTTAGATCTCTGACCTTTTGACCTTTAACATTTTGACACCAAAATCAGAAAACTTCCTCTGGACCCCATTGACAAACTTCCACCCAATGTTGGTCAAGATCACATAGTAACTATAGGACACGAGTTATAGCGCCAGGCAAACAGACGGATGGACAGGCGGATGGGAAGATGGATGGACGGGCGGACGGACGGACGGACGAACGGACGGACTAACGAACGGACGCACGCGTGGCTATATATTGGGTACGGGCGTCCAAAACATATTGGGCACAAGATATTGGGTATTTCGCAAAGTGTGTGCACGATCAGCTACATATTGGGTATGCAATGTCCAACAGTATTTGGGTATGAGTAGCCAATGTTCAGCAGTTCCTGGGTAAGACTAGCCAATGTCTAGCAGTCCTTGGGTATAACTAGCCTATGTTCAGCGGTTCCTGGGTAAGGATAGTCAATGTCTACCTGTCCTTTGGTATAACTAGCCTATGTTCAGCAGTTCCTGGGTAAGGCTAGCCAATGTCTACCCGTCCTTGGGTATAACTAGCCTATGTTCAGCAGTTCCTGGCTATAACTAGCTAATGTCCAGCAGTTCATGGCTATCACTAGCCAATATTCAGCAGTTCTTGGGTATAACTAGCCAATGTCCAGCAGTTCTTGGGCATGTCCAACTGTTCTTGGATATGCCTGTCCATCAGCTCTTGGATATGACTGTTCATCAGCTCTTGTATATGACTGTTCAACACTTTTGGATATAACTGTTCAACACTTTTGGATATAACTGTTCAACACTTTTAGATATGACTGTTCAACACTTTTGGATATGACAGTTCAACACCTTTGGATATGACTATTAACACGTTTGGATATAACTGGACACAACTTTTGGATATAACTGTTAAACACTTTTGGATATAACTGTTGAACACTTGTGGATATGACTAGTAAGCACTTTTGGATATAGCTGTTCAACACTTTTGGATATAACTGTTCAACTCCTTTGGATATGACTGTTGAACACTTGGATATCACTGTTAAACACTTTTGGATATAGCTGTTCAACACTTTTGGATATAACTGTTCAACACTTTTGGATATAACTGTTCAACACTTTTGGATATAACTATTCAACACTTTTGGATATAACTGTTCAACACTTTTAGATATGACTGTTCAACACTTTTGGATATGACTGTTCAACACCTTTGGATATGACTATTAACACGTTTGGATATAACTGGACAAAACCTTTGGATATAACTGTTAAACACTTTTGGATATGACTGTTCAACACTTTTGGATATGACTGTTCAACACTTGTGGATATGACTGTTAAGCATATTTGGATATAGCTGTTCAACACTTTTGGATATAACTGTTCAACTCCTTTGGATATAACTGTTGAACACTTTGATATCACTGTTAAACAGTTTTGGATATCACTGTTAAACACTTTTGGATATAGCTGTTCAACACTTTTGGATATAACTGTTCAACACTTTTGAATATAGCTGTTCAACACTTTTGGATGTAACTGTTCAACATTTTTGGATATAACTGTTCAACATTTTTGGATATAACTGTTCAACACTTTTGGATATAACTGTTCAACACTTTTGGATATAACTGTTCAACACTTTTGGATATAACTGTTCAACACTTTTGGATATAACTGTTCAACACTATTGGATATAACTGTTAAACACTTTTGGATATAGGCGGGTCAAAAAGTTCTTGGATATGATGTCTAATAGCTTTTGGATGGAATATGTTGAATCGCGTCACGATATATGAATTTAAGCAGTCTGACTACTGTATGTCACCAAACAATAATTTCGATTGACAACAGCTATGGACCTGTTGAATATTCTGATATTATATAGCAAATATAGCACAGTCATTTTATCTATCTTGAAGGATAGTTGTCATGTCAGAGACCACTTACATACTTTATCTGTGTTATTCTGAATCTTAATGGTAGCTGGGTTACTATATATTTCTGTGTCATCTGCAAATATTTTACCATGTCTGATAGATCATTTATCTATATCAGATACTTCCTTATGGCACACCGCTGATGATCTCTATCCAGTCTGATGTCATGTCATTGATCCTTACTCTCGGTTTTCTATTATTTAGGTAGTTTCCTATCCACTTTACTAAATTGGCTCCAATACCATAGCTTCTCAGTTTTGTTACACTTCTTCTAGAGACTTGCTAAAGGTTATGCATAATGGTGGACCTTATAGGACCATCATACAGACTGACAGCGTCACTGCTCAGTGAAGTTTCTACATATCCGCACCCCTTGGGGTGTTTTTACAATTATTGTTAATGTGTTTACTGATATTCTAGATATCGCACCAGGAAGTTACTGTCAATGTCGTTGATAGGTGCGATGTAGGTTGTTAGAGCAGGCTGTCAGATATGCTACATAGTGAGGTGCAGTCTGCACACATCTGTAGCAACCACGGTTTCAATTATGGCATCATGCAGCAACTGATGGGAGGGCTAACATTTGACATCTACTATTTACACTAGCAGAGCATATTAACAATGGACCTTTCCAATGCATCTATCCATTATATGACGTCATAATTAACTACGTAGCGTGTAGGATGATGTCATAATCATGACGCCATGATTGATTCTAAATAGTCCGTCTTTAACGCTTAATATTCCGACACGTTGTACGAATTGTATGTCTTTACCATTTAATAGGCATAGGCAGCAACCGCACCTAGTCAAATTAGTTTCAAAATATTTAACAGCTTACCTATATAGTCTTCTGGGAATTGATAGTCAGGGAGTTCCGAGATCAATCGATCCCAACACGGACGAGGTGTGAGTGGAACATAGATAAAGATGGGCGGGATATAGACAACAATTTGAAAGATGAATTGAGCTCCCGGTACAGGGTCTGACACACAGAGTGAGTTTTCCATGGCACATACATCACACGAGACGGAACCGACGGCCTTACATCCCCTCTGAAGGACGAGGCATCGTGGAGGGAGTGGAGGAGATTGCCTATGTTTCCACAGATTACCTGTCAGCCCCCTGATCGCCTGACAGTCGATCAGGATTTAATCCGGCTTATTACTAGATGACCACGTTTCCACCGCGGCCAAACGTCTCCATTTCAACATGATCATCATCCATGTCCTCGTCGTCGCCGCTGACATCGACATCGTCATCATCATCATCATCATCATCATCATCATCATCATCATCATCATCATCATCATCATCATCATCATAATTCACGAGGCCATTGGCTTGCTATTCCTTCACATTTTATATTCGTGTATCTTAATAATTGTTATCATTCTGTGTGATACTATTCAAGCATCATAGTTCTGTCTGGGGACCCTAAACGCACGCTTTGCCGCTTTACATGAAAATGGCTTTCTCAACCGTAAGTATGTCAACTTAGCGCTTGGTTAATCCGAGCCATGAAACCAAAAATGACCAACAAAAATAATTGATTTTGCGTACCGCCTCCTCCTCTGTATCTAATATCTGATATAAGCATCACTCCTTTCATAGTGAGGAGATAATAGCGATAAATGATTTATCTACATCTTCCCCCAATGGACATATTCTGTCAGCATCAGATGAGGAGCGATTATACGCAGAAACGCCATTCTCGTCACTGCTCGATTCATTACTTGACATGCGGTAATAAGCTGTCATTTTGTCGCGTTTTCTTGGTGTGACCTCACTAACCAACCTTGGCTAATGTCACGTTTAAGATCTGTGTATCGGAGAATTAAGGAGCGTAAAAACTTGTTTTCTTTCAGTCGAAATAATTCAAAATATATTTTAGCACTACTAAGCATACTATTATTCATATAGACGCTGATTGTCCCTCAGACTCCTGACACACTCGGTTTATCCGCTTCAAAATCAGCTCGGCATGGTATGAGCAGATATACATAATGCATTCAGATAGGTATCCATTAAGATTTGGACATATTCTAGATTTGACTCGCTCCTTTTAATCTTAAAGCTAGCCATAACCAGGGATTTCAATCTTAAAATGTTATAACCAATATGGTATGGACAGCTACCCAATAAATATGTAAATCAGTAGCCATTATCATTTGGACATTGGTTATTTTAATTGCCATAAATATCGGTTAGTAGTACAAATTGCATGGATTTCTAGCATAAACATATATGTAATCTAAATAACTATGCATTTATTTTCGTGGCAAAACGTATACATGAAAAAAAGTCATATGAGTTACCAGTTTTCGTTCTCTCACAATAACGTTTGGGCAGAAACATAGGCATTAAAACACATTGACTGTTCATATAAAACAACGTTATCCTTGTACCTCCAACAGCACATGCTGCATCTTCTCAAAATGTAGCAACTTCTACTCCAAAGCATTATTTGTTACCATCATGTCTGATCACGTGACTCAAAACAGCCAATAATAACGCCTCACAAAAAAGCTTCCATCAGTCATGAAAACGGATAATTCATGGTCGAGTCCATGTGGCTCATGTTGGACTCGACACAGTGCTGTCTAAAGGTTATTGGGTATTTTTAAATTTTACTTTAGTTAACCAAACTATTATGATTGGACACGGATGGCAAAACATGCTATTGGGTATACCCAATAATACAAAAATACCCAATAAGACATAAGATAGACAAACAGATAGACATACAGACATGGCCGCTATCCTAATCGCGAAGCACTTCGTGGCGAGACTTTTAAAGAAGCGCGTGACACGTGTTATCCCTCACTGGAACCGGAGAATTAGCAGCCCGTGAGAACTGTACGTGTAGTGGCGCGGAGAGATACATCAGCGCTGATGGCACACGCATTTAGCATTCAGCAAAATCACATTAACCGAGACTACATACAATGCGCAGAAAATCAAGTTAGCGATCCGAGACTGACCCATGTTCCGAGAACTGAACAATGTCAGCCACCGACCGTGCGTCGTTTAATAGACGCCAGCCTACTCGTGTCAGAGAATAGAGACAGTATCGTGGTACGATTTGGCAGAATAAAGTGAATTTTACTTGAGAAAGGTATTGCTGCAGTGACATTAATGTGACATGTTAAGAAATATATGTCAAGAATATCGACGTTCAAAGACAATGCGCAAAATATATGTCAATAGCTGTCGTTCTATAATCACCATGTACACGAACAAACGGTGACATATCGGTCAGCGAGCAATTATATAACCTATACGGGGTCATAATGTATATGTTGTTATATATCATTATTACCATTCTTAGCTGAGAGTTGCAAGCCAATAAACCGCACTGTCCCTCAGTCAGTCAGTCAGTCAGTCAGTCAGTCAGTCAGTCAGTCAGTCAGTCAGTCAGTCAGTCAGTCAGTCAGTCAGTCAGTCAGTCAGTCAGTCAGTCAGTCAGTCAGTCAGTCAGTCAGTCAGTCAGTCAGTCAGTCAGTCAGTCAGTCAGTCAGTCAGTCAGTCAGTCAGTCAGTCAGTCAGTCAGTCAGTCAGTCAGTCAGTCAGTCAGTCAGTCAGTCAGTCAGTCAGTCAGTCAGTCAGTCAGTCAGTCAGTCAGTCAGTCAGTCAGTCAGTCAGTCAGTCAGTCAGTCAGTCAGTCAGTCAGTCAGTCAGTCAGTCAGTCAGTCAGTCAGTCAGTCAGTCAGTCAGTCAGTCAGTCAGTCAGTCAGTCAGTCAGTCAGTCAGTCAGTCAGTCAGTCAGTCAGTCAGTCAGTCAGTCAGTCAGTCAGTCAGTCAGTCAGTCAGTCAGTCAGTCAGTCAGTCAGTCAGTCAGTCAGTCAGTCAGTCAGTCAGTCAGTCAGTCAGTCAGTCAGTCAGTCAGTCAGTCAGTCAGTCAGTCAGTCAGTCAGTCAGTCAGTCAGTCAGTCAGTCAGTCAGTCAGTCAGTCAGTCAGTCAGTCAGTCAGTCAGTCAGTCAGTCAGTCAGTCAGTCAGTCAGTCAGTCAGTCAGTCAGTCAGTCAGTCAGTCAGTCAGTCAGTCAGTCAGTCAGTCAGTCAGTCAGTCAGTCAGTCAGTCAGTCAGTCAGTCAGTCAGTCAGTCAGTCAGTCAGTCAGTCAGTCAGTCAGTCAGTCAGTCAGTCAGTCAGTCAGTCAGTCAGTCAGTCAGTCAGTCAGTCAGTCAGTCAGTCAGTCAGTCAGTCAGTCAGTCAGCAAAGTCAGTCAGCAAAGTCAGTCAGCCAGCGAGTCAGTCAGTCAGCCAGCCAGCCGTCCACGTTTGCTCTAATCTTAGCACAAAGTTGTATCTCAAGATTACTGCTCCGATTTGACTCACATTTTAACACAAAGAAGGAACTTGTGATGCAATATGATTTCCAGACTTTGACCACGATCCACATAAAAACCCGAATCTGGAAAATCAAGACAAATCCTGAACCCGTCATACCGAGATTCTATGGATCTAGGCTGTGATCCCTCCATTTGGTGAAAACGTGTGCTATCGCACCTATCAGATTCGATGAGGTAAACATAATGCACTGGCATTGCAAAAACCTATAGCTAATCAACTGAATATAATGCCGTGCATCTTAAGAAAACAATGTATGGTACTACCTTCCTCGGACAGAACATTTGATCGATATTAGGAATCTTGTTTTGAGAAAGTAAGTCTGTCAACATCCCTTGATATTAATCCATATGACGCCTAACTTACTGTAGCTAAGACTTATTGATAGTACTGAGACCTGTTTCCGATGTTATCAGAACGTGCTCGGACGTTAACAGAACGTGCCCTGTCAATGGCCCAGATTTCAGAGTCAATAAATATCCGCCAACTATAGCCATTACACCGACCCATCCCATTGTTTGTCTTATGATGAAACACATTCAGCGGCACTGGCCAGAAGATGGGAAGATCTCATTGTTTGCATTCAACATGAACGGTTATCATTTAATAGCTAAATTTGGTAAAAAACATAAAACATGTGCTTATTGAATGTCCACTTGTGGGTCAAGAGAAGAGCACTTTTGAAAATTTACCAATGGATTGACTGGCTCGGTTATTGAGCCAGTCATTCCAGTGGTAAAATTCCAAAAATACTCATATTTAGATCACATATCTGCAAATGGACATTCCTCAAGATGACTGCAGAGGTCGGTTGTGGTCGGTTTCGCGATAGATGTGTTAATGTCTTTATCAAAACCGGGTGTACGCACACCATGGTGATACCCCATATTTAGTAACTTATAAATAACACTATATTTATGAGAGTGTTTATAATGCACAGCCTCAACAAACCGTATTGTTTGATGAATATACATAAAGTATCCTGTCTTAAAATAGAGAGATCCATTGCTAGCTCTGCCACACCCATTTCTAGCTATGCCCCTCCCATTTCTAGCAATGCCCCGCCAATTTCTAGCTATGCCCGCACATTTCTAGCTATGACCCTCCCATTTCTAGCCATGCCCCACCCATTTCTAGCTATGCCCCATCCATTTGTAATTATGTCCTTCCCATTTCTAGCTATGCCTCACCCATTTCTAGTTATTCCACACTCATTTCCAGATATGCCCAACCAATTTCTACCTATGCCCCACCCATTTGTAGCCATGCCCTGCCCTTTTCTAGCTATATCCCACCCATTTCTTGCTATGCCCCACTTATTTCTACCTATGCCCACACATTTTAGCCATGCCCACCCATTTCTCGTTACGACACACCCATTTCTAGCTGCCCCGACCCATTTCTAGCTATGCCCCGCAAATCGATTTATATAATATTTTTAATTAAATAGTGTCCCAAATCCATCAAAGACATACAATTCATACACTTTACGGAGCTATACACATCATTCAATACCCATTTTGTCATTGATGTCAGCCTACACATGGCGTAATTGATTATGACGTCATATAATTGAGCGATAGATCGGATCCATCCATTATGATCTCCAGTGAGACAGCTTAGACCAGACTTAACACCACCACACACTATTCATTATATGATGCTGGTTACACGGGGAGATTAACATCTCCGCATCTGACAGTCAGTGCTGTTTTCTTTCTCATATTTCAGTTCTATACCTTCATTGATTCATTAATAGATTAAGTATTATTCACGCCCCTTATATACCGAGTTTTTGTGGAGCATAATTTGATTGGCACCTGACAGGGAGTTAATACAGGGATTCATTTTAGCTATGCCCCGCCCATTTCTAGTTAAGTAAAGCCTCCTTTGTATCCGCGGCAGCATAGATTTCAACACGTTGACTACTGAATTCCCAGAAACTCAATTTCAAGGTAACTATACACGTAAGCTGCTGCCAGCAACATTTGTTGCACAAATTATTTGCAAAAAATTCAACAGAATGTTTATTAAATTGTGAATTCGCTAAAGCTAATTCAGACGGTTACGCTTGCGTCTTTGCCCATTTCATGTCGCATCTGCATCATTTGATTGTGACGTCAGCTAACAAATGACGTACTTAGATTATGACGTCAGAGTGACAGATCTGATCTCAGTATTAAGCTTGTGTAAATACCCGTGATTTATGTTTTCTTGTTCTATTTTCATTATTACATTCATCGAACCATTACTGGATTACATATTGGGCTCGTTCGATTGGCCTAGGGTTCCAACACTAGTGTTGCACCTTACGAATGACTCCAGGTTGAATTTTCGAATTGGAAAGGCTTGGTATTATGGATGAGACAGGGACGCCGTGGCTAAAATTGTCAGTAACCTTATGGGAATTCTAGCGGTTGCCATTGATTAGGTCTGGAGCTGAGCTGAAACTAATCTATCTTTGATAATTGAATGTGGACCGGTGACGGGTAGGTCAGGAGAGTGGTTTCTTGTGGAATGAAGAGTGACAAGTGCTAGGATACAGACTTATTACGCTATTGCATAACATTTATTAGCCTTACAAATCATTTACTTCTAGTGACCTATGTCGTAAGCAATATATTACTGCAGCCATTCCGACATAGAAGCGATGACGTAATAATGCCACTTGTAGCGTCTTCTTCTTTTCGTTCGCTGATCATACCGCCAGTTATGCAAGTGACTATCAACATGATCATAAGCGTGGATCCATGGTTTATTAGAGTCCGCCATGCGGCCTGGAACCTCCGTCTTCAGCACTCGAGGTTTCTGTCAGGGTTACCTCATCCTTACCTCCTTTAGTCGCCTCGTACGACACGCAGAGGATACGGAAGGTGTATTCTAAGCCCCACAGGGCAACTTGTAGCGTTATTACCTTCGCCTTGGAAGAGGGTATTACGGTGTCTGTCTGTCTGTCTGTCTGTCTGTCTGTCTGTCTGTCTGTCTGTCTGTCTGTCTGTCTGTCTGTCTGTCTGTCTGTCTGTCTGTCTGTCTGTCTGTCTGTCTGTCTGTCTGTCTGTCTGTCTGTCTGTCTGTCTGTCTGTCTGTCTGTCTGTCTGTCTGTCTGTCTGTCTGTCTGTCTGTCTGTCTGTCTGTCTGTCTGTCTGTCTGTCTGTCTGTCTGTCTGTCTGTCTGTCTGTCTGTCTGTCTGTCTGTCTGTCTGTCTGTCTGTCTGTCTGTCTGTCTGTCTGTCTGTCTGTCTGTCTGTCTGTCTGTCTGTCTGTCTGTCTGTCTGTCTGTCTGTCTGTCTGTCTGTCTGTCTTTACATTGAAAAAAACGCATTGGCACAGGAATTTAATTACAAATTTCTTTACCTAAATTTGTCCTATCGAGACCAAGTTTAGATTTACTTAGAGTGGTCCCCCCTTGAGATTAGTTGGGGTAAAGTGAATTAATCAGTAGGTCGCTTTAACAGGTAAAGGCTGGGATTGATCCTACATTATAGAGAAATCACACACACGAATGCACGCCCGCACGCACGCCCGCACGTACGTAGGCACGCACGCACGCACGCACACATCTGAACGAATGCACGAATGCATGCAATAATACATGCACACAGTAATACATGCACGAATGCACGCAATAATGCATGCATGAACGCATGCACGAACGGACGCACGAATGCATGCACGCACACACCCACGCACTAATGTACTCACGAATTAATGCACCCACACCCACATACACACGCACACATAAACCCACGCAAGTATAGATGCACACACGTACGGATGTACGAGCACACACCCATACACACATACGAACAAACGCCCGGACGCACGAACGAACGAACGCGCGCACGCACGAACGAACGAACGAACGAACGCACGCACGCACGCACACACGTACGCACACACGTACGCACACATACTTTTGCAGACACAAAATTAAAAGATGTCCTACGGATATGATTTCATGTTGCCCCACCATTGATTTTGGTTGGGATTAGATTTATTTAAGAATAGGTAGGGAGGGATGAAACCTTGTCATTGTTATCAGGAACCATAAGGTCTAACTTTGATCTTACTAGCAAATCTTTCAGGTTTGGATTTCTATTGTAAGCTATTACTGGTCGTGCTTTGATCGGTTCCTTTAATTTAGATTGCAACTGTGAATATTCGTCTTTCATGGTTTTTGCTAATTCAACATTACGTCTATTGTATATGAGTTGAAATGGGATAATTTTGTTCTTTTGTGATATTCCCGAATCTACATTTATTCCAAATGGTGCTTTTGTTTGGAGTGTTCTAATCCAATGGCCTTCTCGGATTTTGCGAAACGAACTCGTTTCTTCCTCACTATCGAAGGTCGGAATCTGTTCTATTGGCATGATTTCAAAATGATGTTCAACTGAATGATCAGGAAGTTGGAAATGTTGAGCAATTGGCGTATCTGCTGAGGTGTTAATATCAGAAACGTGGCGTCTAGCACGCACTCTAAATGCATTTTTTGTTTCACCAACATACTGTTTCTGGCAAAGGGCACAATTGATCAAATAAACTACATTCTCAGAATCACAATGCATATTAGTTCGGATATGATATTCATTTTTAGTTTGAAAGCTCAGGAATGTTTGTTGGTTTACAATATAGTTGTTTACTTTGCATCTATTTTTGTCGCATTTAGAAACTGATCCATCGCACATGATTGGTTTATTGTGTTTAATTTGGACAGGCTCAAACTCGGGTCCGCTATGAGGTTTTAGATTTTCAAGCTCATTGATGGTGTCTGCTTTAATTTTTCGAAGAAAACGGGCTGAATAGCCTCGTGCTTTCAAAGCATCAAACAGAGTAGAGCATGCACTATTCAGATTTTGCCTGTTGCTAGAGTTTCGAAAAAATCTTATGATTTGCGATTTGATCAAACCTTTAAATGTGTGTGGAGGATGAAATGATTTTTTGTGAAGCAGCTGATGTGAGTCTGTTGGCTTAAAGAATACTTTATATTCTAATTTTCCAGAGGAATCAAATTGAGGACCCTTATAGATCGTGACATCTAAAAAGTCAACAGATGTTCCACTAATAGTAGCTTTTAGCTTGATATTTGAATCTTGGTTATTTAAAATGCGAAAAAATTCCCAAAAGTCTTCTTCTGAATGTTGCCAAACTATGAAGATGTCATCTAGATATCTGAGGTAAAGAAGAGGCTTTTTGGTTGATTTGTTCAGTGCCTCCTCTTCCCACTCCGCAACATAAATCGTGGCAAAATTTGGGCTGAATCGTTTACCCATTGCGCATCCACAGATTTGAAGGTAATTTTCACCATTAAATTGGAAATCGTTTCCTTTAAGACTTAGCTCTAATAATTTTAGAATTTCCGTGTCTGGTCGATCTGGATCAGGAAATTTGACAAAAGAATTCTTAATAGCATTGACTCCAGCATCAATATCTATATTGGTATACATAGCATCTATGTCTAATGTGACTAAATATGCATCTTTCGGAACTGACAATTTGGATAGCTTTGAAAGAAAGTGTTCTGTGTTCTTGAGAAAGCTCTTGTGTCTATTAGCAATGGGCTTTAAATAGTAATCAATATATTCTGAAATGCCATAAGACTCACTGCCACAGTCTGAAATGATGGGTCGTCCAGGCGGTGTCAATGGATCTAACCAGGTGCTGATAGGTTTATGGATTTTAGGCAAGATATAAAATGTCCGATTTTGTGGATTATTCTCACCTAGCAGATACTTTAGCTGTTTCTTATCGATGTACTTATCTGTATGCAATGAATTAAGTATTTCAATGAAATTTTGTCGGTTCTGAGGCCAAATTAAATTATCAAGTTTTCTGTAATGCCTGGTGTTAGTTAACTGCCTTTCGGCCTCGCGGATGTAGTTTTCTCTAGACATAATCACAGTTGCTGAACCTTTATCGGCTGGTTTTATAATAATATTTTGATTTCTACGTAATTTGTTGATAGCCTGTCGTTCGAGAAATGAAAGGTTTTGCTTATTGTTTGTAACTGGCAATGATCTGGCTATACCAGCAACCGTTTTTATGGTTGCTTTAACATTGTCATCAACTAGCCTATCTGGAGGGTCCCAACCGGATTTTCCAGTGAATGGTTTTGACTCTCCATTTAAATTTCGAAAATGATGGGCTATTTTTACTGAATGACCAAAATTAGCTACTTCAATAAGACCTGTGTCTAAAAGCAAATCTAATCCTGTTTTTGGTTTTGGAGTTGGTATAAAAGTAAGACCACGATCGAGAATTGATTTTTCAGATGGTGAGAGATCATAGTCAGCTGCTAAATTGACAAGGTTTGTTCCTAATCCTATGTTAGGGGAGCTATTGCCTTGACCCACATTTAGTTTAAACTAAGTACCGTCAACCAATGGTTATAAATACAATTAGCTGTTTCTTTCGTCCAATGGATTCTATCCTTCTCAACATGAAAATTCGCATCAGAAATTTTGGGGATGACCTTATCAACGTGGCAGTTGGACCTTGCTGATTCGTTGATACGCTTGAGACAGTACCTTTGCCTGTCTGACAAGCTATCAGAGAAGTTAATCTCAGCAAAGTGCAACTCCGCATTAGGGAAGGTGTTTTTAAATTCACGAGCCATGAACCGTAAATGGCTTGAGGCTTTGGTTGGATTCTCATTTTTGGAGTTGATGCCAATATTCAAGATGATCTTCTCCGGGCTAGGGCCATCCTGGTGTCGCATAGCCATTGTTCTGAAATGTGATAATGCGGCACCAGGATAGCACTCAACCTGGATGTCAGGATGGACATCTAAATCAATTCGGGCTAGATTAGAGGACCCTATCATCAGAATCTTTTTGGTGATTCTGGGGATCCTCCACAGGCCCTTGCTATGCGATTGATGACGGTACTTAGCAAACTTCCTGTCAGACAGGTTACTATTATTCTCCATAGGAGGGAGAGGAGGTGGAGACAGAAGAAGAGGAGCAGAAGAAGGTGCGTGAGGAGAAGAGAGATGAAGCGTAGGAGGAAGAGGAGGAGGAGGGATGGAGAGAGGAGATGCAAGAGGAGAAGATTGAGTATGAGGAGCAAGAGGCGGGATTGAGAGAGGAGATGCATAAAGAGAAGAAGTTTGAGGAGGAAGAGGAGGAGGCGGGATTGAGAGAGGAGATGCATGAAGAGAAGAAGTTTGAGGAGGAAGAGGAGGAGGCGGGATTGAGAGAGGAGAAGGAGGAAGAGGAGAAGATCGAGTCAGAAGGTGGTGAGGAGAAGATAGTGGAAGAGATGAGGAAGAGTTGCTAGGTGGTAGATTGGGGGAACAATGAGTAACAACCCGACAACGGCGCACAGGAGGAGAATTTGTCTTTGGGAGAGCCGGCCATGACTCTGTTACATCATCAACACCAGGTGCTGGTGTTGGTGATGTATACAGATTCGTCCGCTTGGAAGTGGTAGGCGAGGGTGTGAAGGTGGTTGGTGACCGTTGTCGTTTGTTAGTCATTGTTGAATGATAACCTGAACCTGTACTCGGTGTGGCTGCCGGTGTTGGTAGAGACATCACTCTATTTTGCTTATCACTAGCTATTTCTGCCAACAATTTCCAAAAATTTGTGATTGTCGTTGTGGCCAATTTATTTCCAAAATTTTGCCTACCCCATTTCAATGCTATGCCTTTGGCTCTGTCTAGATCAAGAATTACATTAGATTCGGCCACTTTTACCTCTGCCTTTAATTTGTCCAATTTGCTTCGATAATGGTTGATTAAATTTTCTAAGCAGCTATGAGCCCAAATTTGGTTTATCATGCTGGTCGATTTCAAAAATTCGTCATCTCGTAAGGCAGGGCAGAAAAACGAGTTCATCTCCTCCATTTTCATGCTGAGAGATTTCGGGAGAGAGTCTGATGCCAAATGCTCTCGTAAAAGACCATAGTGATGCAAGCATTGCAACACATGGAAGTACATCTTAACCAGTCTCTGAAAGTCCTGAACAGACTGGTTAGGAGCACTTTTGGTTGAAGAAAAGTTGGACGCTGGGTTGCCAGATTTGCGTCCTTTACCCACTGGGCCGTTGAAATTCTTGGCCATTTTAGAACGTAATCAAATTTCTACAGATTTATGTCAAATTTAGTCAGAAAAGTTCAAAAAAGTTAACTACCAAATATTAACTAGAGCGATATGTGTTGAAACAATTTAGAGACTGAAAAATAAGAACAATTAATACAAGATTATTATATATATATAAAATTAAAGCTTACACTGTCAGTTGCTGGAGCGCTTTCGACGTAATGGTCTTCGTCATGCAGCGAAAAAACTGGTCTAATGGCAACTGATAATTCTTACATATTTATAGGAGAATTACTGCAATGGTGACTACTGATTAACTATTAATTCAGTCTCTCCACAAAAGATCAAACTAAACCCGAAGACCTGCTTTAGATCAATGTGCGCCTTGGGCGCTACTGAAGTCAAACAGCTAATACAAAAGGCGTGATTGCTTAATTATATCGAGCTTATCTAACTGTAGCATGGGTTAGTACGCCGGTTCGTTTCAGGCGATTAAGGTGTGAGAATAACAATGAGGGCTATTTGGTCAGTCATTAGATCAAATGCTGCCGAGATATGTTTAATCATGGCGGCTGAGAGTAATTTACTTGCTGTTTGAGTACTACAAAGGACAGGTTTCCTGAATAAAGATTATTAAAACAAATTCTGACAAGTTATACAGTTTTTTGATCTTGGCAAATCGGTTCACTCAGTCATTACAAAGGGTTGATTACTTCTTTGTAATAAGTTGGCGTTGCCGTGTGTTCGAAAATAGGAACAAATTCTGATAGTTAGGAGTTATACATTTTTTTGATCTGGGCAAATCGGTTCACTCAGTCATTACAAAGCATTGATTACTTCTTTGTAATAAGTTGGCGTTGCCATGTGTTCGAAAATAGGAATAAACAAATAGTTTTGAGCTGGTCTTTCTGAAATAGGATGATCCATTGTGGATTGACTGAATGTTGTTGGTCTAGTGAGATTCATTCAAAAGAGAGGTGGTTGTAAATCACAGGTTGTTTGAGCTGTGTACGCTTATATGTCCAACAACCCATGTACTCATTCACCCGCCCAGACACCAGCATATTAATCCATCAATCAGTCCATCCTGCCATCCACCTAAACAAATACTTGATTAAGGGGAGAACATATTTGTAAACTGATAGACAGACACCCGGTGGATGACTAGACGACTGAACAAATGAATAGGAAAATGGGTGAAAGCTACAATTTCATTTCCGAATTTGGTTTAATTTATTCACTTAGTCATTGCAAAGTGCTAATTGCCTCTTTGCAATGATTTGGTGTGGCTGTTGAAAAAATAAGAATAAAATACGACAGGTGGTTGCGGAAGAGAGGTGGTTTGTACCTTTACAAACATATATGTCCAAACAATCCATGCGCCCACCCGGACACCGGCCCAGTAATCCATCCATCAGTCCATCCATACAGACAATCAATTGATGTCTGAGAGGCACAGACCAGTAAACCAATAGAGAGGCCAAGGACAGGTGACAGGATGAGTGAACAGATAGGTGGACGAATGAATGAATGAATGAGTGAATATAAGCACATATGAATGCGCGGACTCCCGCACGCACGCACGCACGCACGCACGCACGCACGTACGTACGTACGTACGTACGTACGGACGTACGAACGAACGAACGAACGAACGAACGAACGAACGAACGAACGAACGAACGAACGAACGAACGAACGAACGAACGAACGAACGAACGAATGTACACGCGAACGCATGCATGCACGATTGCAGGTATGGACGACCGTGCAAACGAAATATCAGCTACCAGCAGACCAATTCCGACAGTGTATTTATAAATATTAACAGTTTAAAATTGTTTGATTTGGGACAAATATGGAGGCCTGGCACAAGCAAGTCCGTCTTTACATTGAAAAAAACGCATTGGCACAGGAATTTAATTACAAATTTCTTTACCTAAATTTGTCCTATCGAGACCAAGTTTAGATTTACTTAGAGTGGCCCCCCCTTGAGATTAGTTGGGGTAAAATGAACTTATCAGTAGGTCGCTTTAACAGGTAAAGGCTGGAATTGATCCTACATTATAGAGAAATCACACACACACGAATGCACCTTCGCACGCCCGCACGGCCGTACGCACGCTGCACGCACGCACGCACGCACACATCTGAACGAATGCACGAATGCATGCAATAACACATGCACACAGTAATACATGCACGAATGCACGCAATAATGCATGCATGAATGCATGCACGAACGAACGCACGAATGCATGCACGCACACACCCACGCACTAATGTACTCACGAATTAATGCACCCACACCCACATACACACACGCACACATACACCCACGCAAGTATAGATGCACACACGTGCGGATGTACGAGCACACCCCCACACACATACACACATACGAACAAACGCCCGGACGCACGAACGAACGAACGCACGCACGAACGAACGCACGCACGCACACACGTACGCACACATACTTTTGCAGACACAAAATTAAAAGATGTCCTACGGATATGATTTCATGTTGCCCCACCATTGATTTTGGTTGGGATTAGATTTATTTAAGAATAGGTAGGGAGGGATGAAACCTTGTCATTGTTATCAGGAACCATAAGGTCTAACTTTGATCTTACTAGCAAATCTTTCAGGTTTGGATTTCTATTGTAAGCTATTACTGGTCGTGCTTTGATCGGTTCCTTTAATTTAGATTGCAACTGTGAATATTCGTCTTTCATGGTTTTTGCTAATTCAACATTACGTCTATTGTATATGAGTTGAAATGGGATAATTTTGTTCTTTTGTGATATTCACGAATCTACATTTATTCCAAATGATGCTTTTGTTTGGAGTGTTCTAATCCAATGGCCTTCTCGGATTTTGCGAAACGAACTCGTTTCTTCCTCACTATCGAAGGTCGGAATCTGTTCTATTGGCATGATTTCAAAATGATGTTCAACTGAATGATCAGGAAGTTGGAAATGTTGAGCAATTGGCATATCTGCTGAGGTGTTAATATCAGAAACGTGGCGTCTAGCACGCACTCTAAATGCATTTTTTGTTTCACCAACATACTGTTTCTGGCAAAGGGCACAATTGATCAAATAGACTACATTCTCAGAATCACAATGCATATTAGTTCGGATATGATATTCATTTTTAGTTTGAAAGCTCAGGAATGTTTGTTGGTTTACAATATAGTTGTTTACTTTGCATCTATTTTTGTCGCATTTAGAAACTGATCCATCGCACATGATTGGTTTATTGTGTTTAATTTGGACAGGCTCAAACTCGGGTCCGCTATGAGGTTTTAGATTTTCAAGCTCATTGATGGTGTCTGCTTTAATTTTTCGAAGAAAACGGGCTGAATAGCCTCGTGCTTTCAAAGCATCAAACAGAGTAGAGCATGCACTATTCAGATTTTGCCTGTTGCTAGAGTTTCGAAAGAATCTTATGATTTGCGATTTGATCAAACCTTTAAATGTGTGTGGAGGATGAAATGATTTTTTGTGAAGCAGCTGATGTGAGTCTGTTGGCTTAAAGAATACTTTATATTCTAATTTTCCAGAGGAATCAAATTGAGGACCCTAATAGATCGTGACATCTAAAAAGTCAACCGATGTTCCACTAATAGTAGCTTTTAGCTTGATGTTTGAATCTTGGTTATTTAAAATGCGAAAAAATTCCCAAAAGTCTTCTTCTGAATGTTGCCAAACTATGAAGATGTCATCTAGATATCTGAGGTAAAGAAGAGGCTTTTTGGTTGATTTGTTCAGCGCCTCCTCTTCCCACTCCGCAACATAAATCGTGGCAAAATTTGGGCTGAATCGTTTACCCATTGCGCATCCACAGATTTGAAGGTAATTTTCACCATTAAATTGGAAATCGTTTCCTTTAAGACTTAGCTCTAATAATTTTAGAATTTCCGTGTCTGGTCGATCTGGATCAGGAAATTTGACAAAGAATTCTTAATAGCATTGACTCCAGCATCTATATCTATATTGGTATACATAGCATCTATGTCTAATGTGACTAAATATGCATCTTTCGGAACTGACAATTTGGATAACTTTGAAAGAAAGTGTTCTGTGTTCTTGAGAAAGCTCTTGTGTCTATTAGCAATGGGCTTTAAATAGTAATCAATATATTCTGAAATGCCATAAGACTCACTGCCACAGTCTGAAATGATGGGTCGTCCAGGTGGTGTCAATGGATCTAACCAGTTGCTGATAGGTTTATGGATTTTAGGCAAGATATAAAATGTCCGATTTTGTGTTTGTGGATTATTCTCACCTAGCAGATACTTTAGCTGTTTCTTATCGATGTACTTATCTGTATGCAATGAATTAAGTATTTCAATGAAATTTTGTCGGTTTTGAGGCCAAATTAAATTATCCAGTTTTCTGTAATGCCTGGTGTTAGTTAACTGCCTTTCGGCCTCGCGGATGTAGTTTTCTCTAGACATAATCACAGTTGCTGAACCTTTATCGGCTGGTTTTATAATAATATTTTGATTTCTACATAATTTGTTGATAGCCTGTCGTTCGAGAAATGAAAGGTTTTGCTTATTGTTTTTAACTGGCAATGATCTGGCTATACCAGCAACCGTTTTTATGGTTGCTTTAATATTGTCATCAACTAGCCTATCTGGAGGGTCCCAACCGGATTTTCCAGTGAATGGTTTTGACTCTCCATTTAAATTTCGAAAATGATGGGCTATTTTTACTGAATGACCAAAATTAGCTACTTCAATAAGACCTGTGTCTAAAAGCAAATCTAATCCTGTTTTTGGTTTTGGAGTTGGTACAAAAGTAAGACCACGATCGAGAATTGATTTTTCAGATGGTGAGAGAGCATAGTCAGCTGCTAAATTGACAAGGTTTGTTCCTAATCCTATGTTAGGGGAGCTATTGCCTTGACCCACATTTAGTTTAAACCAAGTACCGTCAACCAATGGTTATAAATACAATTAGCTGTTTCTTTCGTCCAATGGATTCTATCCTTCTCAACATGAAAATTTGGCTTTGGTTGGATGCTCATTTTTGGAGTTGATGCCAATATTCAAGATGATCTTCTCCGGGCTAGGGCCATCCTGGTGTCGCATAGCCATTGTTCTGAAATGTGATAATGCGGCACCAGGATAGCACTCAACCTGGATGTCAGGATGGACGTCTAAATCAATTCGGGCTAGATTAGAGGACCCTGTCATCAGAATCTTCTTGGTGATTCTGGGGATCCTCCACAGGCCCTTGCTATGCGATTGATGACGGTACTTAGCAAACTTCCTATCGGACAGGTTACTATTATTCTCCATAGGAGGGAGAGGAGGCGGAGACAGAGGAAGAGGAGCAGAAGAAGGTGCGTGAGGAGAAGAGAGATGAAGAGTAGGAGGAAGAGCAGGAGGCGGGATTGAGAAAGGAGATGCATGAAGAGAAGAAGTTTGAGCAGGAAGAGGAGGAGGCGGGATTGAGAGAGGAGAAGGAGGAAGAGGAGAAGATCGAGTCAGAAGGTGGCGAGGAGAAGATAGTGGAAGAGATGAGGAAGAGTTGCTAGGTGGTAGATTGGGGGAACAGTGAGTAACAACCCGACAACGGCGCACAGGAGGAGAATTTGTCTTTGGGAGAGCCGGCCATGACTCTGTTACATCATCAACACCAGGTGCTGGTGTTGGTGATGTATACAGATTCGTCCGCTTGGAAGTGGTAGGCGAGGGTGTGAAGGTGGTTGGTGACCGTTGTCGTTTGTTAGTCACTGTTGAATGTGAACCTGAACCTGCACTTGGTGTGGCCGCCGGTGTTGGTACTGACATCACTCTATTTTGCTCATCACTAGCTATTTCTGCCAAAAATTTCCAAAAATTTGTGATTGTCGTTGTGGCCAATTTATTTCCAAAATTTTGCCTACCCCATTTCAATGCTATGCCTTTGGCTCTGTGTAGATCAAGAATTACATTAGATTCGGCCACTTTTACCTCTGCCTTTAATTTGTCCAATTTGCTTCGATAATGGTTGATTAAATTTTCTAAGCAGCTATGAGCCCAAATTTGGTTTATCATGCTGGTCGATTAAAAAAATTCGTCATCTCGTAAGGCAGGGCAGAAAAACGAGTTCATCTCCTCCATTTTCATGCTGAGAGATTTTGGGAGAGAGTCTGATGCCAAATGCTCTCGTAAAAGACCAGAGTGATGCAAGCATTGCAACACATGGAAGTACATCTTAACCAGTCTCTGAAAGGCCTGAACAGACTGGTTAGGAGCACTTTTGGTTGATGAAAGGTTGGACGCTGGGTTGCCAGATTTGCGTCCTTTACCCACTGGGCCGTTGAAATTCTTGGCCATTTTTAGAACGTAATCAAATTTCTATAGATTTATGTCAAATTTAGTCAGAAAGATTAAAAAAAGTTAACTACCAAATATTAACTAGAGCGATATGTGTTGAAACAATTTAGAAACTGAAAAATAAGAACAATTAATACAAGATTATTATATATATATATATATATATATAAAATTAAAGCTTACACTGTCAGTTGCTGGAGCGCTTTCGACGTAATGGTCTTCGTCATGCAGCGAAAAAACTGGTCTAATGGCAACTGATAATTCTTACATATTTATAGGAGAATTACTACAATGGTGACTACTGATTAACTATTAATTCAGTCTCTCCACAAAAGATCAAACTAAACCCGAAGACCTGCTTTAGATCAATGTGCGCCTTTGGCGCTACTGAAGTCAAACAGCTAATACAAAAGGCGTGATTGCTTAATTATATCGAGCTTATCTAACTGTAGCATGGGTTAGTACGCCGGTTCGTTTCAGGCGATTAAGGTGTGAGAATAACAATGAGGGCTATTTGGTCAGTCATTAGATCAAATGCTGCCGAGATATGTTTAATCATGGCGGCGGAGAGTAATTTACTTGTTGTTTGAGTACTGCAAGGGTCAGGTTTCCTGAATAAAGATTATTAAAACAAATTCTGACAAGTTATACAGTTATTTGATCTTGGCGAAACGGTTCACTCAGTCATTACAAAGCGTTGATTACTTCTTTGTAATAAGTTGGCGTTGCCGTGTGTTCGAAAATAGGAACAAATTTTGACAGTTAGGAGTTATACAGTTTTTGTCTGTCTGTCTGTCTGTCTGTCTGTCTGTCTGTCTGTCTGTCTGTCTGTCTGTCTGTCTGTCTGTCTGTCTGTCTGTCTGTCTGTCTGTCTGTCTGTCTGTCTGTCTGTCTGTCTGTCTGTCTGTCTGTCTGTCTGTCTGTCTGTCTGTCTGTCTGTCTGTCTGTCTGTCTGTCTGTCTGTCTGTCTGTCTGTCTGTCTGTCTGTCTGTCTGTCTGTCTGTCTGTCTGTCTGTCTGTCTGTCTGTCTGTCTGTCTGTCTGTCTGTCTGTCTGTCTGTCTGTCTGTCTGTCTGTCTTTACATTGAAAAAAACGCATTGGCACAGGAATTTAATTAAAAATTTCTTTGCCTAAATTTGTCCTATCGAGACCAAGTTTAGATTTACTTAGAGTGGTCCCCTCTTGAGATTAGTTGGGGTAAAGTGAATTAATCAGTAGGTCGCTTTAACAGGTAAAGGCTGGGATTGATCCTACATTATAGAGAAATCACACACACGAATGCACACACATACACACACGCACGCACATACGCACGCACATACGCACGCACGCACGCACCTGAACGAATGCACGAATGCATGCAATAATACATGCACCCAGTAATACATGTACGAATGCACGCAATAATGCATGCATGAACACATGCACGAACGGACGCATGAATGCATGCACGCACACACCCAGGCACTAATGTACTCACGAATTAATGCACCTACACCCACATACACACGCACACATAAACCCACGCAAGTATAGATGCACACACGTACGGATGTACGAGCACACACCCATACACACATACGAACAAACGCCCGAACGCACGCCCGAACGCACGCACGAACGAACGAACGAACGCCCGCCCGCACGAACGAACGAACGAACGAACGAACGCACGCACGCACGCACGCACGCACGCACGCACGCACGCACGCACGCACGCACGCACGCACTTTTGCAGACACAGAATTAAAAGATGTCCTACGGATATGATTTCATGTTGCCCCACCATTGATTTTGGTTGGGATTAGATTTATTTAAGAATACGTAGGGAGGGATGAAACCTTGTCATTGTTATCAGGAACTATAAGGTCTAACTTTGATCTTACTAGCAAATCTTTCAGGTTTGGATTTCTATTGTAAGCTATTACTGGTCGTGCTTTGATCGGTTCCTTTAATTTAGATTGCAACTGTGAATATTCGTCTTTCATGGTTTTCGCTAATTCAACATTACGTCTATTGTATATGAGTTGAAATGGGATAATTTTGTTCTTTTGTGATATTCCCGAATCTACATTTATTCCAAATGGTGCTTTTGTTTGGAGTGTTCTAATCCAATGGCCCTCTCGGATTTTGCGAAACGAACTCGTTTCTTCCTCACTATCGAAGGTCGGAATCTGTTCTATTGGCATGATTTCAAAATGATGTTCAACTGAATGATCCGGAAGTTGGAAATGTTGAGCAATTGGCGTATCTGCTGAGGTGTTAATATCAGAAATGTGGCGTCTAGCACGCACTCTAAATGCATTTTTTGTTTCACCAACATACTGTTTCTGGCAAAGGGCACAATTGATCAAATAGACTACATTCTCAGAATCACAATGCATATTAGTTCGGATATGATATTCATTTTTAGTTTGAAAGCTCAGGAATGTTTGTTGGTTTACAATATAGTTGTTTACTTTGCATCTATTTTTGTCGCATTTAGAAACTGATCCATCGCACATGATTGGTTTATTGTGTTTAATTTGGACAGGTTCAAACTCGGGTCCGCTATGAGGTTTTAGATTTTCAAGCTCATTGATGGTGTCTGCTTTAATTTTTCGAAGAAAACGGGCTGAATAGCCTCGTGCTTTCAAAGCATCAAACAGAGTAGAGCATGCACTATTCAGATTTTGCCTGTTGCTAGAGTTTCGAAAAAATCTTATGATTTGCGATTTGATCAAACCTTTAAATGTGTGTGGAGGATGAAATGATTTTTTGTGAAGCAGCTGATGTGAGTCTGTTGGCTTAAAGAATACTTTATATTCTAATTTTCCAGAGGAATCAAATTGAGGACCCTTATAGATCGTGACATCTAAAAAGTCAACCGATGTTCCACTAATAGTAGCTTTTAGCTTGATGTTTGAATCTTGGTTATTTAAAATGCGAAACAATTCCCAAAAGTCTTCTTCTGAATGTTGCCAAACTATGAAGATGTCATCTAGATATCTGAGGTAAAGAAGAGGCTTTTTGGTTGATTTGTTCAGTGCCTCCTCTTCCCACTCCGCAACATAAATCGTGGCAAAATTTGGGCTGAATCGTTTACCCATTGCGCATCCACAGATTTGAAGGTAATTTTCACCATTAAATTGGAAATCGTTTCCTTTAAGACTTAGCTCCAATAATTTTAGAATTTCCGTGTCTGGTCGATCTGGATCAGGAAATTTGACAAAAGAATTCTTAATAGCATTGACTCCAGCATCAATATCTATATTGGTATACATAGCATCTATGTCTAATGTGACTAAATATGCATCTTTCGGAACTGACAATTTGGATAATTCTGAAAGAAAGTGTTCTGTGTTCTTGAGAAAGCTCTTGTGTCTATTAGCAATGGGCTTTAAATAGTAATCAATATATTCTGAAATGCCATAAGACTCACTGCCACAGTCTGAAATGATGGGTCGTCCAGGTGGGGTCAATGGATCTAACCAGGTGCTGATAGGTTTATGGATTTTAGGCAAGATATAAAATGTCCGATTTTGTGGATTATTCTCACCTAGCAGATACTTTAGCTGTTTCTTATCGATGTACTTATCTGTATGCAATGAATTAAGTATTTCAATGAAATTTTGTCGGTTTTGAGGCCAAATTAAATTATCAAGTTTTCTGTAATGCCTGGTGTTAGTTAACTGCCTTTCGGCCTCGCGGATGTAGTTTTCTCTAGACATAATCACAGTTGCTGAACCTTTATCGGCTGGTTTTATAATAATATTTTGATTTCTACGTAATTTGTTGATAGCCTGTCGTTCGAGAAATGAAAGGTTTTGCTTATTGTTTGTAACTGGCAATGATCTGGCTATACCAGCAACCGTTTTTATGGTTGCTTTAACATTGTCATCAACTAGCCTATCTGGAGGGTCCCAACCGGATTTTCCAGTGAATGGTTTTGACTCTCCATTTAAATTTCGAAAATGATGGGCTATTTTTACTGAATGACCAAAATTAGCTACTTCAATAAGACCTGTGTCTAAAAGCAAATCTAATCCTGTTTTTGGTTTTGGAGTTGGTATAAAAGTAAGACCACGATCGAGAATTGATTTTTCAGATGGTGAGAGATCATAGTCAGCTGCTAAATTGACAAGGTTTGTTCCTAATCCTATGTTAGGGGAGCTATTGCCTTGACCCACATTTAGTTTAAACTAAGCACCGTCAACCAATGGTTATAAATACAATTAGCTGTTTCTTTCGTCCAATGGATTCTATCCTTCTCAACATGAAAATTCGCATCAGAAATTTTGGGGATGACCTTATCAACGTGGCAGTTGGACCTTGCTGATTCGTTGATACGCTTGAGACAGTACCTTTGCCTGTCTGACAAGCTATCAGAGAAGTTAATCTCAGCAAAGTGCAACTCCGCATTAGGAAAGGTGTTTTTAAATTCACGAGCCATGAACCGTAAATGGCTTGAGGCTTTGGTTGGATGCTCATTTTTGGAGTTGATGCCAATATTCAAGATGATCTTCTCCGGGCTAGGGCCATCCTGGTGTCGCATAGCCATTGTTCTGAAATGTGATAATGCGGCACCAGGATAGCACTCAACCTGGATGTCAGGATGGACATCTAAATCAATTCGGGCTAGATTAGAGGACCCTATTATCAGAATCTTTTTGGTGATTCTGGGGATCCTCCACAGGCCCTTGCTATGCGATTGATGACGGTACTTAGCAAACTTCCTGTCAGACAGGTTACTATTATTCTCCATAGGAGGGAGAGGAGGTGGAGACAGAAGAAGAGGAGCAGAAGAAGGTGCGTGAGGAGAAGAGAGATGAAGCGTAGGAGGAAGAGGAGGAGGAGGGATGGAGAGAGGAGATGCAAGAGGAGAAGATTGAGTATGAGGAGCAAGAGGCGGGATTGAGAGAGGAGATGCATAAAGAGAAGAAGTTTGAGGAGGAAGAGGAGGAGGCGGGATTGAGAGAGGAGATGCATGAAGAGAAGAAGTTTGAGGAGGAAGAGGAGGAGGCGGGATTGAGAGAGGAGAAGGAGGAAGAGGAGAAGATCGAGTCAGAAGGTGGCGAGGAGAAGATAGTGGAAGAGATGAGGAAGAGTTGCTAGGTGGTAGATTGGGGGAACAGTGAGTAACAACTCGACAACGGCGCACAGGAGGAGAATTTGTCTTTGGGAGAGCCGGCCATGACTCTGTTACACCATCAACACCAGGTGCTGGTGTTGGTGATGTATACAGATTCGTCCGCTTGGAAGTGGTAGGCGAGGGTGTGAAGGTGGTTGGTGACCGTTGTCGTTTGTTAGTCATTGTTGAATGATAACCTGAACCTGTACTCGGTGTGGCCGCCGGTGTTGGTAGAGACATCACTCTATTTTGCTTATCACTAGCTATTTCTGCCAAAAATTTCCAAAAATTTGTGATTGTCATTGTGGCCAATTTATTTCCAAAATTTTGCCTACCCCATTTCAATGCTATGCCTTTGGCTCTGTCTAGATCAAGAATTACATTAGATTCGGCCACTTTTACCTCTGCCTTTAATTTGTCCAATTTGCTTCGATAATGTTTGATTAAATTTTCTAAGCAGCTATGAGCCCAAATTTGGTTTATCATGCTGGTCGATTTCAAAAATTCGTCATCTCGTAAGGCAGGGCAGAAAAACGAGTTCATCTCCTCCATTTTCATGCTGAGAGATTTCGGGAGAGAGTCTGATGCCAAATGCTCTCGTAAAAGACCATAGTGATGCAAGCATTGCAACACATGGAAGTACATCTTAACCAGTCTCTGAAAGGCCTGAACAGACTGGTTAGGAGCACTTTTGGTTGAAGAAAAGTTGGACGCTGGGTTGCCAGATTTGCGTCCTTTACCTACTGGGCCGTTGAAATTCTTGGCCATTTTAGAACGTAATCAAATTTCTACAGATTTATGTCAAATTTAGTCAGAAAAGTTCAAAAAAGTTAAATTCCAAATATTAACTAGAGCGATATGTGTTGAAACAATTTAGAGACTGAAAAATAAGAACAATTAATACAAGATTATTATATATATATAAAATTAAAGCTTACACTGTCAGTTGCTGGAGCGCTTTCGACGTAATGGTCTTCGTCATGCAGCGAAAAAACTGGTCTAATGGCAACTGATAATTCTTACATATTTATAGGAGAATTACTACAATGGTGACTACTGATTAACTATTAATTCCGTCTCTCCACAAAAGATCAAACTAAACCCGAAGACCTGCTTTAGATCAATGTGCGCCTTTGGCACTACTGAAGTCAAAGAGCTAATACAAAAGGCGTGATTGCTTAATTATATCGAGCTTATCTAACTGTAGCATGGGTTAGTACGCCGGTTCGTTTCAGGCGATTAAGGTGTGAGAATAACAATGAGGGCTATTTGGTCAGTCATTAGATCAAATGCTGCTGAGATATGTTTAATCATGGCGGCGGAGAGTAATTTACTTGTTGTTTGAGTACTGCAAGGGACAGGTTTCCTGAATAAAGATTATTAAAACAAATTCTGACAAGTTATACAGTTATTTGATCTTGGCGAATCGGTTCACTCAGTCATTACAAAGCGTTGATTACTTCTTTGTAATAAGTTGGCGTTGCCGTGTGTTCGAAAATAGGAAAAAATTTTGACAGTTAGGAGTTATACAGTTTTTTTATCTGGGCAAATCGGTTCACTCATTCATTACAAAGCATTGATTACTTCTTTGTAATAAGTTGGCGTTGCCATGTGTTCGAAAATAGGAATAAACAAATAGTTTTGAGCAGGTCTTTCTGACATAGGATGATCCATTGTGGATTGACTGAATGTTGTTGGTCTAGTGAGATTCCTTCTAAAGAGAGGTGGTTGTAAGTCACAGGTTGTTTGAGCTTTGTAAGCTTATATGTCCAACAACCCATGCACTCATTCACCCGCCCAGACACCAGCATATTAATCCATCCATCAGTCCATCCTGCCATCCACCTAAACAAATACTTGATTAAGGGGAGAACAGATTTGTAAACTGATAGACAGACACCCGGTGGGTGACTAGACGACTGAACAAATGAATAGGCAAATGGGTGAAAGCTACAATTTCATTTCCGAATTTGGTTTAATTTATTCACTTAGTCATTGCAAAGCGCTAATTGCTTCTTTGCAATGAGTTGGTGCGGCTGTTGAAAATATAAGAATAAAAAACGGCAGGTGGTTGCGGAAGAGAGGTGGTTTGTACCATTACAAACATATATGTCCAAACAATCCATGCACCCACCCGGCCACCCACCCAGTAATCCATCCATCAGTCCATCCACATAGACAATCAATTGATGTCCGGGAGGCACAGACCAGTAAACCAATAGAGAGGCCAAGGCCAGGTGACAGGATGAGTGAACAGATAGGTGGATGAACGAACGAATGAATGAATGAATGAATAAACGCACATACGCCCGCACGAACGAACGAACGAACGAACGAACGAACGAACGAACGAACGAACGAACGAACGAACGAACGAACGAACGCATGCACGATTGCACGTATGGACGACCGTGCAAACGAAATATCAGCTACCAGCAGACCAATTCCGACAGTGTATTTGTACATGTAAACAGTTTAAAATTGTTTGATTTGGGACAAATATGGAGGCCTGGCACAAGCAAGTCCGTCTTTACATTGAAAAAAACGCATTGGCACAGGAATTTAATTAAAAATTTCTTTGCCTAAATTTGTCCTATCGAGACCAAGTTTAGATTTACTTAGAGTGGTCCCCTCTTGAGATTAGTTGGGGTAAAGTGAATTAATCAGTAGGTCGCTTTAACAGGTAAAGGCTGGGATTGATCCTACATTATAGAGAAATCACACACACGAATGCACACACATACACACACGCACGCACATACGCACGCACATACGCACGCACCTGAACGAATGCACGAATGCATGCAATAATACATGCACCCAGTAATACATGTACGAATGCACGCAATAATGCATGCATGAACACATGCACGAACGGACGCATGAATGCATGCACGCACACACCCAGGCACTAATGTACTCACGAATTAATGCACCTACACCCACATACACACGCACACATAAACCCACGCAAGTATAGATGCACACACGTACGGATGTACGAGCACACAACCCATACACACATACGAACAAACGCCCGAACGCACGCCCGAACGCACGAACGAACGAACGAACGAACGAACGAACGAACGCCCGCCCGCCCGCCCGCACGAACGAACGAACGAACGAACGAACGAACGAACGCACGCACGCACGCACGCACGCACGCACGCACGCACGCACGCACGCACGCACGCACTTTTGCAGACACATAATTAAAAGATGTCCTACGGATATGATTTCATGTTGCCCCACCATTGATTTTGGTTGGGATTAGATTTATTTAAGAATACGTAGGGAGGGATGAAACCTTGTCATTGTTATCAGGAACTATAAGGTCTAACTTTGATCTTACTAGCAAATCTTTCAGGTTTGGATTTCTATTGTAAGCTATTACTGGTCGTGCTTTGATCGGTTCCTTTAATTTAGATTGCAACTGTGAATATTCGTCTTTCATGGTTTTTGCTAATTCAACATTACGTCTATTGTATATGAGTTGAAATGGGATAATTTTGTTCTTTTGTGATATTCCCGAATCTACATTTATTCCAAATGGTGCTTTTGTTTGGAGTGTTCTAATCCAATGGCCTTCTCGGATTTTGCGAAACGAACTCGTTTCTTCCTCACTATCGAAGGTCGGAATCTGTTCTATTGGCATGATTTCAAAATGATGTTCAACTGAATGATCAGGAAGTTGGAAATGTTGAGCAATTGGCGTATCTGCTGAGGTGTTAATATCAGAAACGTGGCGTCTAGCACGCACTCTAAATGCATTTTTTGTTTCACCAACATACTGTTTCTGGCAAAGGGCACAATTGATCAAATAAACTACATTCTCAGAATCACAATGCATATTAGTTCGGATATGATATTCATTTTTAGTTTGAAAGCTCAGGAATGTTTGTTGGTTTACAATATAGTTGTTTACTTTGCATCTATTTTTGTCGCATTTAGAAACTGATCCATCGCACATGATTGGTTTATTGTGTTTAATTTGGACAGGCTCAAACTCGGGTCCGCTATGAGGTT